>JAJAVP010000124.1:203833-266721 GCA_020740425.3 Heterorhabditis indica | reverse complement strand
TTTGTTAAGTGCTTATACGTGTAGATATGTACTTCTTCCAGGCACCTGAGCCATAAAACACTTTCAACCAAGAGACGTCACCACTTTGAACCTTACCATATCTACGTGCCACTGAACGTGATCAGTGTGGTTACTCGCAGTTCACTTTCAGATAACATAGTTGTAATGCTTCTAACAGCGGGAACCCGTAATTGTGGTACGTCTAACTATAACAATCTCGAAAGCACTGGATAGTAGTAGCTAAACACTGGAAAAAAAANAAAAAAAACTTCCAAATGTATTGTCTCCAAATGCAAACAGACGTTATGGCTGTTAGTGGATTCTGTAGGACGACGAAGACCCCACTATCGGAGGCGTCGAATGCCCGACTGAGACGACCGATAGAAAGGACTCAATGGCTATTAAATCATGACTCTATTGTGCTTATTAAGGTATGTCAGCAACAATTCGCATGTAGTGCAATTATTATGTCAACTAAAATCGTCAGACCGACTAAATACTAACTGGGTAGATACGTAATGTAGTTTAAGGGGAAAAGCAACCAAAGTTTCTCAACTCACAAATCAGGAGCGCGAGCGGAGTTAGAAATCATCTATGACACAGCCAAACTAGTCAACTGTTGAACTCTAGGCCATGCAGTCCTTTTCATTTCTAAGTGTTGAACAGGACAACATGTCTCTGAGTACAAGAGCTTCGAGGACAAGCTTATACACTATGTGTGCAACTATGCAAATATTTCTATGCGTCGTTGAATTGCACAGAAACTAGGGGAAGGTGCTTTTGGTGAAGTGTACCTGGCTGAGTATGGCGCCACAAAAAACAAGCAGGAAGTGGCAGTGAAAACTATGCGGAATGAAGTTAGTTCTTTCACAATGGTTGTCTATTATGGTTTACCATAATTTTAATTTAATTTATTGATTTAAAGGCAACTCGAGACGCACGTTTAAAATTTATGAAAGAAGCACGTTTAATGAGAAAGTACAATCACAAACACGTGGTGAAAATTCTTGGAGTTGCTGTTCATGAGCATCCTCTAATGCTTGTTATGGAAGTGTGTTCTAGTAAGTAAAGACTGTAAAAGGAAGAGGAGTAAACATTGATAACAATATTACAAGTATGGTTTTTTTATATTAGTGGCAAATTTGGTGGTAAACAAAATATTTCATCAGATGGATCACTATTGCCCTATTTGCGCAAGAACAAAAGCTTAGCTTTATCTGAAAAGCTTCGGTTTTCAATGGAAGCAGCTGACGGGCTAGCATACTTAGAAAAAAAACTCTGTATTCACAGAGATATAGCTGCTAGAAATTGTCTACTTGGAAGCAAAACTGTGAGTAAGAATTTTTTATATAGTTATTGTTTGGAGTGTAATATATATATATAATTATTGAGTCGAAAAAACTGATTGTTTTACTTATTGAAAAAAACTTGTAGCAAAAGAGTAATTTTGATTCTGTATTAATCTACGATATAATATTAACCTAATTCTCTAGTTTATTCATATATTATATAAAAACCCTTGTAAATAGGAAATAAAAATTGCTGACTTTGGTATGTCCGACGATAAAGTTATTGTACATGATGACACTCTGGAAAAAGTACCTGTGAAATGGTTAGCTCCAGAGACTCTTCAGGACAAAATCTATTCACTTAAGACAGATGTATGGTCCTATGGTGAGTAAATATGAGAAAGTAGATTGTCATATCCCAACTTCTCTCACTACTTTTGTATATAATTTTAGTAGAGATTCCAGAGTACGTCCGAAAAAACTGTTTAGCTATTCTTAAGATAGCTAATACAGTCACAAAAGTTTAAAGTGGGTGAAATATATAAGTATCAAAGATTCTGATTAGAGATTTCATGTAATTTTTACAGGAATTATGGTTTGGGAAATATACTCCGATGGAATGGAACCTTATCCTGGATTAACTAGATTACAAACAAGAGCTAAAATTGTAGTTCAAAACTATAGGATGGAGATGCCAAAGGTGAAGAAAAAAGGGGCGAGAGAGCAAGAATAACGACGGAAGTAATATAAAGAATTGGTAAAATGGCTCAATTATAAGTGTTAGAAGAAGACTAAAACAATGTAAATATAAGCAATTTGCTTACATTGATCTGTGGTTTACAGGACTGTCCTAGGTTGGTGGCAGACATTATATATTCATGTTGGGATAAAGATCCAGCGAGGCGTCCGGAAATGGGGAAAATACTAAGGATGTTAAATGAGTTGTATGATAGATCAAAGCACAGCACTCCAAAAGAGCAAAGAGATATTCCATGTAAACGATCTTAAATGAAATTAACGATGATGAAACTCGTCATGTAATTTGAAACGTTTTGCACCAAAATACTTCATATTCAGTAAATGTACTACTAAGCACTAAACCTAACAAGTTTAATCTCAAGAAAGGATTATAACTTTAGATAATAGTGGTTCGAAACTACTAAAGAAATGTATTCACCATCAGCTATCGCGCATATAAGGTATTACCAGGCACACTCTAGAGATTGATTTCCTGAAAGTAAAAACTATGCTTTCAAAATATATATGCGAGATGATTGAATCTTAAAACCAATTAACTATGAAAACCGGTGGGATTGGCATTATCAATGATCGTTCCTAAAGAAGAAAACCGGCCACTATATCAGCTTTACCCCTTGGAGGGTCATGCGGATAGAAAACTCCGTAATCTGACAAAATAAATGAATACATTAAGAACTAAACTGCTACGCATAAACAGTTATCATCTGTAAAAACAAGCTGTTTCAGACAACATTTTATGCTATACCAGAGTATTTATGATATTTACACGTATAAGTCCCGTGCGGGTGCAATACTCAACTAGGAAAGATCATTCCCAAGTCAGCTACTGTTTCATCGAAATTTTCTAATCATTTCAAATAATACAAGTGAAAGTAACTGACTTAAAATGAAGCTATTGATAGATGTATTTATAACAGACACGATAATGATATCTAATGATACATATACGGCGACAGTGCTAAAGACAAACCAAACAGCTAATCGCCACCTAAATAAATGAGAACAAAGGAACCGGGATATTTTGGAAGCTCAATAGAAATAGAGGAAGAAAAATTGAGAAATAGAGAGTATTCTTCTTTTCCAAAAACAGCTACTTCGCTCATGACCATTGGCAGGTTATCTCTCGAAAATAATATATACTAATCTATGTACTTCCAGGAGAAGTAGCACTCCAATCTGAAGGAAGCCTGACTTCCCTCATGCATAGATTTAGCGGTTGTTCCGTTTCTGTCATTTCATGCTTCACCTCAACTCTGACAACCAACGAGTCGCTTGATTCAGATTTTGGAGATAAAAGACCGATAGGCGGCTTTTCAAGAAGGGAAGCGATAGAAGCATGTCGCTCACGAAAAGACCGCGTTGATACAGATGAAGAAGGCAAAGGAGGTAGTGGTGAGAAGGATATTGAAGGTGCAGGACAATGCTGGACGGGTGGAGTGCGTAAACGATCATTATGCCATAAACGTAAGGTACGAACATCCGTCAGAAGTGATGGAGCGGAATTAAGAGTTAGTGGACCTCCAATTCGTGTCAGTAACCAACAAAGACGTTCTGCTAAGCGAGTAGATAGCAATGGACGATCGAGAGAACTGCCATCCGACTGACATATCGCTAAAGCTGTAAGTATCGAAGCACAGCTCGGTGACATAGATCGAAGACGCCGGGAGAACTGAACAAGAGAGTGTGATAGAAAAGGTGATGTTGATAGGACAGATGGCACGGTTTCACCACGGTAGGAAGAAGCAAGGAGAAGCACATCGAAAACGCATCCCTACAATAAATTCTATTGAAATATTTTTCGGACTAGCTTTTATTTAAAAAAAAACAACAAAAAATGCCCTTTAGAATTAGATAGTTATTTATCTTACTTTAAGTAATTGAATCCGTTCTGTCTGAGCCAAACAGAGGAAGCCTGGGATAGAATTTGCGAAATCTACAACGGCTTTGATAGAGTTCAAATATGAATGGAACTGAAGTGGACACCGGCCTGGCAGAAGAATGATACATGAATCTACCTATAAACGTGTTGATTAAATATACAATGTTAGCATACCTTCAAGATTGCTCAAAAATATTCTTCAGAAGAATATATACAAAGAAGCAAACCATGGCTGTAAGCTGAGTAAAAGCAGCCGTGATCCTATCAGCAGCTTCTGTTTCATTTTCGAACTGTACAGCAAGAGCATCCATCTGTGATTGCGCAGACGTCCGTTGCATCTCTTCCACCATCTTAGCTTTTTCTCGTTTTGGAACGCGACCGAAACGAACCGCTTAAATACGATTATAAAGGTCCCTAATGCAATAGCAACAGGCAAATAAAAATAGGATCACAGAAATATATTGGTTAAACTCTTCCTTTAATTGATTCACAAGCTTTCACCATTTCTACTAGAAATATCCACCTTCTTCACGTAAGGTCAGCATATAAGCACAACAAATATTCGAACGACATTCTTCACTAATACAATTCCCGCGCGATTTTTCTGTATACCTTCTCAGCCAAGGTCTACACCAATTAACATAAAAAGCATCAAGGTGCGCGTCAAACAAGGACGCCCACCGTACAGTATACAACTATATGACTACGTATTCCGGCTTTACCAATTATTGCCCAACAAAGCAAAAAACGACCATTGATAGTGCTGGTGAAATTCCTATTAGAAGATTCGTAGACGAAACACTAAATATAACCGGTGTAGTACGAACTTTCCATAAGCACGAATACGTTTCTTTTAAAAACATTTTATTCACACTTAGAAACACGCTTACCGATGAGACCAGCACCTACATCACAATGAAAATCTAGTACAAGTACACTTATCTTGCCTACTCACAACTAATTGCACTATCACCCACAACCTGCTTCCCAGACAGTTCCCATTTCACCAGCCGAAATTAATTTGCCAGCAAAAAATAGCAAATTTAAAAACGATGCCGCAAAATGAGCGCCAGTTACAATAACCTTGAGTGAACCACCGAAATCGAAAACAAATCCATACTAGATCTTTTCAAGTTCATAGCACTATGGTAAAACTACAGCGATATAATTTTCCTTAATGAAATATCGACGTTATTGTTATATCTCATTATTTCACACAATTAGCATAATTCTGCACACGTCAATTTTCAGATTTAAACCAACATAAATCAGTACCTTGAATTAGGAACACTCTGCTATACTTATAAACACCTACTAAAGAGTGGCGCGCGAATTTTTCGCGCAGCATACGATTTATTCGGTCACGGCCCATAAGGCAGTATACAAAAGGACCTCCTCGGAAAAGCGACATTAATCAGAATGAGGGAGACAAACAAATCGGCAGATCAGCGCAACGATTACCAGACAGAAAGCGCAAGGAAAAAGAAAGTGCAAGTCCTAGAATTTCTAGATATGTAAAACTCCAGTTTAGTTTGACTAGTGTTTGCCATAAAATAATATACAAACGGCCTGCCAATGTCCATGGTGTGGGCATGATACTCATCCATAATAATAAAACATTACACAAAGCAATACTCAGAAGAAAACTATTTATAGTACTTTAAATCTGTATTGAATTTTATAAAATAAAAGGGAAACATGGAAATATAAACAAATGTTGCAAAAGACAAACCGTCTCGAGACATGCCAACAACGATACATTTCTTCAGTCTGCAGTACTGACACCGGTTCCTATTGTTTCTAACTATCAGACATTCTTGGCTACGAGAACATGGTCGATACTGTATTTTTTGCTGTATAGATCGTCGGAAGAAACCCTAAAATACGTCTAGAATATGCTGAATATTGTAGCATATGGAATGACTAACTTGAGGGGCATAGATTTTCAATATATAACGAAACATGTGCTTTGCACTACCACAAACAAGCTTCCACTACGAAAAGAAGAAACAAAAAATATACTACGCAGTTTTACAGCAGAGGTTTTTAGTTGCCGAATATCAGGGAACAAACAATGCCCATTATACCTGTTAACTGTGGTCGAACTGCTTAGCTAAAAATCGTAATTCATTTTGTATGACCAGGTTATGTAGAGAAATTCACGCTTATGACTGAAATAACCAAGATCTAACAAAATTTCTAGCAGTAAAATTACTAGTAAATTTTACATCTGCAAGAATTTTAGAATATGACTGATAGTTTAGAGAAAACTGAAAAGAACTTATCATAGAGAACTAGACTACTGATTTAAGAAAATTGAAAATTCGAGCTGACCGTACGTACACCTAACGTTTCTATGTCTAAATCCTAATGTAAAATAATTGTTAATAAGCTACTGGTACCTAATTATACCAAATAAAAGTACATATTTACCTACTCAAAAAATAGGTACATTACTATGTTTGTATTACCAAACGTTAGTTTTCAAACATATTTCAGCGAGTCACTATAATCCAGAACAGGGTTGATAACCTAAGCCTACATACACTAATGCTATATAAAACGCAATAAATTAACTAGTTTCACCGCTTCTTCATTTAACGTAACCCCAACTACTTAATCTTGTTCAACACCAGTGAGGTGGAGGCTTTCTCAGTCCAAAAACCGAAATCGCATAATGGACGATGGCCATGAAATGGCATGTGAAAGCGGGAGAACTGGTTTGCTCGAGGGCAGGGGGACACACAGATATTAGTTACGAGGACGGTAATAGAAAGAAAGAAAATACATGAATATCTTGCCTTGCATCCCTCACATGCAAACACTCCATAATGAAAGCCGCTTGCCTTGTCGGAGCAGACTTGGCAAAGGAGAGTTGTGGCTGGAAACTCATCACTGCCAGCTGCAAAAATAATATCAATTTAAAAATCTGGTATCAATTATTGAGAACTAATCATGGCTATCATTTCTGATAGAGGTTAAAATTTTATGCCAGTATTCAAGAGAATCCAAACATCCAGATTATCCACTCGTCACCTCTGGTTTTATTTAATTCCCAGACAAATACACAAACATACAGTCTGGAATCACCAGTGTATTTAGACCATCATACAAAATATTGTACTTTTTTTTATATAAAATGCCACTTCAATCTGCATCCATGCCAATTTTCTACTTCCACTTAAGAGTGATATAAGCCATGGATCAAACGGACGATGACCTTCAAATCGTCAAAAACGAAGCGGACGAAAGCGACTAAAGAAGATGCTACTCGAAGGACGAACCCCGCCTAGCCGAATGACCCCGTGACCATGCCATACTGGAACACTTTCGATGTTTTATCTTTAGTGTAAATGTTACTACGCAATCTACACGATTAATACGTTCAGTGCATGCAATCAAATAGATTTATTTGTTGTGAATATGGAATAGTCCTAAACATAGCAATGCTGACTAAATTTGGGAACTTTATTGGAATAGCCTGTCCTAGTGTTGCACTCTTCACAAGCGAACCGGTCTCAACGCATTCGTCCTGACTCGTTTGGAAATACGTAAAATAGGCTCTACACTTGAAGCTAGCAATAGCTTGATATATCGTATCTAGACGATGCAGAGAACGAGTTTCATTATGACGGCCCACTTTCCGTCGACATTGACATTGAAATAACGAGGCCGCACTGCAGACTCCGGCTAGCGCCGCGCATTCGCGTTTCCCTCGTTCTCCCGTTTTCGCGCAATACACAAAGAGGCTATAGATAGCGGGTATACAAGCCGGCCAGTCATACTATGACAACGAATAATGGCGCGAAAAAAGTGCATGTGAAATTGAGAAGAATCACATATTCAAATTTCAAAAAAGCTAGAAGTTTTATAAAAATTGCTCAAATAATGTACACTACAGTGCAATTCCGCTTGATGAATAAATGACAGCTTTTATGTGAAACTAAAAGTGTGAACCAGTACATGCAATCAAAAAGAAATACTTGTAAACTGTTTACACGTTAAAGAAACATGTAGCAGCTTGACCCACAAACGTGACTCGCAGGCACATAATATCCACTGGATGGTATGATAACTAATCGAGGCCAAACGCTACACATATGATGGCATATAAAAATAACAGTACGCTGAAAAAACGCAGACGGGGTGAAATCATTTGCCCTTGCTCAACGATGAAAAGTCGGTCAAGTTCAAGTTCAAGCCCGGAAAGAGAAGAAACACTTCTAGAATGGTAAACAACCAAGACACGCGACGTACTCAAGGTCACTAACGTACCGTGAATCAACGGACTGAACAGAAACAAAATCAGTCAACAGTTAGTGATTTTGCCAAAGCTCTCTTTACATTCTTAGCACTAATGAAAACTGGTAGAATCACAAAATATTACGGAACTTTTATCTCAATGGTTATGAAATTTTACTCTAATTATACGCGCAACCGTTCAGAAAAGTGTAAATTGAAATCTAAACCAGTATTTAAGGACACATATTGATCTACATAAATAAAGGCATAATTATATAATAATAGTTTACCGAAAATGTAGAGAATGTGCAAAAGCATAAATAGTGAAACAAAACCACAAAATTTTAAGTGAAAAAAAAGATATTTTAGTTGTACGCTATCTTACCTCTTTCAGATGATGAGTGGTTGGACTCGCTCGCTGAATCTTCACTTGGTGATGAAAGAACGAGTGAATGAATGGCGGACAAAAAAAAAGATTCTCCATTAGGTGCAGGCACAATAGGCCTGAATGCTGAGGTTGACGCCGACTGAATGGGACTGATCATCGGCACTGAACTTGAAAATGATGAAGATGCCAATGGACTAAATGAAGCCGTTGAAGGCGGCATCTGCGGCACAGGTCGCGAGACCATCATAATGAGGAAAACAGCAGCTAGAGATCGTAATGGGTATCTTGGATGTTATAGCTGGCTAGGAGAATAGGTCAGCAGTGTCAAGCTGGGGCCGGCTGGCGGCTCTTCTCTCGCTACTGCCAAACGGGGGAGCGTGCGCGGCGCAAGGTCGACGCCGCCCATTCGCTCACTGCTGTTCCCCAACGTTGAATAGTATAAAACAACTACCGTAAGGATAATTAGATGTATATTAATACATACCGTACTTATAGATTATGAATCACAGCACAAATGACTAAAACTAAATATCACAGGTAGTGAAGATATGTAGTTTAAGTAAAAATATAATTAACGCCTATGCAATTTCTCCTTATTCTTGATCTTCCAATAAGGCTGAAACATCATCTCGCATCAAAGATGTTCGCCCAACGAACTGCCATTTTGATTCCACCACTGCTGCTCCAATAAACGAGAGAGTTATAGGAATAGCAGCAAGCAGTTGAAGACCTGTGGGAGGTCGTCCATTAAGTACTGTATCAGCTAGAAATGAAAATGGAATAGACAAAGTAAGTGATAGTGAAGCAGACAGGGAATCAGTAAGCCGGGCTGCCAGAAGCCATAGATAATCTGCCAACAGGGTCCCTAAAATGAAACCAATACCTTTTAAGAACAGCTCGAATGAGACATGACAAAGAAATAGGGTACCTCTACAAAAGAAAACCTTCAAAAATACAAGAATTTACTCATAAATACTAGAACCAATTATGTGCCGCCCACATATTGGTATAAAAATCTACATTTCAACCATTACTTTGCAAAACTTGCCGAATAAGGCTGCCAGCAGCATTGATGAAAACTGCTCCTTAGTAGGAAGTGGGTGTAATATTTCAACTCCAGTGAAATCTAATACAAACAGTAATGGGGTCCCAATGATTACAGCTAGCATACCTATCGAACCTGTAATGAAATTCTATCTCGTTTATACAACATTATAGCTAAGTTCATAATAGTAGGTCAATATGATAAAAGAGATATCCTATGTGATTACGTATACAGAGACATTCAACCGCTTAGCTATTACTTACTGCATATGACAGTGCTTTTTGAGGTGTTTAATGCCAGCAAGTTTATGGTTTGCGCGTCCTGTCATCTGCAACATGTCTCATAAATCGAGGCTTATAAATATGCTACGACTGTCCAGTGTTCCAGAGATTGGAAACGTCCGATATAGTTATTCTGGACGAAATAAAATTTTCCTCAAAAGTGGAAATAGTTAAATGTGCGTGAAGGCAAATTCATATTATTCACATAAAAAATAACAGGATTCAAATAGCTTATGGTTTTCAAAATAGTATAATTATCTCTTAGGATATATAATCCAATACTGTGATTCTACTATAATAGATGTGGCCTGACGATGAAAAATTTATTCAGTAATTCAATTGTCCATTTAGCACGAACGCAATGAGCCCTGATCGTGATATACAAGAGAACAATTCTGATGCCTAAACCTACCATGGCATCAAACCAAATTAATTACCTATGAATAATGAAGCAATTTAAAGCGTATTTCTTTTTTTTAGTAAAAAAAACTGGGAAGTCAAAGCTTTCATTAGCGAAATATTAGCTTTTATTCTTAAGATTGGGAATAATTCAGTATAATAGATTAACATATTAAATGAGTATGAATTCTCGGGCTTCAAAGTAACTTCTTCCCCTTTATTTTTACGAAGATATGTTATTAGTTTTGTGAAACAGAAATAAGCATACCACGACACTCACTATGCACCACTACTTGCACTCTTGTTAGGTCACTTAAAAACTAAGCAGCCTTGAGCGAGAATTCGGAGCATTGTTCATCCGACACTGCGGCCAACCACTCCGGGTCTCGGGGTCAACGGGCGACCTCACAAAACACTATAACCACTATTGCCAAGGACGACACTAATTAGCATGGATTACCAAGTCAATGCCAGTCTTTTTCAATCTAACTAGGTTAACTTCTGTCTATTATAGCATAAAAATGCTGCATCAGTTGATACATACAAACAAGCATTCTTCTTCTAGTCAGCAGGCAGACAAAAATAAATCGAAGTGAAGAACCACTAAACTTTTATGCAATGCTAAAATATATACAGGAATACTAATACAGTAATCTCATCCACTATGATTGCGCCTTGTTCCCTATCGAGTTATATTTCGATTTCACTCAGTCGCTAGAACGATCTAATTCAACTGTATAGTTTTCGTTGGAGGTCAGCGGACCGGTCCCATTTATCTATCACTAGTTTAAAACAAATGTGTAAAAAGTGAGAACTATATAAAATAATCGCAATTATTGAAATTAGTAGTGATCTTATATTTTCTTATTCTAATTCATCTCACCTGAAACCTATAATACTTGATGAACTAATTCATTTTTGTTTAGTGTACTGATATTATGACATTCACATTTGTTTTCCACTATTTAGTCACTCATATCTACTGGATTACTCAAGAATAAACTTCCGAAATGTGATAATGATAAATTTCACGATCTGCCGATCAGTTGATCTACAAAGCTAAATTGCATAGTTTCAGTTGGAGGTCAGTAGACCGGTCCTGCTTTGCAGTCATTCCATGAGGTCCAATTAAGAAAGTCACGGCAGTCATAGAGAGAGAAAACGCTGTGAGATAGCGAAAGCGCTTGCGCGCGTAAAATAACGAACTAGCGTATGAAGGTCAGCGGAACAGTGACAGCCGAATATTAAAAAATTGGAACAATTTTTACAATCTGGGGACCACAATATCTATATGGATCTAAAATCAAACATGTGTACTTAATTTATATCAATATTTAACTATATTTAATGGCCCTATTTTATTGTTAATATCATAATTAGCAGCACTAACCAAACATCAGATTTATATTTATTTCTCCATTTTTCTCCTCAAATCGTGAGTACAGTGTAAGATAAATGGCATACGAAACAGCAGAAACCTAAAAAACAAAAACAAACATGACAGCCCTAGCAAATGAAATTTTAGAAACCGTATAAAAAGCAAGTCGTTAATTATAAAATTCTTCTAGAATAAGGTATAAAAAAATACCTGCGCAAAAAGAGCTCCCATAAAAGCTGCCGAGAACTGGGAAACAACTACAACACCTCCTAAATTCATAGCAACAAGAAGTGCCTATAAAATTAATGCAATTTACTCAAGAAATATTTAACAAAGTTAAATTGAATACTTCAATACAAACGTAGTTCTGGAATATTTGTTTAAAATAAGTAGAAAAGATGAACCTTGAAAAGTGTAAACTTGGATCCACTTGAAGGAAGGCATATCGAAAGTAATAATACGAATAATGATGAAGACGATGATATAAGGTTAAGAGAGGACACCGAAGTGAAAATCAGCGCTGTCTGGTATGTAAATGTGCACAATAACCACTGGAAAGCTTTTATGAATTGGTTTCACGAATGTTACAACACACAATTCTGCAATATATATATACCTAGAAATCCAAAGTAATCTATTTCATCACTAAAGTTAATAAAAAATAACGACCAATTCTATATTATAGTCAAAACTCAAAACAGAACTCCTCCCGATCTACACTTCTGAATAATACATCAATAGCTTTTAACTTTGAACAGTTTAATATGTATGCACTAAAGCAAATGTTAGTTAGGAAAAAAACAAATTAAAACAACGTAAGTAGTTTTATAAGTTAGAACTTTTTACAAAGAAATCATTAATAAATCATCTTTTTTCAGATAATTCGTTTACCATGGAATAGTATTTACTAACTACATTAAGTAGCCAGTTTCACTTAATAAAGTGTAATAGATAATTTTACATGACTAGTAATTTTTTTCAGAAATATGAAAAATATTGTTTATTTGAAAAAAAAAGCCTTTACGCCATTTTTGCTATGTCATTATACTATTGACCAATATATCAGCGAAATAAACAAATTATTATCAATAATCATTAACGTTTCGATGCTAATGGTTTGTGAGCAAAAGCAATTTGAAATATACTCTAAATATGACTAGAATATGATCAGTACAACTAAAAACAATATAGATGACTCACCATAGGTGCAAATAAAAATATTGTATATTTCACATCTTGAGGTATATTAACTGAACACTTGCAGTCAATTACAGGAGGAGAGTATGGAAGTCGTGCTTGTCGAGCGTACTCAGCTTCACTTGATGGCATACGTCGAACCTCAATAAATATATTAAGTATTTTATAAAAAAAAACCCAGTATTTATGTTAAAAAAATCACTACCTCTCTATGCTCAGCAAATCTAACAGTCCTTGTATGACTAAGATTATCCATATCGTTTTCAGAATCTGAGGTCATAGTTTCAAATCCTTCAACATTCTGAAATTTGAGAAACAATATTTAAACTATCAATATATCCTACAGAAAATACTTATATTGAATGAATTATGAGACATTACCAAAAAGAAAGGCTTATATATAGACAAGCACATAAAGCAACATTAGAAACAAACATAAAGCATATCACAAGACAAATCTGTCGATTTGTGATCCAAGAATCCTAGCAAAGAGTGCATCTTTCCAATAACATCCCATTTTAAATAAATTCAATATGGATTCTAAAGTGCGTAAAATTAGTGCTTAAAAAGAACTCCAAATTTATCACATAGCAGTCGATAACATGTGCCAAAATTTTCTATCAAGTTTGAGTGCCCCAACTCACCAGAACATCGCACCCGATATCATAAGATTCACAGTCAGAAACATCGCTATCGAGGACTTTGTACACGTGCTAAAACGAATATAGACATGGACATATGTGCAATATCGAAACTCAACATTACTGGAAGAAAATATGCAATACACATGTGTGTGAAAATAAAAAAATGGATACATATTCTTACATTTTCTATTAATGTTTTGTGATGAATAAAAAAATATCAACATTAGTACAAATGTGTTATCTTCACAGCAACATCTAGCAGCTTTTATATCCAACAAATATTAGTATGTTGAAAATTTAGTAAGAAAGTATAATACCTGACCTGTTGTTGTATTCCTTTTCCAGTCATTAAATATCTTAACATATAGACCGTTAATATACATGTTTTCACATAAGTAGTGAAAAACGGACGTTTGAAATCCTCCTCGACAAATATAAACTGTAAAATATAAGACCCTCAGTACTCAGCGTTCCAAATAATTAAACACACACTATTAATATTTCTAGATGCACATTTTTAATGCTAAGCTAATAACATTATATTAAAATTTCTCGAAAAATAAAGTGAAAACAAACCTTTGTAAGTTCGGCTGACAAAACCCATAAAACATTAACTATAAGAAGTAAAATAACCCCAACGCATCGTCCGTCAAACATAGCTCGTCCCCCCGAAGATCCCAAGTCGGGCATTGTGTCCCTTAAAAAACGTACATGAGAATTTCACCAGTACATAGAAATATGTAAAATTTCATGAATTCACATCAATACCTACTACATTTTAGAATACATGTCATTAGTCACAACACGGTAAGAATATTTTATAAGAGTTTATATAAGAATGTATAAATAGTTTTTCCCAGCAGCTAATTATGGCTTTTCCGAAATATTTATGTTGTAAGAAAATGGTGAAATGCACCAAGATGCATAATCAGTTGTTGTTGAAATCAAGAACAGGGATAATCGATTGCCGTTGGCAGTTAGCCAGACGACACGTTCTGGTGTAAAATTACGTATATTTGAATATAGTCGCGTTTAATAATCACGAAATTATAGAAAATAAACACTATTATTATTAATTAAATGAATAGCTCGAAGTTGTAAGGCAGCTTTCGTTACAAAGAGTATTTTGATGTTTTGCACAATCTATTGCCTACGTTATTTCATACCTATCTCTGGTAATTATAATCACATACCTATTAAACGTATTTAATGCATCATTCTTCTGTAGTATAAAACGACCTCGGATATAAAAAGGCGATACTCTCGTGGAAATAAATAGGCATTAATTAATAAAATCAAAATATCTAATTCATATAAATAATGGAAGAGTTAGTGTAGTAAGCAAGCGCACATTAAATGTTGAAATTAAGATGTTACACTTAAATCCAACTTACCGTAATTAGTAAATCATAATTTTATTCCTTTTAGTTACCTTATAATTCCATTTCTTTTAGACTGAAGGAGATGTTCGTAAAGGAATTACACCCTATATAAAAACAGGTGTAACAGTAGATTTAGATATTATTTCAAGTAAATGAGTTATTACATTAACGTTATTTCACTTAACTACTGATTATTTCGCATCCATCCCAACTTGATTTAACGTCCTCATAAAATAAAATAAAATAAAATTTCTTTATTGAAAATAGCCATATCGTTTAGCGACCTGTTAACGAAACCAAAATTACATTCAAAAATTGTTTGATCCAATATATAAAAAAACTATTCAATACTAACTTTTTTGAGTTGTTTCCGAAAGAACTCTTCATAATTGGCATAGATAATCAGTAATATATGAGCAAATTAATATTAATTTAGCCACAGTAATTTTAACTATTAAGTTGTTACAGAAATAATAATAGTTTTAGTCACAAACTTTAGCAAGAATATCTCAATTTAGACTAAACTGTATTAGTCAAAATAGAAACCATTGGCCATTTTACCTAACAACAAGTTTGTTTATTCCTGCTAGATCTGGAGTTCTGGAGATAACAAATTCATCAGAAGCTGCTGCCCGATTTTTGAAAACCTTCTCTCGTAGGAAGTACTCGAGATGCTTGAAGTGATAATCGGTCGGTGGGAGGTCTGGAAAATAGGATGGGTGGGGCGAGTTTTACAACTCAGTTCATTAATTTTTCTTATATTTGTGAGACGTGTGGTTGAACATCTTCATGAAAAAGGATTGTTCCTTTTCGATTGACTAGTGCTGACGTAAATGTCCCAGTTTTTAGTGTACTTTGTCGACGTTTCTGCTGTTATTGTTTTTCTCTAAGATTTAAGAAACTGTAGTGAATGACGCCGCTTGTCGACGACCAAATAGTATTTTTTTCATGAGACTTTGGTTTAGGAAACTGTTTTGGTGCTTCTCTCCGGTCCAGCCACTGTGATGAACGTTTCCAATTATTGTACAGAATCGACTTCTCATCACATACGGCAAGACGACCAAGAGATAATTTTCGTAGAGCAGATTTCATATTACCGATTTGCTTGATGCTCGTTCAGATCATGTGGCAGCCACTTGTTCAGCTTGTTAAAAAAAATTTGGCGTAAATGTCGAGAAACTGTTTTATGAGTAACAGTTAGCTATTCTGCCATCTCTAGAGTTGTTCTACGTAGGTCTGCTTCAATAATGGCCCTCAATTGGTTGCTGTCGATAGCTGAGGGATGTCCACGACCCTCCTCATCTTCAAAGCTTTCATTTCTATCACGAAATTTATGTAACCAATGTTGAGTTGTACGTTTATTTACGGTTTCTTAGCCAAATGTTTGGTTGGCATTGTGAGCAGTTTTCGCTGCTTTGCGTTTTATTTTGAACTCATACAATAAAATCACCCGATCTTCTTCTTTTTCATGATTAACTGAAACGGTTATATTCAACAGCAGTATATAGATACTCATTGTGGTTCTCTTTTCCTTTGCAGGGTCTTTCTATTTACCATATACTACTTTCGTTAACACTAAACAATAACAACAATGAACATACGAAGAATCTATAGTACCAATTTCACCGCTTACAATGATGTGTCGCATGGCCGTAAAGAAAGATAGATGTAACTAAAAAATCTGCCACCAAATTTAAAGTGATGAAAACTAATTATTTTTGCATCAACCTAATAAGAATCTCCTTATCACCTTAGCTATTCGGCCTATATAAGACGCCAATTACCTTAAGCGCTATTTTATTGTTTTTCGACTTGAAATACTTCTCACATCTTTTAGGAACTTTCCAGTGCTGATCTCTATAAAGAAGAAAGAAAGTGGAATTCTATGTGCAGAATAAGTATTAAGTATATTTATTGTATTTATGCAATTCATTTCAAACAACTGTGATTGAGCTCAATGAATTATGCGACAAGCCTATACATATACGGCGAACAAAGCCGCTAAACCCTTTTGAAACTTTCATACTTGTAAGCTAGTTTAATATTTAATAAATACTTTGGTCTAAGATTGGAGACGAACGACATATCCCGAAGGTAAACAATAGATAATTTTAAAACATTAAGTATGAAACCTTCGTTGGTATACGGCGGCTTTTCGTATATAATTATATTATTTTCAACCTTGTATGAAAAAGAACTGTATAATATGAGGTCAATATGAGATTTGAAGGAATTTTTTCAATGGATTTCTCATTAATTAAGATTAAGAGACTTCTCTTTCGACAGCGTTGACAGAAAGTGACGTAACCTGAAAGTGCTTAAAACAAATAATTTTCAAGTGGTGACCACTTAAATGTTACATGAAATAATAAATAATGAGTGAAATATATTGATTTCACTTTGGCCAACTAGTTATTTGATGGCTACTGTTTTATATACAAATCAGTTAAAAATTTAAGTCAAATTCTGATGATTTTTGTAAAGACTTTTTGAAAGACCCACTGTGATAAACCAAACCATCCTCGTGCGAACTCATTAGTAAAATGTAAGCATGATTAGAACTAAATACCAGACTGTTAGTTCCGGGCATGCCAGTGTGAGAGGATGATTTAGCCTAGCTTACCGTTATTATTTTAATATCCCTTTAATAGTGGGTCCTTCGTTTAAAAATGGTATATGGAAGATTTATGCATCATTTGTGAGCCCATTATTACCATAGGGGGTTGATTTGATGGAGAGGGCGGCGCTCCTCCATTCGCATAAGTCATTCTGAAAGATTCCCAAGAAAATCATTTAGACTGTAAATCATTATAATTTTTCCTATTAGACTGTATATTTGCATTCTTTCAACTTAAAATTTATGAAATCAGTTGCACACTCGAATAGGTCTTATTATCCCTTGCTAGGAAATAAACCTTCATCTTAGTGTTCAATGAAACATAAAAATTAGGCTAATGCTAATCGTATAATTTTAAAAATTCAAAGAGATATAAATGTAACATACAAGTTGACCGCTTGTGGATTGGCATATGCAGTTTTCCCGGATTCAAGTCGTTGTAGGTGATCGTCTCTCAATTTCATAGTTCCATTTGAACGACGATTATTCATCTAAAATTTTAAATAAATAACTTTGTTTTAAAAATAAAAAAGATTTCAAATTGAATACGCTGCATTATTTACTTAGAAATACTAATTTTCAAAAAATTAGCCTAGAAAACTCCATGTTGCAACTAATTTCATTAATTCACCAGCAGTATTTGAACAATATTAGGTGTAGACTGTAGATTAAATAGTTTTAAACAGCAGACAAAACAAAGTGCATAAGCACATAGAGGGAAAGTTCGGTTTTTCTTCCGAGCCAGCGCTATTTTGGGTAGCAGAAATTTGCTACAAAAGGTAAAAGAAAGAAAAGAATAAACAATATAAGTGAAAGACTTTTGACGAGAGCAGCACAATACAGAACATGCTGTTACCCACAAATATGGTAGCAATTCTTGTCTAGAATTCCCTTCCTGAAAAAGTACTGCGAGGAGATGGAGCGTTATGACACTGTACATAAACAACAATATAAAATCAACGTTAAAAAGTCAGTACTAGAGAGATGTCCAACACAAGCGTTTAGTTGCTGTTGACAATCACCAGGCTTAGTCATTAGTGCTAAACGTTAATTATTTGATGGTTCGTCTATGGGTCGGCCTCACGTAGCGATGGTAGGTTTATATCTGTTGCTTTGATATCTGCTTCCTTCGTTCTGTACGTTCTTTAAGACAAGCCAAAGAACGTTAACTTTGATTATGCTGTATTCGACCTTGCAATAAGTTGCAACTGGCTCCTCATCGTTTTGTTTGATCTCTAAATTTTTAGCATTGAGTCACCCGAATCGGCTAACACTAAGTATAAGCTAAATTGGAAATTTAGGCAGCGTACAATCCAGAATTTCACTGAATTAGCCGATAGAATGCATAGCAAATAAGAAGGAAGAAATCTACCCTATTCATAAGACTAGGAATTGTTTGGGAATTAATTGATAACGGGCTGATATGAATTTTGTAGCTTTATCTCACTTCATTATATATCTTGCATAAGTTAGCCTGTGGCTCAGAAATATTATGCATATTCAAAGAATGAGGACGAACTGCTTTTAATAACCACCGCAAATCTGGTTTAGCAAAAAGCCTCAACTCGAAGAGGCAAGGTAAAGAAACTCACAACAATTATAATGACAGCCACAATAAGAATTACAACTACTCCCACGACGATAATGGTTCCAATGAGTAGTGTTGACGATGAGGAAGATGTATGAGACGAATGGACCTTGTTGATGTAGGCACGTGAGGGTACTTCTGCGAGACCAATTAATCGTACTACTTCACTACACTGCTCACAAGATTATCCATCCCATCCAAAATATTCTTCTATAGAAATCAACTTTTGCCGTTAAGCATATTCATATCCATGAACTCACCGTTTACTGTAGTACTCCTTGAATCCACATTATTACCACCAATTGTCGAGCCATTTGACGAAATGACAGTGTCGATCCTATTTCAGGGGTGTTTAATAATTCTATATTCCTTAGAAGGTAAATGAATTTATAGATCTATAATTTTTACAATAAATGTATTTTTTTCCATTACTTACTTGGTCGCCAGATCTTCTGCGTCCTGTATATCACTGTTTGTTAAAATAATTCCATTCACAATCACTGATCCTTTAGAAAATGATACAATTTCAAAACCAACAAACTGATTTCCCAGTATTGACTGAAGTATAGCCGAAATCTAAAATATCGATGAAATAATAATTCCTAAATTATTCGAATAAAAGTGTAATAAGATTTTAAAAAAAATGTCGGATTAATTGTTTTCGTTTAAATAGAAATTATAAAATCAGCAAATGTGCTGAAAGAGATTATTTTTTTGCTCACCTCGGGCCTGATCTGCTCACTGAGCTTCTTATATTTACCACTTTCCTTATCAGCAAACTCCTCCATATAATCTATAGAAGTAATTTTTATAGTCAATGTACTTATTTTAGGATCAGTTATTTGTTTAGTTACAGGTACTGGATTATGTTCTACATCAATCTTGGGGTCAAATTCTCCCTGTTGCCGAAATTTAGGAAGTCGAATCATATGGTCATGCTCTTCTAGATTTGGCTCTTCTGTATGAGCAAATGTGTCGCCTTCATTAGTTTCAATTGCAGATGGTAGAATATTTAGATCTAGAGGTTCATGTAGATGCTCTGTTGTAGAAGTGGTAGGTGAAGACCTTCCAGCAACTGAAATGTCTCCAAATAATTCATAAATTTACGCGTTTAAAATTATTGAAAGAACTTCGAATTAAGGGCTAATATTTCGAATGGTATAAATATATTCTTTGATAGAATAAAAAACCACGTCAATATGAATAGGATTAACTAAGATGAAGAATTCTGATTAATTTTTCCAACACTGAAACTTCTAGGGCAGTCATATCACTAAACGCACGAGTATTTATCATCATAAAACTTTTAAGATATTTCGCTGCAATCTAAAATAGCTAATTGTCTACCGCGAGTTCCGATGACCGCTTAGAACGTTTATCGTTGAGCCAAATAAATCCTGAAATGGCGCCCTTCGACTTACATTAAATCCTTTGATAGGTCTGTCTCTCGGTGGAAAACTGAGATAAGCTAAGAAAAAAACTACCCATTAGCTACCTTGGAATACATTTTCAACAAAAATAGGCAATTTTTAAAGAAACCATCTTATCATATAAGAAATACTGTTCTTACTACAGGGTTTCTTGGTTGTATGACTAGTTAATTTTGTCGAAGAGTATCAGATACCGTACCTGACAACTGTATTCACAAATGTGTAAAAGACTTGGGGGCAAGATAGCTAAATGTTTCAAAATAACGTTTGTGGTGAGACCTAGGAAACCTCAACACACTCAAATTTCATTGCCCTATGGCTTTCATTTAAATTCGGCGTATGAAGTGGACAACTCACCCAGTTCTTCTGCAGTCGTCGTAGTGGTAGCTAATGTTGTTGGAGCTTCGGATTCCGTCCGCATAGTACTAACTGTTGCTTTAATAGTAAAATCCAGTTTAGGTGATGAGGTGGTGGTTGGCTTAATTAAACTAAATATTGATCTTTTAGGATTTAATGCATGATATAAATAGTTGCTTAAATATAGCTTAAAAATGAAAATTATTTGTTTATTTGGAAGTCTTCTACGTACTTGGTTTATTGTCACTTCGACGTGCTCTTTTTTTGCATTGTCATCTGGTAAATGAAGAATGGGAAAAGCAGGCTTATCAAATTCATCGGGCTGTGAAATAACTATTCCAGCAAAAAAGTACAAAACATGAATAAAGAATATAATTTAAAATTAGACAGTATTACAGGTCATTTGATTTATACGTGAAAATAATGAAAGTATAATACAACTAACTTGATTATGGACGTGATCGGAGGGAATGACTGATCCGTTTGGTTCAAAGAGTCCAGAAAACTTTTCCTGATCGAATGGTTCACCTATCAAGAGGAAACATATGGAAAGTAAGCATAAATGTATTTTTTGACGAATAAATTCGCAAAGTGGAAGAAATCAAACTAGGCTTCACAATTATTTATTTTTATACTTTTCTTTGCAAAGATTGCACTAATTATAATCGGATTATGTTATAAATATTTTCATGAAAAGAAAAATGTAGGTCAATTTTTCAATTTTCAAAGATTGCTTTATGCATTGATAATTGATGTAAGCCTATACCTTCTCCGTCAGTTTCGCTCGTCTCTTCAGTGGTAGATCTAGCAATCGTGGGTTTCATTCGAACTTCCTCTAAAAAAAATAAATGACTGTTTGTTTAATATGTTTACTATAAGCCACTTTACGCTTTAGTTTTTAATCGGCTAGTAAAGGTATTTGATAGAAATAAGCGCGCAAGAACTAAATATTTTGATAATAAATTTTCATTGTTATTAATTTAGCTCATGCAAGATCGCAATTTCAGAGATTTGTAAGTATAGAACATTATTTAATCTAATGTAACACACTATGGTTTGACTAGATTTTCAGTTCTGAGCAGTTGGTAATAGTTCTTCATAAGCGATTTTGAATATATTCTACAGGAGTCCCGCCATATCAGCGGAGTTGTCCAGGTGACTTTCTGCAGGCACAACCTGATTGGTGCATTTATTTCAGCGGAAATAATTGGCATATAGAAAGTGACCTTGTTTTTTCGCAATATGCACTTTCCAAAATGTGTTCTTCTATAAAAATATACATCAGGGTAAAAATTGCAAATTTGGTTCGTTAAATTCCATGATGTCAATTTCAATCAGTTTCCCTATCATTACTTCCGTTCCTCATCAAGTGGAGTGTCAGTTGTTAAACATTATAAAGCTATTTATTATTTGTAATTTTACCAGTTACTCAGAGGTACCAGGTTCTACTACTTTGTAAGACGACTGGGTGTTTCGTTGGTTGCAGCGGTTTGAATTTGCGACTGGGCTTTAAATTCGGATTTAAAGGCTGCCAGAATACTAAAACAAACATTCGATATAGCTACTTCTTAAAGCCTGTCAAGGAAAACGCCAAGTGACCTTAATGAACATCTTTCTAGTGGGTGATCTATGGCACATCTAATAAAATTCTCAACGTATATGTAGACTGGTAAATATGACATGAATAAAAAGACTGTTCATCAAATTAAATTGCATGCTATTTAGAGGAGGATACTCTTTATAAGTATGCTAACAATGTTCTGCACTTACCATTTTCCATAGCCATCTTATTAAGATCATTAGCACTTTTCATCTTTTGTAAAGTACTTTCAGCAGTAGACGTGGCGATTATTGCCAATTCAGAATCCTCTTCCATTAACCCAGTGGTAACGATTTCTATTATATCTCTGTTCGTCGTAGTACTTTCAGTTAGTTCGGTAATAGGTGTTTCTGCTGCTGTCGTAATATCTTCATCTATGAGAGGCTCTACATCAAGCTGGTCTTTGATGCTCAGATTCTTGCTCTCCGGTTGTGAAACTTCTGACATCTATAATATCCTATTTAAAAATGGTGGGAATGTGTATAGACCTAACATAACTACTGGAAATTACATTTCCCTAATGAATACTTTAGGCTTATTACTATGTGGCATAAGAATGCAAAAAAAACTAATTTTAGTACCATTTACCTTCTCTTTCTCCTTAAGAACTCTTTGTTCAAGTGTTAGTTGGTGTGGTAGAATTGGAGTATCAGTTGGAACAATATTAACAGTCGCAAACGTAGTTTCATCTCCACTTTCAGAACTGGGAGGATTAGCTTCGTTTTGTTTTTGGACGGTGCTTCTGCTCTCTGTCTTATTTTCAAGTACAAGTGGTTCAGTCTCACGTTGCATGTGCGTTTGTATGTTTGTCTAAATTTTTAATAAAAGCTATAATTAGGTAAATGAAAATAAATTTTTCTAAATAAAGTATAAAATTCAATACATGGACGTCTACTGGAGCCTCAGTTGCTATAGTGGTTTCAATAATATGTGTTGGCTCGGTAATTGTGAATGGATCAGCAACCATTACCTGTAATTGGGATTTCAACTTCGGTAGCACCATAGATATTTTTTTTCCTTTCTGCGGAACTGAATGGATGCTGATAAAGTAAATGAGAAATTCTCATCTGACACACTTCTCATATATTTATATTTATAGCGTCCACCTCGCATTGCCATTATTATCACTGTTTAATCACCTCTTCTGGTAGCGGTTGCGTAGTGGCAGAAGTAGATCTAGTGGTGGTCTGAAGAGGTTCGGTTTCCTCACCAACTACTAATTGGATAATGGGTGGAAGAGCTGCTTCTGTTGGAGTTGAGCCTAAATTGTAAACTTGTTTATTCCAAATAATCACAAAATAGTGGCCGAAGACATGCACAGGAAGTGTTGAATAAGAATACAAAAAAAATTAGACTTGTGGGACCTAAGTTCTCATCAAGTTTAATTGTAATATCATCTATGGTAATTAAACTAAGTAATGAAATAAATGCAAAAAAAATAAAACAGGTGAAAGTAGTGATTTTTAGATCGTACCTACCGCTCTTATTTTCTGAAGTACTTGAATCAATAAATTTTGTAGTTAGTTCTAACGGTTCAACTGAGACGTTTTCCTGAAAACAACAACTATCTAAAAACAGATCTCGACTGTAAGCATTTGCCAAGAAAAATACTCTCAAGCTTCATAAGCGATATAGTATGTGTTCGACCATAGTGAGCGAGATATTTTCGTTGGACCCAGTTTGGACATTGAATGGTTTTAATTGTTGTTGCGAACTCTTCATCTTTTTGTGCGGTATTATGTGAGTTTTACAGGGAAGTTTAGGTCCCATGGTAATGTTGTTGTCGTCATGCGACCTCAAGATCTTCACATCACATAAAGATAGATAAAAGATGGTAGTCGACCTCTGAGTTAGCGGCTTGTGTGGTGTTCGAAGTTTTGCTGGTAAGTTCAACCATGGCTGTGCTGACTTCGAAGGAATCTGATCTTAAAATTCACAATATTAAAATATTATCGGACAATGTTTGGTATTAAAATTCTAGTCAGTGAGCTACTTTTATCGCTAAAAAATCCGAATATGTTCACTCTTGGTTCTTCCTACGATCAAACAAAAGCCGTTAGTGCTATATCTACTTATTGAACGAATAGTTCCTACCCCTCATTCTCAAGTTCCAAAACATCCGTTCTTAGGTCGGTTGGTTCTGCTCGATGGCCTCCGTGTGGTTTATCAAATATATCAGCGGTATTCTCGTCATGGCACTTGGACACTGAACTTCCATAATTCATTTTCTGTTTCTAGCTAATATTTTACATTGTGCAGTTTCAAACTGAGATATTCACTTGAGTAGTAAATTAATGAAACCAGAAACTATTGAAGTTACCTGTTATTAAACTGGTCAAAAATATTATCCATAATCTCATATTGGAAAATACCGACAGTTCTAAAATTCACAAGATTCAATTATAAAATTAAACTTTTTTAACATTTTGTTATTTTAACGGAGAAAAGTGTCATATAATGCGTCATTAAAATTGGTAATTATCGTTTACCTCATAATACAAAAAACAACAACAAACTAATAGTGAAATGAGATATCTGACGATAAAATAGTGTTTAAAAAAGTAGAGTTAGACTTACACAGAATAGGAAAAGAAAATGTAGGGAGAAAATACGAAGAATTAGTGGGTAAAAGTGAGAGGCTTACTTGGAAAGAATACCGGATTTCACTAATTAGCGAGGCATTTTCTGGCGGGACTAAATCAAATGGAATATAGCTTTGATTCCCATTTGAAGTAGTCCATAATAGTGGGCTGATAAAGACTCAAGAACTAAATCGATGGTTAGTGGACATTGGAAGTTTTAATGTGGTTTTTTATAAGACAAATAGCTAAGGGAAGTGACGAATTGATAAATAAGCAGCATTCGCGCTAATAGGTTTTAAAATTCCGACATCTAACCGGACAGGTAGATTCGTCTGGTGTACGCTATCCGCAGTGACATGCTAATAGCCGCTTTGAAAGGGTGAAAACAAGTTCCGTGCCAGAAAGGGAGAGCGATTAATGTGGGTCTTTCCTCCTCTTTTTATCGGTCTCTTATCATTTTCATTTCTACCCTATATCTGGCTCACAATTCTCAAATGCAGTCCTACTAATACCTTATGGTAACCAGGGATATAAATCAACTCCGTAAAGAGATGTTGTCAATAAAGTCCGATTCTAAGCACACCAGCTATTATCGTAGCGTCCACATGTTTAACAGTAATCGTCTGAACTTCATTTATAGATTAATAAAAGTATTAGGAAAATAAGGTTCAGCTAGGAAAGTTCAATTCATTAAGAAGGAAATAAGAAGGTGTCCAGTACTTGCATAAAAACAAAGGGGTATAAAATGCTGAAAGATCAATTTAACAAATAAGGTTTCCAGCTAATCAACGTTCTCGTTTTGCAGAGTAGATATCGACCTTGATAGCTTATGAAACAGAAGGAAGGAGGTAAATGCGAATCTGTAAATACACAGATCTAAATGGAAAAATAACGAAAAAGCCAATGGTAGATCCAATTCTCTACTGAGAAGTGAGTGATAAAATTATTAATAGACAGCCTAACAATCAAAAATTTTCTGTCTGGTCGCCGGGACAACGCGCGACGATTCTCTATTTAGTGCCGTAACCAACCGTGAAAACGTAGGAAGACAGATGGTTTTATCAATTTTTTATTGGATGGATTCTTAGAATATATATTATTAATGAAGCGTTTGAATGTATAGAAGTCAAACCAGTATGCATTATAGAGAAAGCAAGACGCGGAGGGAATCAAAAAACACTATTTTCATCCAATTTGCAGTTGTAATAGATAAATTATGACTGCAAGCAATAGTGTGAAGTCTAACAATGCCTCAATCAAAAAAGTCTTTACTGTATAGGAAGTGCTGACAGCTTGAAAGTGTGATCCACAGTTCCCGTGACGAGGTGGTCAAGCAAAGTGTCATGGTGTTTGCATTATTGTTATACAACCGCAGATAAGAAGGCATGAAGTGGTTGGGATCGCAGAAGACTTATGAAATTAAGACGAGGTCAAACAAACGGAGATTGATGAACAGTACAAAGGGCATACAAAGGAACAAAGCAAAACGAGTGAAAATGAAGAGGTATAGGTAGAAAATGTAAAAATTCAAGTGAAGAAATGAGATGAAATTTCATGAAAATAAGAAAAATTCACAGTAGAAATAAAGGACTAAAGTAAATATACTAAAGATGGATGTGAACTTGATGCAGCGGGATTAATCCGCAGATTCGTGTTGCTTCCAATCCATTGCAGTGTTTATCTAGGAAAGATGAGATCGAATGCCAACCTGTTTAGATAAAACAATTGATGACAGTGTTCAAAACAATAGCAAGCTAAAAATTAGCGTTCAGATGTCATTTTAGCAATTTTATATAGGAAATTACCCTCGCTGTAAAGCATTTATGCGATGTAATTAGAATTTTCGAAACTTATTAAAAGAATATGACAAGGGTAAGCAAATTAACAGTATCGAGGACGTAACTTTGAATCTGCCTCTTAATTCTATTTCTGAATAACGGAGAGATGTACTGAATAGAAGCAGGCTCTTATAGATGATAGTATTTCCTAGTTAATACAGGTTTCATTTCTTTGCTACGGGAAAATATTTCCATCCAAATGCAAAGATTGAATGCAAATTCTATTACTAATAATCTTACTAATTACAACATTTGTATGAAATACAGAAAACGGCGCCATAGAAAAGGAAGGAGAAGGATGACAAATTGCATCATATGTAGGCGGAAAAGAATACATAATGCTGGGAAAGCCAAGATCTGTGGAATATCATGCCAAAACTCGTGTCTCGCAAAGGAGCGAACAAGTTAAGACAGAAAAGTTAGTGCCAGCAGCCCGACAAATTCATGTTATCCAAAAAGATAATAGACAAAAATTTGAATATTCCATTGTATAGACAATAAGGCGTCATCTCCTTGGTTTCCTTAGAGGTTAAATGCAGAGCGAGGTCAATGACGGCTTCACATAAATAAAGTGAAAACGAACGAAAACCAACAAAGGGAAATGCTATATTTGAGAGTTAAATACCTAAGAAACAAAAGTGACAGTACTAACCACTTTACTAGACAACGGGAATAAGCAAGCAGTGCTTAGGATAACCACTGCGATGTTACCACTTTATTACATAAGGCACTTCAGACCGGTTACATAAGAAATCAAAAAGCTGTGGTGCGAGACAGAGAGAACTCATTTGAAATTGCTATTCTGCTGAAAGAAATATGGAAATCTGCAACAATACAGTTATGATGGTACAATAATCAGAAGAAAACTACTAGTGCCAACATCGATATTGGAGCATGCAATCGATTCGATGCTATCTCTCGTTTTGCAGCCTGTCTGAGAACGGACTTCAGGTGAGATCCTATCAAACAGAGGCTTTCTTATTGTTTCTATAAAGAGAAGAAGCCAGATAGATAAATCTAAGTGAGCCACCGTCATAAGCCGATGTAGAAGATTACAGTTACCAATTTATGGATAACATTAACCATAGAAATCGATGACTTCTCCAGAACTCGAATTATGTGACACACATGCTAATTCTATCACTAAGCAGTTATCAAAGTTTTGAATGGTATTATGTAAAATCTTGATTATAGCATACTTTGGAGGTATTATTTACTAAATTCGTCTGAGGATAAAATTTTACATTAAAAAGCAAGAATAATTCGCAGTTATATTGCAATTGGCCTCAACTTTCCGCCACATTAAAGAACAATAATAATTACGGTAATGCTAATTCATTAATTGCGACACATAAATGGAGCCGTTATTTCGGAACAAAAGATATTTTGAGGTAGGATCATGAAAATAAGTGCAGAAACGAAAGAAAACAATGCGGCATGTATGAATAAGATATATAGTTAATAATAATAATAATATTAGTATTAATAATAATAATGCCAAATACTTACAAATAATTCCCACAGTGTTGTGTCTAAACGAAGATGACCGTTCTCAAGATCACAAAGAGAAAAACAGAAGAATTAAATGGGAAGATTAGAAATTGCCATTGTCAGCATACTATCAGCACAAGTAGGGCCATGGCGAGAGGAAAAATATGATTCGAACCGAGAAACGTGTGCGCGGCTGTAGGAGGTCAAAGCTTGCAGTTCGTAGTTAAGCACTCTACTCAAGTCGTCATCCACATGAGTTTCTGCTGTGTATGAAGAAAAAAGCGAGAAATGTGTCGAATGAAATAAACAATTAACAGTTAATGTGACAAAGTGCAGAATAAGTGAATAAATAAAGAAGATGATGCAATCAAAAAAAGAAATCGATTACTTAGGGTATTTTATCCAGACGAAAAGTAATAGTTCAGGTAATAATATGGCGGTATGAGTCACAGAATTCCTACCACGAAGACCGGATTACAGTGATCATGGAAAGCAGTTTGCGGCCACGCTTTCTTTTAACGACGGCAATATGTAATTAGATTGACTAGTATTGGCGTACTTGACAGATGGATAATGAGAGAAAAGATCAAAGAAGGAAAGTGAAAATGTAAAAAGATGTGAAAGGAACAGATATGAATTCAGTGGTATGTCCCTAGAAAGAAATGTTGTGGATGTCGCCGTATCGTGCAGTGCTACCTGGAAGTGTCATTAAAATAGCAAGCTAAAGGTCATAATTTTGGGCGCAGTCTCAATAACTAACGACGTAGGCGGGGAGCAAGCAACTGAACTATGGCTAAAGTCAATGCACTCAATTAGTAGGATAGATTAATAGAAGTCACGGGTACTACCAGGTTAATCGACAAACCACACCATGGCCATTACTGATGATCACTAATTTCGTATTTGACACTACCAACGTTTCCGGAATTTCCAAAATTTCGAACTAACTTTGTAGTAATTGCTCTACGAAATCATAAATTGGTAGTAATCCGCTTAAATGATCTGTTTGGTAAGAGGATGGTTTACAAAAGCAGCGAGAACTAAAAGAAAGCAAATAAATTGAGAGAACAACGAACAGACGTATGGTCTAAACTATACTGGGATGACAAAAAATAGCGAAAGTACTACAATTGAAATCAAATAAAAAGAAAGGCGAAAGAAAAGCTGGACAAAAAAATAACAGGAAAACGAGTAGATGAGTAGATGATGCACTGTTCAACAAGAGTGGCATTTACTATAACGTTTGTAAGTAGTACCACAGCGTTAAAAGGGAAACCAGTACGGTTCTTTTGACTGTCTTTAGAACGCGAGTGCTATTTATTTTGATAGTAAAATTACTTTGAAGTGCCAATTGAATCCCCAACTAAATATTCTGGCTGTATTTTGACACTTGGTGTGTCGTATCCATCAGTTAACAATACTGCAGAATGAGTAGCGACTTATGTTACTCTTTGTTAAATAAAAAGGAATGCTAGTGAAACTCGCAGACAACAAATCGACCGACCACACATTTGAGGCCAAAACTGTTTGAAAAAAGCATGCAAGTTCTTGCAACTGAATTTTATCTCCTTAGAAATACAAAATTCTCCACTCTTTTTCGCACTACTATCCCCTCAGTAATATATATTATTTGGACTAATTTTGCTTGCTCATTATTGGTGGTACTATTTGTAGTAAACGACGAGAGTTATAATCAGAACAAACTTAGACAATAATAGATGCTAAGTACTTCCAGAAGGAGTCGAGAGTTTGTAGAAACAATCCTCAACAACGAGAGGATGAAGGGGATACTAGATCATTATTGCGGCCCATTTATTTGTATTGCAGCCGTGCAGCTTCAGATGCGAGATATGTTCGGCTTAGACTCGCACTCCAATCGCATTGTGTTGACCCTTGTCAAATCGTCTGGACGCTATGAAAAATGACTGGTTTGCATGTTGAATGAGCGCAAAATATTAGCTTTATGTCATTTCTGTACCAGGCCTTTTCAACATGGAAGTATTTCATGAGCAATTGGTATGAAAGTGAAGTTTAAGATGAAATTACTGGAAATCGATAGCGTTTTGCTCCAATTAATTCATTTCACTAAAAGTTTGCAAAACTGATGAGCATTTGGAGAGATATTTCTGTCTCGAGTTCAATGATTAGTTGCATGGCCCTGAACGACCTTGAGGTGCATGATATGAAAGTACAGTCAGTTTTGCTTATGCTGGCAAGATACCCATTCCTTAGTTTCTAGTGGTTAACGGTAATTAATTGATGTACCGAGTCTGGTCGGACTTTCGCAAACTTAGTCACAGAGGGTACTGGAGAAGGAGAATGAAAATGTGCTAAGGAACGAAATTAAATATCATCGCAGCCATTACAGAAAAGGCAAACTTCGACATATAGGCTTAGAAAAACATCTCATAAATCACGTGATTAGCTGGTTTAATTGTCATTCGAGTGTTTCACGCGGATTGGTGATGGTGTAATGGTTCCAGTGACAAACGAGATAACTGGAAGTTTTTCGACAAGAACATAGCATTTATAAATCAATAAAAACATATAATATCGAGTTTGACCATGTTGTTCATAAAGAGTGGTTCATCCGGAGAGCTGCATTTTATAGAGCTGGACTATCTCCACATCGTAATGAATCTTTGGTGTCAAGTAATTAGTTGACAGATCAAAAGCATGTAATTCCTGATACTTTTTCATACTTTTGTCAACTATTATATTATTTTAAAGTCCTTCACTTGAGTGACAAGACAGTTTCAGTCCCAGTTTTACATCATATCGAAATAGGCTAAAATGTTCCACTGGGTTTCACTACTTTATGTAATGTTAGTGGTCTAACTCGAATTTTACACTAGTGATTTACAGTCGTAAGTTGGGACATTTCCTAAACAAACAAAGGCATATCTCCTATCTCTGCTTCTGCATGCTCTATTCCAACAAGTTATCATTGCGCAGATGCATTTTGTTGCGACTATATAATCTTTGATTACTCAAATAAGATGATGAGATTGGAAACTTTTCAAGTGTTAGCAGTGATCTGTTCCACAAATGTTATAAAGCAGGAAAAAAATTGCTAGTGCTTTGTAAAGTTTACTTAACCTCCCTATTCCAGTGAAATAATTGGAGAATTAGCAAACTCTACCAAATAATGCTAAAATAATTATTAACCAGTGATATAATATTGATGAGTGAATCAGACGAAAAATAAGTATGATAAATACACGTAGCCTTTATGATATATGGAGAATGAAAAGCATCTTCATTCATGACAAAAGAACTAGTTTTCCTTCCAACTAATAAGTACCTATCCATAATTCTGAAGATGTTATCACTCCTAGCGATCTATCTTGCACTTGTCAGGCACTATTGCACCGGACCAGCTGCACCAAGTCATGATGATAACGTCTGCAACTGGTACAGTAACCACTTTTCCTATAACTTGTTGTGGCGCAAGCTGCAGTTATTGACTGCCAAGTCACAGTTCGAGAGCATTTAGCAATGCTATTGGAGATCCAACTAATGGAAACCTCTAACACCTCTAACAAAGATACAAGACGAGATCCTTGATACTTGATAACAAAACTGGCTCTCTTTTTGGCTGACCATTACGCAAACCAATGAAGTAACCAACAAAGCTAACCTGTTTTAAGTAGGAGCTTTATGATTATGAAGGGTAAAGGGAGACGAGAGTGCAAGGGATCAAATGATAGACACTGTTAAAGAGTGATCTGATTGGTGGAGTGGGAATTCTAGCTAATAGTGGGAATATTTATTCTAGATACCTTCTATAACGCAACTTCTTAGTTTTTCTTCAAAAAACATGTATACAAGCAAAATGTAAAAAGTAGCAAAACTGACGGTCTTAGACTATAAATATTTCAAATAGTGGTGTGAGGTCATTTCTATGGTCACTGATGATCTGCAGGGAGCAAGGCCATGGCGCCCAGTAGTATTTCTCGCAGAAACAAACTTGATTGACTTGACAGATGCAAGGATATCAATTTAGTGAAACACCTTAACACCCTATTGCTTCTGTATCCAATGCTAAATATACCACGAGGTATTTCCACTAGTAGCTAAACACCTGATTTCATGCAGCTCTTCCTGCTCCAGTAGAACTAAGCATGAAAAAGTAACTAATGTGTTTCTATTCATATGGTTATGTGACAACGTAAATGAATTCAGTTTGCACCAAACATTGACTGGAGAAATGGAATCGGAATTAATAAATTAGAAGAATCAACGATCATGAGGAAAATTTTTAAAAATATCTATACCTTTCTATTTTGACCTAAAACTTTTTAAGCCGCCTATCCAAAATTGGATATTCCACATAACTAGTCATCATTATATATAAAGAATTGCACTCATATATGAGCAAATATAAAAAAACAAAAAATTAATAGGTTATTTTCGTATTTTAAAGGGTACATTTACTATTCGAGACATGTTTTTCACTTAACCATATGATGAACCATTTAGATAGGTGAAGGCTAAGCAGCGTCTGAATTGGGGCTCACTTACAACATTCCATTCTTCATGAAAACAAGTTATATCTTGAAAACAAGGTAACGGGGAAAATGAGATGTAAATGTTGGGAAATAGGCGTCTTCGGCTATGATACAAAGCAAAGTGAAAAGAAATAAAAATGAAAAGAGACAATAAAAGAACAAACTGCAATATTTAAGTAGCAAATTATACCAGCTATATGATGTACTAAAATGAGAACTCCACTTATTGGAATTCAGTTATCGGGAAGCCTTATATAGCCAGTGCATCGGCAATTTCCTTCGCTCAGAGGGTGTTTTCCAGAAGTGACATTTTCGAAGATGGAAACGACAACATTCTATTTTAAAAACTTTCTGGCAAATAATTTTAGTCATTCTGGATTGTTTGCATAACCAGCTGGAATAAGAATTCCAAAGGGACAAGATTAAAGACATGTTGTTTATTGTTCCACTAATAAAGCATTATGAAAACCCATACATTTCAAACTTTCGCGTCTAATATAAGAAATCTCTCGTTAAATGTGTATTTTAAAAGCGTAATAAATTTAAAATTATTACTATGAGGAATAGTCCCCTATAATATTTTAGTTAATGAAATGGCGTTTTCCAAAATGCGCATCATCATCAGCTTGAGATTTTCTTAAAATAGTTGAAACTAAGAGAATCATGCGTATAATTGACAAAGTCTCAGACATGTTCTGTTGAAGTTTACTAAGTATAGGCAATGTCTTACATGCAACCTGTTGTTCTGGAGGTTGACACTGCAAATGCATAGTAGCAGCTGAATGCTGGAGTACTAATTGTAATTCGGAACGTTGGAACTGACTATCGGATTAAGAGGTGCACCCAGATGAAGCAATCAGGACAGCGTTTAATTGGAATCAGAGCTATTAACTCAGCTAATGATTGACCACCAACATGCCAGTAGCGTTAACAACCTTCGAATTTAGCTATTTTGTCCTTCCAAAAATTATTTTTTAACTAATTTCTATCAAAGTTAAATCATCTTAACAGCGTTGAAAAGACAAATATTTGGTTATCATTTGAGTGGCAATGCACAAAATAGAAATAATATGGTGTTTATTTTCGGCCTTTTCTTCTATAAATTGAGTTTTTTAGCGAGTGGAACGGAAGGGGAAAGAAGTGATATTTAAAACAAAACTCTTTTGTAGGTTTCCTTCTTCTATAAAAGTGAATCCAGCCTAACTACTGCGGAAAAATGTTGGAACAAAGAGAAAAGAGTTGGATAAAAGATCAAAGTAGGAAGAAAATAAGCGCATAGAAAACAGTAGAGTGGAAAAGTGTCGGAAGAGCTATAGTTAACTCTCCGTCGGAGCGCAAGGGTTTATCTACAAATAGCGTTCGTGTTAATCTCGTTTGCATTTAGTGTACCAGTTGGATATGCATTCACAAATAGATAGATGCCCTCATTTGTCACTTGAATAATCTAAAACGTACTGATACTGTTCTGGCACCACATTTGTACGAATAGACACGGAAAGTAGAAGTTTTGAAAGCAATAGGAGAGTTGTGTGCGGAATACTGCCCTTGAATCTATGGAACGCATGAAAAGTGAGAAGCGGACGAAGAGTAGTTTTATCCTTGAAACTGAAACTTAACCATGGTCTGGTTCCCATATATTTACTTATGGTACTATGAAGCACTCGAGGATATTAAATCCAATTCCCAATCCGTTCGACCCACTGTATTAGTTGCATAACAGAAGAACGCCTGCTTTGATACGACCATTGTTTATGACCAGGATGAACTTAAGCAAACAACTTAGTCTAGAGCTGCCTAAGGCGGCTAAGTCAAAACAATACTTTTGAAACTAACATAGAAACCAGCAATACCCGGGCTTGAATAATGGCAAGCTTTAAATAAAAGCCTTACAACATTAGGAAACAAACTACAAGCGCTTACATAAATCTGATTGCCATATGCCTCTTTTCTCGGTTACGCTGTCCACCACATTGTTTAGTTCGTATTTTCCAGCAAATTTAGCAGTAACGCACCATTGTTAAGTGCAAATAATAAATTGTTAATGCATAATGTGCTACATTTGCTTAATAGAAAATAAGAAGTCGTTCTTTATAAAATACTGAAGGTAAGAAGTGTTTGTGTGTAAATGTTTTCGGTACCCTATCTCAGGGTTACTTCTTTACAGTTATTGAGCTTCTCTGCGCAATACGGTCTCACTCATTTACAGGCGCCTTCAAAAATGCCGCAACTCTCCTTCAGCGACCGATGCGACTTTATTAACACTTTACGACGACTCGCACGCGACTGCTTCTACATAAGTTATCGTCATTACCCAAGCAAGTACAGTTGCATTGCTTTGATGTTGGAATTACAGCAAATACGGAAAAATAGCTACCAAAACCTAAACATTTCCATCCATGATTTCACACAACTACCAATTCTAGCTGGTGTTATTACTATTTAACTTCTAATAGCTTATAGAGGGAGTTGGTGGCAATAGAAAATTTAAATATCCTAGCTAGAATAGCAGAAGAAAATCAGTGCTGTTTTGAAAGTTTACTACTCTTTTTACAATGTCATCTAAATAAATTTAAAGTAGCTTACTCTTGATTTATCTTAATCCACAGTTTGTATTCATTTTTTAAATAAATCAGTGGTGCAACTCGGGGTCTAGTCTAAACTCATGTTATGGAATAATCTTAATAATATCTAGTCAAATGTTATCTGTTTGGTGATTAGTCTGGAATAACGAGTGTTAGTTGAATGACAGTCACCAAATCGAAGCAGACCACTGTATCTTGAGGCTATCAAGCACATCCGGGTTGGCATGCTTCTGCTCAATTATCTCCAACCAGCGTGAAATGCCTCCCTTAGGTCATCATCATCTCTGAACAGCATTCAGTTGGAGCAGTCCATACAAGTTTGCGATGGTTTTCTTGTTTTGCCATTATATATTTTACTGGAATATTTGCCGTTTTTGCCATTGGTTAAAACTAAGTCTTTTCGTGTACAATGGCCATTATATAACTGGACTATTACCTTCAACATTTAATATTATATTTCCAATTAAAATACCATAGCTAAATTTGTTATTACAGCTGGCGTGTTGCTGAATTAAAATTCTTTTCTCCTAGCTTGAACTATATTTGTTTGTGCTCTTTAATTAATTTTGGTAAAAATTGTGCCTTATATTTATCTTAGAGAATAGAACTTCCTTTCCGCTTCGGAAATAAATCCAATCTAAGATCGTACTCATCCAGTGTTCTACCACTTTCGATTAGATACTAAAGAGCTCTTGGTGTTTCTCTATCAACCCGTTAAAGAACACCGCCCAGACCACTGAAACCTACATTCCACAGGCGAATGGCGGATAGCTACTCATAAATCTATACATTGTGTTGGATATCTAAACTAACCACTGTATCTTTGGACATGTGTCCTTTATGATACACTAGTTGAGTTTAGTACTTTCTCTATTATTTTCTCTATTATTTTCTCTATTATTTTCTCTATTATTTTCCTTTATTTCTACATTCTTCTTATCTTTCCTAAGTTTCAATTGACCTTTCCCTTACTATAAATTAAAACTAGCGAACCATTTTTCCTCTAAAAAGAAATACTCAAAATGGCCTATATATCGACCAGTAATCTATAGGTATTTTGTTTGATGATTAGAATATAGAAGGTGGTGTTCTTTGGTGACCACATGCTTATTAAAATTAAACCAAATAACTGATAAACTCCCACAATTGTTTCTGTGATCTCTTCAAATCAGCATTCGTGGGGCACGTGCACCAGGGTTACGCCCATCAAGGTGGACGGAAGAATGGTGTAAGCACTGTACTACCAGAAGACACTTCAGTTTGTATTTTCGATAATACCATTCATAAAGACGCATTATTCCATCACCCTAATATATTAGTGTTCACTGTTCCAATATTTCCACTCATGTCATTTACTAATTTCTACACGGCATATTAACCGGAAGCTCTTTTTAGTGGGTATTGTCTTACGAACTAGCCTAATCTAAAATCAATAATATTTCGATTTCAGTGAGTGTTTAAAAATACTAAACGCTTTCTAGTTCTTCCTATTCTTTCACTTCCTATGGACTATGTTCCACCTCTTATAAAACTACTAAGATGTCGTTCGGATTTAACTATCCTTCGGAGTGTGTCATATTTCAGACAATAAATTTCCTTAGTTTTTCTCAGATTTCAACAGTTCTTTGTCTATTTTCAAAACATCACTTGCTTCTCTGGGTCACCTTACCATATGTTTCTAATTCAAAGTGTTCCGAAATTAATTTTCACGCTAACGCGTATTCGAAATGTTTTTACAACGATCAACGTTTTTTCGTAAACAGTAAAGAGTTGCAATCCGCACCTTTGTTATCACATTATGAATCGCTGTTCATCTGCTGCAGATTCTTCAAACAAATTCAATTCGCCTTACCGGTTTGTGGCCAAATAATGTCGACACGCAGCGCCTTGAAATTCATCCTAACTTTGCCTCATCGACTGTTTAATTGTTAATTTATTTTCATGTCATACCTGTCCCTTATTTCAAATCTTCTGTGTTGTATTCCTACTTTTAGAACTTTGCGTAAGAAACTATTGCAAGTCCACTCATTTCGTATACCTTTCCTATATTTTCTCCATGCGAAACCTGATTGTCTTTTTCTGTTGCCTGCTGGAACTTCTCTGGGCTCAAAAGCATACTTCTATTGACCTCTTATTAAAGACTATAATCTTCCTTTATAGCTAAACAGTTCCGCATTGCCATAATTTTATTTATATTCGCAGCCTGTTGCTAGTATTGTTTCATTCCTATTTTCTTCCCTCTTTCTTTTCTTCTTTTATTCAAACTGACACCCCATTTCCGTGCCAATTCCAGCAATAAACTCTTTTCACACGTGCTTCTCTACTTCTAGCGAGATCATAATGTGGCGCCAATCAATTAGTAAATCAAAGAAGCCGATCACAGATTTTGCTTTTTAGAATTCAGTATCCGTCTCATTTTCTATTTCTACCGTCTTTTGTAGTTTGTTGGATGTTTACCAGTCTAGTCTGTCTTCAGAGTTCTAACCAGTTTATTATGGATATTTTTAAATAAGTAAAAATAGCCATCTACGAAGAATATTGACTGATCAAATATCATTCACTTCCTTCCCCTACAGCAATTTCAATTTGCCTTCATCTGTTAACACTTCCACATGTGCATCATATCTAATGTCTCCAGCTAATAGCAGCTCGTAAATGCTGAACAGTGTGGTTAATGTGGTAAAATTTAGTGCTTCCAGTTGTCGTACTGAGATACGCTCCGCCCATTTACACGCCTTTAGGAATACGGTAGTTCTCAGCCGTAAATCTTGTGATTTACTTGGTTGTTCATCTGTTGTCCATGCAGCAGGCTTATGCATCTGTTGTTGACCGTATGTACACTCTAGATTAAGAACATAACTAGATGTATCATCTCTGCGCAATACTTGGTTGCAGGCTCCAGACTCATTTATTCTTTTCTTGTTATAATAACGTTCAGTAACCTCAAATTTCTCATCATGCTCAGAATTACGTATTTATTTAACTTAATTACTGAAACCAAATTTTAGTATCTAATTTCAGTTGTTCCTTAATGATGGACACGTTTCGTATCCCACCGTTTCCTCTGCTTTGGAGTCCTTTTCTCTTGCCATATTCGACGACACTCATGGCACAGCTTCAGGCATGTTTATTGTCGATTAATGTTATTTTTATACCGGCTTTCAGAAACTTTTTTATAGTAATGTCTAGATAATATGATTTCTCTAAAGGTTTGTTCTATTCACATGATTCTGTGATTAGTATTTATAAGAGCAACATCTTACCACACATTATTGTAGAAAAAGTACTCAATTGATTCTCCTCCTATCGTCGCTGTAGGAGTTACTCAATCTCTCCCACCCGTTTTTCCCTCACCTCTTTTTTTTGGCTGCACTCCTTCACCAACTACAAGTCAGCCCACAAGTAGTAACAGTAGTAAGTCAAATATTCCTCTTCTTATTCTGACAATTTTTCATATTTTGAAACTTCCATCGCATATTTAGGTCCTCCTTCTTCTGTATCTCCTCCCTCAGCATATTCTATTCAAACAAAGAGAGAGTCTCCGAAGGACTGTAGATGTCATATTTGCGGAAAAGGATTCAGCAGGCACTGGCTTTTACAGGGACACATTAGAACACACAGTGAGCGTTTTTACTGTCTTAATTTTTATGTTTCTTTTAAAAAGCTAGAATTAAATGTTTTTAGCGGGAGAAAAACCGTTTCACTGTACAGTTTGTGGTAAAGCTTTTGCTGATAAGAGCAATTTGCGTGCTCATGTTCAGACACACAGTGGTTAGTTTCTGTTCCGCTTTTATCCTTAAGTTGTGTTTCTGGTCACTTGTCATATTTTCAAAATGTGTTTTCAGATCTTAAAAACATTTAGATTTAGGTGAGAAACCTCATAGTTGTGATCGATGTGGAAAGCGGTTTGCTCTCAAGAGCTACCTAAGCAAGCATAAGGAATCAGCCTGTTTGCGCGGTTCTGATCCCAATCCGTTTGCAGTGTCAAGCCTTTTATCATAAAGGTCTGTTTTTACCTCAATTTATCATAATTTAGTTTTACCTAATGACATTTACTATCTCCACTCCCCAGAAACCTATTTATCTTTCCCTCGGGCATAACAGGGTGTGTGGGTCCACTCCAATAATGGTCCTCAATTGCTTGTCGTCAATCACAGAAAGACTTTCACGACTCTTTTCATCTTCAAAATTCTTGCCTTCGTTATGAGGTTTTTCGAACCAATGTTGAACTGTACCTTTGTTGACAGTTTCCGGGATAAATACTTGGTTAATACTGGGAGCAGTTTCCACTGCCTTACGTCCTATTTTAGGCTCATGATATAATCTCCCGAATTTACTTTTTGTCTCATCTTTAATTTGGTTGTCTGAAATAAACAAAAATAAACAGTGAAAAGTGAAGATAAAACGATTAAGATAAATCAGTAAAGCTAATTCAACACTTTAAAATTGGTTTGTTACATGATCATAGTTAAATTAGAGTTTATTCCACAAAATCACCAGTTAAAATAGCAAAACCGCCATTTTTCTGCACCACCTAATAAATAGTTCAAAAACCTTCAATGCCCCTATTATTTTATCATACACTTGTTTTAGGTGCTCTATGCAACTTCTCGTTTTTTCTCTTCTGCACCATAATTATTTCGTAAGTTGTAAAAACGGAAACCTATTTACATAGATAACTATTTCCCTCGTTGAAAGTCGTTTGATCTACGCAAAAACGAAAACCAGGTGGTTATCGCATGGCGGTGCTCTTCTAAACGATTAGCTATGTTAATTTATAATCTTATTTGACTTCTTAATATTAGTAATCTCTTATGTGACAGTATTTATGTATTCCTTATTACTTTTTAAGTATTTTCTTACATTTTGTTTTGTCTAGCTTTACTTATTCGACTTAAATTTTTGGAACGGGTAGACGCTTACTGTATAAGATATTGGAGGGAATTTTCAGCCCCACTTATTTGCTTATATTTAAATAGCTATTATTAGAGTCATAACTATGTATTATTATTGCATGCCATTGAGTGTGTCTTAGACTTGATCTTGTGCCATCCCACATTGTTGCTCTATTTAATACTGGGTTATTGATTGTATGGCTTGAGTAAATACGAATGCTTCTTGTAGAGTTGCACATATTACTTTAGAAATAAAGTGTAGAATTAGAAATCCGGTCCATTAAATGTGTTGATCCAAAGAGCAGTAGCAGCTCAGTGTCATCTCTGCTTCCGAGAGAAGCGATACTACTACCGACATCAGGGAAAACATAGCTACTGCTACCGTCCATATTTTGCCATCGTCTTACTGTATGAACAGCTAGCTTCTCCCTCACAATTTATTTATTATATTTAAGGTGCCATGATTATCTTTATGCTATTGCATCAGTCAAAGCCTCCACAAAAAAGACGAGCAAAGCTGTGGCAGGTTCTATTTTCCACTGCATCCTTGTTTGCGCGAACTGTATACCCTACTAAGTTGGGCAGTGCAATTTGTCTTTTAACTTCTGTTATTACTCATCTACTGGAAAGTTGTATTATTTAAAACAATAATCAGCGTAGAACCATAATCTAAGAATAATCGTTAATCTTTCATACAAGTATTTCAGTTTTTTTCTTATTTAAACTAAACTATAGGATAACAAATAACCACATAAATTTCTACAAGTCACTGGCATTACGCCGCACAGGTACTGTAACTAGGCAGTTCCTTCCTTCTCGATGGCGTTAATTCTCAAGGCTCAAGGAGATTTCACCCCTCTTCCACGCTTCAGATGCTCGCTAGTTCAGATAGGTATTCCATCAATCTTTAGTATAATACATTTCAAATACATTAGTGGCTTAGTGCCTGGTTAAACATACTATCATATTCAGCACATTTCTTACAATTTACTAATATACAAACCAAATTTTGTTGCAAACAATGATTTAAATAGATCTTTGTTTCTGAACAATGAAAGGAACAATTGAAATAGGAAAAATTTACTGATATTGTCGAACAATAAAAGTGACTCTTAGTTCCTGATATAACTTTCCTAAATGCTTCGCTCATAATGTCTTATAAACTATAAAAAAGTACGTCAGTTATACGATAGTTTTACAAGCGGATTGGACATTATTCTGAATCAAATTGTATCATACGAGGAGTTTATGCTAATAGCAATTCGAATCTGTTATAAAATAAGGCGCGCATATACAGTGCTGACTGTTTAAATTCGAGGCGGAAACTGGGGTTTGCACACCGGCGTGAGATGTGCGACTGCTTAATTTCTTGGTGGACTCACTTTTATCTAAATTAAAGGTCCATGGTACGAAACCTACTCTTCCTTTACAAGAAATTGTCAAATAATTTCATAAATTAATTATTATAAGATAAGTAACATTGCTGTGATAGCCGCCGAGGTAGTTCTTAAACTTAGCACAAGAAATAACGAAAACAAGCTATGAAGTTTGAGTGGGAACTTGAGAAGTATCAGCTGCCTGTTCCTCTGGTGGTTCCTGGGTTTCATGGGGAGGTACATTCTCGGTAGTAATTTCTCCACCGTCACCTTGTACTATTATATTTTCATTTTCAATTATACCACCTTCATCAACATTGTCACGTTCTTCCTGGACATTTTCCACTTCTACTGCGTCAGGTGCCGCTTCTACTTTTGGTGCCTCCCCATTTGCGGGAGGATCAGAAGAAGTTGAGGAAACAGGAGGGAAGAGAGACGACGGACTAAAGATTTCAAATATTTAGTACAAAGAAATACGAGATTATAATGCAGTGAATAGTTTTTAATATAAATCAAAGCGAAAAAGAATAGTAATGTGAGTGACGAAAAGCAGATAAGAAAATTGGTCATTGTAGGAAAAAAATGACACATATGAAATAATTAGTTTAAACCTGATATAAAATATTTCAAAAAGGCCGACCTAAACCAAATTCCAACTTCTTTTCGTGTAGCAGTAGTCGTCTCAGTCCAAATGATGTCAGCTAAATAAATTGAATACAGCTTAAATGTATTGGAATATTTCTTTACAAAGCTTTATAATTACATGGTTGAAGACAATAAGTTTTATATCTTTAATTAATTTAGTGGTTTTATAGTATAATAGGATGAAACGAAACCTGGTTTGACAAATTGCATGTCCCTCTATTTACTAGCCAAGTTTTTACTAAATAAGGAACAAGGGGAGACACGACTGACGAGAGTAGGCTCGAGGATCCTGTACCGTTGTCAGCTTAGCTAGCCTGCGATCAGCGACCACAGCAAAGTTGATACTACAGTTCAGAAGCGAGTTAAACAAGGAGGTGGTCAAGGTCGAGAAGGTGAGGGGCGTACTGGCACGACACCAACACGAATTAGCAGTTTTAATTATATATGTAAGATAATAAAGCAAATCACACATAGAAACAGATAGCGAAAAATATAAAGTGGTTAGGTAAATATTAGTTTTTCGTAGCTTCTAATGGCATCCTAATGAAACAGTCTCCTCATTTTTATCCAGTTTTCTATAAGATTATCTCATGAATATATATTCATTAAATTCATAATGTAGTTTGGTGTCTTACCTCTTGATATAGAATATATAGCTGAGAATGCAGCGATGGCCTCCGCTACCTTACGATAAGCATCAGGTCCTTTCCAGAGAGAAACTACACATGGTATTTCTGCATACGTAGAATCTGCACTGTTTTTTTTTATCAATGAGGACTTCTGAAAACTAGAAATTGAGATTAATATTTTTTTTATTTTTCTCTAGCCTTATTCATATTCACCTGAACAAAAATGGGTTTAATTCCAGTAGTACGTTGTGAACCAAACCATCTATAATTATTTGTTTAACTGTCCCACTATTATGACAACACATCTATGAAACCGAATAAAGTTAAAATCAATCCCTTAATTCACTAGGTTTAGTACTAGGAAAACGGTATCAATTCCTGTCGATCGCCATAACGGAGATAGCGATGCTGCGGATCATGGTGATCAGTTTATTCTGGTGCAGCAGCGCCACTGTATTTCTATAGAAAGTTTGGTAGTTCTGTGGTACATGAGAACCTACATCTGTTACCAATACTATACCACTTGTACCAGATAGTTTTCATCGCTTGATTAGTTTATGACACTTAAGTAATCTATTTTCGACTTTCACGACTTATAGTTGGATGCTCCGCACACTAGTTGCTTTATTCTTGTTCAGTGCAAAAGTGATTTGGATATATAAAACATTTTGATGATTCTCCAGTGGTCGCGTAGGTCACAGTGAATTATGTGTCTTATTACATTCGAATACTAATACACAGTTTTATGAGATTTAATAGTTATGTATTAACTGCAAACCTGTAAGGTTTCCTTTAGAGGCTTCAGAAAATTGATCGCCGTGGAGCGCAGATCCGTCCGCTCTAAAGCGTTGAACACGTGTCCTAGCAGAGAACGGGAGAGCACCGACGGCGATATCAACACAAGTACCTTTGGTAAACACTAATACGAACGTAAAACGTATCTAATTCCTTTTTCCCTCTTCTTTTCTCCCTTACATTCTTCTTTACACGCTTTCTTCTCTTACAGTATCCCTAGAGTCGACTACAGGTACAGATTCCTTGTCATCCACTTTATTTGATCTACATCCACATATTGTTTTCAGCATCATGTGACTTACGTGCTGGCCACGTGAGACCATACACTGAAAATAAATAAACAAGGATCTTTGTCAACATTTGACGTCTATTACAAGTTCTTACAAATTGAACAAGAAATGGAAATAAGTAGATGAAAAAAGGAAATCACGTAAACTCATAAAGAATCAATGTTTCTAACATATAAGCTTCAGTGACTTTTCCATAAATTCAATGAATTGTATCACATGATTCCATCAGCACACTTTTCAGAATAATCTCGAAAAATGATACAACCCCACGATTTAGCCAATGACGGTGACAAAGAGGATGAAGAATATATCTGCTATGTTGGTTGTTATGGTAAAATTTGTATTCGTTATTGTTTCCCCTTCACTTCGTGCTAATTGCGTTTCACACCTGGCCGTTCGAAGTATAGAAATTGAATAGTTCCCTCGTAATTAGAGTATGGGTGACTTTGCAAATGAATATCTCTAATGCAATAACTCAATATCAACAACTTTAAATTGTTTCTATGCTCTGAATAAGGCTCCGAGAATTTCCAGGTAGCAAGAGAAGTAAATCCAATACAACAAGCTCCTTATTAGTAATGATTGTATAATTTAAAATTTATCTTCAACGGAGACGCTATAAGAGTTAAAAAGTTCTTTTTTTAAGTTCAACTTTATGAGTTATACAAACACAAAATTTACTACGGGAGATTAAATTATTATTATTTAAAAAGATGAATAAAGTGGATCAAGCAAGTAATTGAGCAAGTGGAGTGGCAACTCGACGTCTGGACAAAAACGCGGTACGTAGGTAGGAGATAATCCAGCAGAATCGTAATAAGCGTGGAAGTGGTCAGTTCTCGAAATGCTTGATAATTGAGTTCGCCTGAGAAAGATATAAATAACTAGTTAATTGAATTCATGCAGGTTACTACCTCATATAGTCACGGGAATGGTAGTCTAAGTAGGACTTTTGCTTGGTGACGTTCTTATCTGGCGGTTTTCTAGTCACTATTTATCGTTCCCTTTCCTCCTAATGTAGAAAATACAAATTTCCTTTGTTCCAAAACAAAGCTTTATATTACTAATCTTGGAAAGGGTAATTTTATAATGATATAAAGCTACTTCTTAAACGTGAAATACCTCCAAATAATCTGTTAGTAAGTGATAAAATTCACCTAACGGGTCGCCATCATAAATTTTGATAATGTAGTTGAAATATCTAGAAAATATTCTTCACTATAATATCTCGTCAACTTGTTGGTATTATGCCCTATCTATAGTGATTTTTTCTTATTTTATAGTGCATATAAAGATAATAGAGCGGAAAACTAAAAATCACTTTCATTAAATAAAAATTGTTAAGTGGAAAAAGACTTTTCAAAGTGAAAAAAATGCAGGTTTGGTACAAAATCGAAAATAAAATATTGCTAGGAATAAATAAGATACTAAGAATTAATAGTTAAAAAATATTTAGTCTGAATAAGACAATTTTTAAACTTGATTTCAAATAGCCGCACATGGCATGGGAAAGAAGTAGATTGCAATTCCTTCGCTTTTTTCTGCTAGCAGCCTACGAACTTCGAAGACCGGACTAAAAGCGCTTATTCGTCTTGCAAGATTTCAGTTACCTAAATATGCTTGTGGTCAAAGACATCGCAAAGATTGACAAGCAAAATAAACTATTAGTTGAGGAAACAAATGTTCTGAAGGCAACTGCATTCATACGACGTTAGTCATAGAATCTTAGCCTTTTAAACACAAATAAGCAAGAACAGAAATAGATAGACGCTTAGATAACAATAGACTCTACTATTTTCCGTTACACTAGTAATACGAATGGCGCTGAATATCATAATTAGAGAAATATGAAATTATTAGCTTTTCAGAAGTATCGATTAATGTAGGTAACTACATTCTCTGCAGGCTCGATCTGAGCGGCCCAAAATATTCTTAGCATAATTTATAGCCAATACAGGATGTGACAAGTATACAGCTGTTAACAAAAGCAAGAATTTTGTTCGTTGATAGGGGATTACTTGTGCCGGCTCATCAATTACGAGGCATTTCATATCTGCAGCTCTTATTATAGGAAGGAAATCAGAAAGCATGGCGTTCCTCGCACAATTCGCTGAATAACAATCCTATTTACCCAGATGCGCTATATAAAGCTATTTTTATTGTGATTACGGCTGCTGAGGTTAGTGTAAATAAATAGGGAATGTGATTTTCTCACCTTTGATGCTTTCAATAATAGTTTGTAACGTTTCGCCGTAGGAAATACTTATGGGACGAGCAAATGAAATATTTTTGTCTACGCTGAAGCCATTCTGCATACATATATAGATAGAAAGGCGCTTCCCAATCATTTCACGGGGAAAATTCCATATTGATTGCAAAGAGACATTCTCATTTGTAACCACCTAGTTTTTGGAGTGGCCACGTCATTTGCCGGTAGATTCGTCGACGTATACAATCTTGGGACTCAAATAATAGATATTAAATCTTTTGTCATTTAGCGTACATATTTCACAATTGAAAAAAATGGAAGCCCATAATGCTCATCACAGACCAAGTATTTGCTAGTAGTAGAAAAATGCTAGTGAATAGTAATAATTCGTATCTTTCAATCTTAATTTTCACTAACTGCCACTGAATATGCCTTTTCAATTAAGTGATAGCCGCTATTAGACTGGGAATTATTCTAACTCCATTATCACATAGAAGTGTTCTTCAACAGAGGAGATCAGAGTGGCAGAAGGGGAAATTTGAAAGAATACTGAGGAAACTGGACGTGATCTAAATAAGGATTCTGCTATAGTGGTGTGTACCACTGGGTATCCCGTAACAACTTTAAGGTTTCCATTGTGATTATATCTGAAAGTAGTCCGTTTCCATAGTAAGTTCTAATTATTGAATTCTAACGTATATTATTTGGCAAAACATTCATACCTAATATTATAATAGGCCAACAAGGGAATTGTTCTTTAGAGGGTTTTTATCTGACTGCGATACAAAATGCTTTTCTACCTCTTGAAAAGTTCAAAAACTAATTTTAGGGTTAAAGGGTAGATTAAATAAACACAGAATGAAGGAAGAAATCATACAAATCCTATAAAATGAAATAAGGTGTACAAAAATCTTCAGTCTACATGAGGACGTAACAATACAGTAACCGCAAATGGTTCACTAATTATTAATTTATCATACCGATTTTGCCATTTGTATACTTGATAGAAGTATTTTGGCAGATGTCGAATTGAAAATGCATTCTTTTGATCTCCGCCATGTCATATCTAGCTCTTAAATGATTTGCGTCTACTGGAATTTGTACTAGCTTAATAGAGTACAAATACATTTATAATTGAATATGAAAATATCCAATACCATTTTTGTAATGAGAATTCAAGCAAATATCAACTAAAATTATATAGTTTTCAAAGTACATTAATTAATGTTGGCATGGATCCACTAAATAAGGAACAAGGGGAGACACGACTGACGAGAGTAGGCTCGAGGATCCTGTACCGTTGTCAGCTTAGCTAGCCTGCGATCAGCGATCACAGCAAAGTTGATACTACAGTTCAGAAGCGAGTTAAACAAGGAGGTGGTCGAGGTCGAGAAGGTGAGGGGCGTACTGGCACGACACCAACACGACTTGACTTATTTTGTATTATGCTGAGAATTATGTTATTGCATATATAAATTTCTGTTTATTACGCTGTCATTTTTTCCTATTGATATTTATGTATGAATTGATTGAAGCAGTCCTAAATATTGTACACTAAAATACTAGTCACTAAAACACGAAACTTTGATAGATTCAAAAAATCGGGCAAATTGGCCAATCTTCTGGTTTGCAAACCTCCTTACTGAGGATCATCCTCTTTTATTCCAGTTGGGGACTATTCCCTGCGCAACGATTTATGCAACTAAGAATTATGGTTTGATATTACAGGAACTAAAACACGAGGCAAGTTTTCAAAACCTTACTGGCAAAACATTTGAGATAATTCTGTGCATATAGAAGAAGTAACTTTTTATTTTATACTGTTCCAATTTACCCAATAAATACAGTTGAGCGTTCACCAAATTTGATATATACTATGGATAGTATAATACCCAACTCAAATAAATATAACCAATGGAGACAAATAATTGAGATAACAAATATCTACGAATATGGGGTGGAAATGTGAGCAAAACTTAGCTTTGGGGTTTAACGGATCATGAAGGATCGTAGCTCAAAGTACGAATTGAGTAAAATGAGAGTGGTGACCACATGTTTGCTGGCTGCTGCAGCAAACTATGTACTTCTGATGGAACGAATGATGGAAGGTTCTCTCGTCAGTGGATTCAGTTTCTAGTGAGACATGCACATCAATCATAGTGAATGAAGGGTTGGGCAGCTCACAAGTGTCACTGAAATGATACAGAATCATAATAATAAATGGGTATATGATTCTTTCCAGTAGTATAGGATTCGTTTTAAACATAAAATATCACTTACGCAGACATTCCTTTCATGAAGACAGTACCAGTCACTGAAACCGTTGAAAAGTGATTCTCCACAACTTTTCCAATGAAATCGGAGCGTTGTCCTGCTAATTGATCATTGCGGAATGACTCGACCGAAACTCTGCGAAGTGTCAGAGGAGAGCCCGACTCATTAATGATGAACAGTTCAACCTGAAATATTAAACTTTTAAAGACCTTAAAACTATATATTTCTAAATAAATAAGTACTTAAATATCTCAAACATTGTTATACAAAAATAAAATGTAGAAATATAATAATTTAGAGGAAAATTGGAAACCTACAGGGAAGTTGACAACCAGAAAATGTTCACCAGTTTCCTCAATAATTCCTTTGTGTCGAATGTAGACAGTTTTAACCGTAAACGGTTTTGCACGGGAAAGTAAACGAATGGGAGCATTACTAGCTGGAAATAAAAGAATTTGGTCTATTAGAAATATTTTGGTGAATTATTTAGTAGTAAGAGCACTACAGTCGGCGTAATATAGGAATCATAACTTACGCTGATGAAGTAATATTGAAAAAAATTTCTCAACTCCATATTGTAAATAATTCTGTACATATTTAAGAATTTACCTAGAAAATCTGATGTGAGTGAGGTACCAACAGCTGCTAAGGAGACCACGAGAAGAACAAAAATGATGTAAAGCCACATCTTACTACTGAAAAATGTGTTTATTTATTTGTATTTAAATACCACTACTACTACAGCTGATATTAAAGCCAGTTTATAAAACAATTAATTTTGAAACGGAAAACCCACTTTCCATTTCTGGGACATCCTTTTTCCTCTTGTTCCTCAATATGGTACGATTGAGCATCTAATAGAAAGTTAGAGTAAGTATTATTTTTTAATTGTATGAATTGTGAAAATAAACGAAGTTACCGCTTTGAGGAATAGTATAGACTGAGATCTGCATTTTATTAGAGTCGAGAGCTGAAATATAATGTTCTATTAGAAACTAGGACACTTCACTGGAAACAGTAAACAAACCTTTCTTAGAAGAGTTGGAAAATTTGTAAAGCATGCTGAATTGGAGTGTGCAAAGTGAGCTATGAGACCACTCGAAGAATGAGATCACACAACTATGATTATAGGGGATTCTTAAGATTTGTTGTGTAAATTAGCTGGATGAAAGAATAATTACCGGTAGTACTATTCACTAGCACCTCTAGGACAGGTGTTTATCAAGATATCACTGGAGTAGAGGAGGAGACAGACATCTAAAGGATTGCAAGGTGCTAGGTTATCGCCTAAAATGCCTTAATAAGACACCTTCAAAAGCGCAGAGTTTGATCGCCATTCCCTAAGGGTTTCATCAGTCACTTTCAAAAGAAGAGTTCAGTAACCCACTACTGTCTATGGATGAAACAATGGAATTTTAAAAGCTAAAACCATAGATCGATATGTCGTTTAACAAATAAATATCAAATATAATTAGAAATATCGTTGTGTTAAAGTAAAATAAGGAAGGGATAGGTTTTAATCAAGCAAACAAAAGTAGAATAAGAAGGAAAAAGAAAAGTATTTCTACCTGGCTTAAAATTAGCTACAGAGATACTTAATTAATAACACTTATGCTTTCTTTTACAAAACTGAAATCCTAAGATTTACTTTCCAGAATTCAATGGTACCTATTACTTTCCAATTTACGTCATATAAGTCGAATGGGAATTATAAGCAACAGCTCCTAGCGATATGTATTACTTAAAAATAAAATTGCCTTATAATTGGATATGAATTAGCATTTGGACTTCTTTCCCTTAGAGTAGTGCATGTGCACTGTGATCTCACACAATGTATGATTTCAATTCTCCTATTCCCTTGCTCAGTTTTCACGTGGTAGAAGTTTTCTATCGTTTTTGTTTGAAAGTGGGATCATAGCTTAGCTATTCTTGGACATGAACGCTCTCTTTGGAAATGAAGAGTTCTTCATTTCACTGTTTTGTGAAAAAATTGGTAATTGATCTATTATCGAAATTTTTTGTAGGGGTCATCGAAAAAAGGCTAATTTTGCAGTGGGATATTAACCTTTTCACCATCTACAATTACTGTGAACTATTGTCACTCATCTGATACATATGAATGAAATGAACTGCGTAAGGCTGTTAGCATCCTGTAACTGCAAGATCTTACCTTTGTTCCTCGTCTCGTTGCAAGACCACTTGTCTCTCAAATGGAGTTCTTATTTTGTTGCAAAATGCAATGGCATTTGTAATTGCGCTGAAATCATGTGAGGATGAAAACTCTTTTTGTTGCTTAGAGACTTGTTCTGTTTCAAAATTTACCAGTGGTACCCATTCATATGCAATTAAGATGTTTGGAGAGATTTTCTCCTGCATGGTCTTTGAGCGGTATAAAGGTTAGTCTTTGGTCACCTACTTCCGAGCATAGTTTACTAATGCGTGTGTTATCACTTGGTTGATCCAGTCATTTTAATATGCAGTCTTTCGAAAGGAGAAATGAGTGTTTTTTTCTGGCCATTAGTTCTTTTTGGATAATTTTCTTGATCAGTTTTCCCAAGCATATCCATTTGCTGGATTGTATGACCGCATTGAAAATAATGTTTCTCCACCAAAATATTTCAATATGAATTTGCATATTACTATTTATATCAAAGGGAGTAAATTAAAGTGGTTCTTGAAGCTTCTTTAGATGAAGTGCCTTTCGTGATATCCTAGAGAAATAGACATGAAGTCCCTTTAGGTGCTTTGAAATATTCATCGTACTCTATTCTATAATTAACTTGTTTTGTAAAAGCTTGTGATTATTTACATTTCTACTTCCTGATTCTCAGGTTATTTTATACTAGTAACACATTTAAGCATGACTTATGGGTTTAATATTACTATTTAAAAAATCAAAATATTGAAACAGCACTTTTTCCTCATTTTAGTGACCTCATTTAAATTTTTCTATAACCTCAAAAATTTGTTGGAATACTGGGCTATAAATGCTTCTTAGAACAATGATAATAAAATACTGTGTATATCCTTCTTACATTAGCAAGCTAAATGGCTAGTACTGGAGACAAAAATATCTCTTTCATGTTTCGTTTTTCGAGTAATGAAAAAAGAGACAGGACTGAAATAACAATATAAAATTTCTTATTTTTATTTTCAACTAACGTAACTCTCGCTGATGTCAACAACAATGCACTGTTTTTAAACACTGAAGTTGTTTTTAATTAATAGCTGGTTTTAAGCATCGAGGGGTGGCTCTTTTTGTATTTTGTTGTTTTTGATGTTATTTTGATATTCGTTTAAGGCATAGGAATGGAAAGCATCTGGTTTTTAAAAAAAATATCTTTCCTGGTAATTTTATAAGTTAATAGGAATTACGATTTCTTGTTTCTATACTCAGTACTGTTAAGTGCCGTCAAAATTTCCTCCAAGCATCTGGTCTAATAATTCTTGCCTTATAAGGCCTTAATATCTGGATGCTTGTAGTATTTATCGGAAGATATTATGTCCAGGTTATTGGATTTAAAGATAGGTTCGAATCACATAGTGCTCGGTGGATTTATTTTTCATAAAGTCATTACTGTTCACCTCGCAATAGAAAAATCGCAAATTTTTTTCATCTAGAAGAAGGATTGCTTTTTTTTCTCTCTATACACTATCTTAGAATAATTTCAAATTGCAGTTTTAAAGAAGTTGAGTACTTTTTTTAGATTACTTTTTTTTTACTAATTCTGTGTGGAACATCCCCAGTGGTTTCCTGGTTGTTACTTTTCCGTAATATATCAAACTACCACTTATAAATATACTAAAACAATATATACAGGCGTACAGCTCCTTGCCATAAAAATTAAAAATATTTTTTACATTAGTCTTAGTAAATGAAGTACTCTAAAAATAATCTTAGGAAAATATACTTTATTAGTAAAATGCAAATGTCATTTAAATTTTTTTGCTTTAGATGTAATTAGCTTTCTAACATTTCCTATTGGCTTTCAAAGCTCTGAACACTTACTAAGGGAGAAAATTTGTGCACTCTGCTACCAATTTGCTGATTTTTAAGATGAGTTGTAGATAAATACAAGCAATAAATGATGAATTTGCTCGAAGTTTCCATAGTAGCTGTTCTAGTTAAATATTTAAAAAAATAATAGTATTAATTGTTATACATAAAGGTGCAAGTAGAGATATTAAAGAAATAGAACATGCAATCTTCAGTTATGTTATTTGTAAGCCTTCTGGTTTATTATTTACTATAAAAATTGGAGCTATTTGTTTACGTAACTTTTTGCAGTTGCATTTGGTGTTCATGGTGAATAGGACTCCTGAGATCGAGAAGAGAACTCACACAAAAAGCTTCTATGATCGATGCTCGACCCCTACCAGCTCTATGTTATCTGAACAGCACTGGCAAGTGATCTTTATTCTAATTTACTAACTTTCACAGTATGCCTACTACTCCCAATTCCTCCACGCACTTCGTTGTTCCTTTTCCACTTTATTTGTCAGAATTTGTCCATTAGATGTTGGGTTGTCAAAACTACATAGATGGACAAGAACTATTTCGATGAGTAGTTTAGTTAAAAATTGGGGGAAGTCAATAATGTGTGCAAGTAATTATATTTAAATTACTCTGAGGCCGTAATTGCTCAGTTCATAGGGTGGCCGGTAAATTGAGTGAATTACTTAGATTTCCAAAGTTCAGGCCAACGAGTTCCTCATTAGAGTGTAGACAGAATAAGTCTTTGAGGTAGTTATTATAGGAAACAAAGACCAGGACTTATTCTGTGTATCGGAGAACACCACATTTCACTGCAGATGTGGTAAATCATCTGTTGACTGTAATAACCTACTTTTTCGGGCCAACGAACACTTACTTGCTCAGTGGGTGCGAAAAATAACTACAATACAATGGGTGCACTATCTGTCGATGGAGATCAGTTCTTATCGCCATTTTTAACCAAAACAATTTGTGCTAGGAAAATGATGTAGAAGAAAATAATACAAGTACAAAAAGCAAAATATGCTTTGTATTCATAGTCACGTAGGCTTTAATGATGATCTACTGCCGTTTTATACAGTTACCTTGAATTTACGAGGAAATTCTTACACTTTGATAAGTCATAATACAAGCTCAGCAAATCTTAGATTTCTTGGATTAGTTTGTGATGAGAAATTGGGTTAATGTCTCTTTACAAGTCTGTATTTTGAGATGTACATGCATTAATTCCAGTCGGGTGTTCTTTAAAATAAAGATGAATTATGAACGACCAATCTTAAGAACATTTTCTTGAAAGTGTAATAGTAACCCACTCAGCCCAAACAATCACCAATCTCTGCTCTTCAGGAGAAAACTTGTGACGTGTTGATGTCAACATTGATAGCTATCCTATAGCCTACCTTATATGTTCTCTATTTTAACAAATGTTTTGTGACAACCTCTACCTACATCACTTTTAACTAAATTCGGAACTATCATCTTGGCTTCTATTACTTGAATTCTTTTCTTTTGCTGTGCGGCTAGGTAATCAAAGCAGTATTTAATCGGTCAAATCTTCTTTTTAGTTTATGTTTTTATTTGTTCTCTGTCAACTTGATATTGCACTCAGTTGCTGTAAATTTTAGTGGTAGCCCGCTTATCCGAACTTTTTTTGTTTGAAGCGACGGACGTAACCGGTTATCACCGATGGATTTGCATGTTGAGTGAGTGAAATCACCAACTCTCAGTTCGAATCACTGGGTTCACTTTTCCGTCACTTTCAGTGTTGAATTTTAAAGGCTTACACTACTTAATCTTCTCTTTATTTTACCAGGTGCACCTGTGGAAATTAAACGCGGCCAAACAAATGTGTTAGTTACTTAGATCTATATTTGAAATGGCATACGCATCCTAGCTCATTCACATCTCCCATAGTAAATGTTATACTAGTGTTCAACTTGAACTAGGTCTCTAATGTTTGGTCCATTGCGACCTTCCTACTAATGTTTATTGCATCTTTATTCATTGCGCACATTCATTTTCCTGTCACTCAAAAGTAGATTTACTCTATGTATGGAAAAATTTTTGAGACAGCGGTTTAAAAGACAATTTCTGTCACAAATGGTTTGTCTCCAGGAATCTCATAGGATTGTCAGAGCAAAACAGGGTGTTGGAATATTAGACCATAACTTATCTATAAGGAATTTCTCTGCGTCCTTGCTCGTTGTTTATCATATATTTGTAATTACTCTGTGTAAGCAAATATGTCATCACCTGATTTTGATTGTGCTTTAGGTAAAAGTAGCGTATCCCTAGATTAGCCGACTAACTTTAATTTGTAGTTCGAATTATTATGAAGTACTTTAATTTTTCTCAATGTTACTTTAGAGTAGACCCACCGAATCCTGTTGTATTCTTCTATTTATTCAGTAGTTGATGTTGAGCTAAGATTCTAAAATCCACTATTGATTTTCTCTTTGTTACGCTACTAAACGGGAAGTGTACAAGAAACACTGACGGACTTCAAGTGGTAATTGCAAGTTTATTATCAGTCACAAAATGAAAATACGAAACATAAGTGCATTTTTCCTTGTGGTAAAAATAAAGAGTAAAGTGGTACAAAAATGTAATTCGCATTCGCGCTGAAATATAGCCGGGGAAGTGTGGAAGTAATTTTAGTGCTTTTACTCCTTGGATCTGTTGAATAGGTAGTGTTGAGGTATTTCAGCGTTGTATTCGGAATAATTTGCATTTTGAATAATTGCTACTTTTCTAGAAAAGCACTTGTAAGAATACTGTTTGCCTTGTTATCTTAGGTGTTCGTAATGTGAAGCTAAAGCAGTCACCGGAAGGTAATTGGTTAACTTGGCTTAAGAATCAGTTTGCGTTAATACAATTATGTGTATTTTCCTTATTTTTGATGTTGAAAAATCCTAGGAATACTTATCAATTATCTCTTAGCGCATGACTATAAACGAGAACTTATTGCCAAGGTAAACCTTTAGGTCAAATTCAGGTTTCAATTTTAGATTTTCGTAAATCGCTAATTCTATTCGCAATATTAGTAATAATGATTATAATAATTGGAATGACAGAAAAAATTTATTACTGTGCAAGTTGTAGTAATAGCAACAACAATTCTTGAGCATGTTGGAGCAAATCTATTAGTAGAGTGATGTTTTAATGTATATAAATTTAAAATCATTTTTCCTGAAGAAGTCGGTTTGCTTACATTAACTTCATTAAAAACGGAGTATTAACCAATATTGGTGTATAATTTCTCGTTTTCTAATAAGTTTAGAACTTCGAACTGGAATATTTCTCTTTCACCTATAAATCTTAATGAGGTAACAACATGTTTTATTGTAGTTTACATTTCGAGACAAATTCTGTTTTAGGTGATTTTCCATGGAGAATGGCTCAGTTTGGGTTCGCTATTGGCGATAATGCATTAGATCTCAGCTCAAAGGATTACTATGCACAGAGCCATAACGCAATTCGTAGCCACAGTATGATTCAGGAAGAAGAAGGGGCTTCCCATGAGAGGTGAGGTGGCAAAGAAGGAGAATGGAAATGAGGTTAAATGGAGAATATTGTATAACCAAAGGGGAAATTAGCGATAGCGTGAAATGCAGAAACATGAAAGGAAGAGGAAGGAGGCGTCACCGATCTCTGTCCTGTATTGAAATGTAACGAGGTCGTTAATCACGGACCCATCGGTTGTTTTGTTCGCCACTCGTCTGTTTGCTCTAATATTTAGTGATCTTCACAGACATTCTCCCACGATACTTTTGATTCGTAAAGTAAATATGTCTTTGCGATAATTCTGCTCAAGTTGGTAATATAATAGTAAACTCATATTATTTGATTTGTCGTAACTCTTTGGCCTTGATCTCTTCTTCATTCGTTTTACATATTTGAGTAAACTCTTTCTCGGATGGTAGAGTCACTCACTGCGCAATTGTTAGCTTGATAGAACTCTCAGAGTACTTCTGCGTCTAAGGGTTACTTGACATGAAAAGCACTATTGATATGGAAAGGTCTATTTATATCAGTTATTTACCCATTTTAACTCTTCCCATGTAGAAAAACCAGTGAGTATTATGCTAATTCCTGAAAGTGGCTTAAATAAGTAATGGAATGAATAATTCTGGTCAGTTTTCCATTCTTAGAACTCACTCGACGTGTAGATGAAATTATAAAGACCAGTTGATTGTATGTGGTCTTTCTTAATAGATAAAACCTATAAAAAAAGAAAATGACTTCTATACTATTAGTTTTTCATTTTCTCTCTTCGTTGCAAGACTAATCTTTTGTGATTAAACACTACAAAAAAAACCGCACTAATTAAAAGTGAGCCTTCACCCTCTTTCATCGCGGTAGGTTCTTTTTCCTACTTTTTCCCCCGAATCTTTATTTATCGTCATTTGCTATTACATCAGCAGGGAATATTTTAGGATGTTTTGTCGAAATCGCATAGTCCGGATATGTTTTCAATTGATGTGTTGATTCCCAACTATTGTTGTCTTCATCACTTAACATTTACGAAAAGATATTTTTCTACACATTCTTTATGTGTAATATATTATATGCAATTTCATATTGATGACAGGGCTCTCTATTATTTTATCGCAGTATATTTTGAGAATATTTGTGTAACATATTAATGAAAAACAAGGTCTGTTTCAATGTAATACTACATATCGAATGAACACAATTTTTAAGTAGAATTTAAATATAAATTATAGTGTGAATATTGTCATCCGGCATTAACGTATTCCCTGTACAACTACTTTGCTTTCTATGTTGTTGGTTTAGAAGAGAAAGCAAGTTGCTACAAATTTATATCCAATCAGTCCTCTACGAGTTTGTTCTAAAATTCTGGAAAGCATCTCTCAATGTTTTAGTTCTTTGTGATCTTGTCTAATGATGTTGACTTGTCAAAGATGACTAGTAAAGTCGCATTACCGTCCATTGCTAATTATGCTCCAAATATATTCTGCTTGTATTTTATTCTAACAAACAATCATCTGTTGACGTATCTGATACCCTCGTTATCTAATTGGAGTTTGTAACTCTTAGGAATTGAAAACTTGAAGACATGTTTTGGCAGGAAGTCAGTGTTTCCGACTATATTGTGCTCTAGCTTTTATCGTTTCGGTACAAAATAGTGGTCGAAATTCTGCATGTTGGTTTCACAGTGATAAAGGCCTTTAGATGTTTAAAATCGTGTAGAGGATGATTTAAATGTTTGTAGACTGTTTATAGTAACAGTTATAGTAAAGCGATATGCTATTCCAGTGGTTGCTTAGCTCTCAATAAATATGATGTGTACATTTTTATTCTCGCTTGAAATTTAGTAGTATTTAATTGAAATATGTCCTTTATCTTTTTTTGACGGGCTATATGCTAAGATTAAAAGTTTCTTCTCAATGGTAAGATGGCCTTTGCATTAATGACTTCCAAATTTTTTAATATTGAAAAGTTCATAAGCACTAAATGATATGCTTGGAAGTACTTAGTCAACAGCTATTTGCTGTAGGTCGGAATTAAGGTGTAAATTTTATTTAGCTCTTGAGGTGTGTATCGTCATTTCAACAAACGAGGTTTCTGCCTTTATTTGCTGTTGATCCCTTACATATTATGTTGCCTGGCTGATGCAGACTAATTCCGTCATCGGCGTCCTTTAGCTTTGTCCTAATCTCTTTTATTTACATGTCTGGTCGTATGCATGGTACTTTCACCATTCATGTTGTTTCCCTCTTAAGCCCATGAATGACATATTTGATAATCAAGAGTCTATACAGCATTGTATTGACAGCAATATTCTCTACAGCAGGTAGAAACAGGTTATTTCCTTTATTAAGTGCTTTATTATATGTACATATAACGAAGTTTATGTTTATGGCGAATTTTTTTCTGCTTTCTAGTACGTTTCTAGTCACTGAGCTTATAGTTATTCAGGATATGGCTAAATGTGACTTGCATAAACTTAGTCGTTAAAGTCACATTCGCTCTCCAAATGTCACTAAATGTTGTTTCCTAGTACCATTCCAGTAATGCTATCATGTATACGTGTTCCACTTTGGTTATTGATTGTAACTTGCCCTAGAATTAAGAGAACTTTGCGGAAATGCGGTGATTCGGTTTAGAATGCCGGAATTAGCCATGTGAAATACTATTGGCAGCAAGATGAGGTCGAAGGCTACTAGCTGGCTTTCTAGTTACACTACTTTTATGATAACAATCAAATTACTATTACTACTAATGCTTTATTTTGAAATTTTTGAAATTCGGAAGCATCTGTTATCGAAAACTACTTATTGGTACTAAATGTTTTCTGTTTGAAATCGCTAATGGGATTTTCTGTAATAAGCGAAATGGGAAAGCTTCACTTCGGAAAAGTGCTCGATTATTTCCATTTTGTTTAAAGACAAAAATATAGTGCGTGCCAAGTAAACCATTTTTGGGCATGTAAATTTAGACATCGAGAATTCACCACTCATCGTTTTTTATATTGTCTTTATGGATTTACCTGTATGGAATAATTATTTTGCAGTATATTTAAAACGGTGTATTTTGGTTCTATCACAAGGTTTCTTGTACCTAATTTTGTCTACTCTTCTTTCCAGCAAGTGACCAAGCATGTTCTTGTCTTAAATCTGATGTTCCGTCAAGCGTGTAGTTTTGATTTCGTTCACACTCTATGGCACATTTCTTTTAACGCTACTTTTTCAGTTCTCAAGTATATAATTTCTTTATTACTATTATAATCCTATTTATAAACATTAAAGAAAAGTATTACTGAGCTTAGATTCATGGCATCTGATGTCGGTGATCGTGGTTATTTCTCTTTCCAATTATATCCTGGTTATGTGTGTGGTGAAGGTAACATGAATAGTTCTTTTGGTCTGTTAGATTAAAAGCTAATGTCAATCTTTGGTAGGAAGAATCCACCAGTTGAATTGCAATATGCCTGGGTTTTAATTGCGCTCACTCCTGTACAAATGTGCAATAATGACTTCGGTTATAAATCCGCTTAACGCTGCGGTATTTCTCCCAGTATATTTCCTGGGAATATATTTTTTCATCCTACCTAACTGAGGTTCTAAGGTCTATTCTATACATTTTGTATAATTTTGGATCTATTCCCAAATAATTACGCCTGGTATACAGATATTCAATTAGCAAAAAAATGCTAATAAATAATCAGTGAAAGAAGCAATTTCTAGAACACTATCTTTCCTCACAAAAAATCTACACGTCCCTCGAAATTCATTTTGTGGTGGTGGCACCATCAACAGTCTCAGTTCAATGCGGTCGGGAGAAGTGACAAGGAAGAACACGGCCAAATTACTAGAAAACCCGAACCTTTTCGCAAGGGCTTTAGTGAGTATATACTGCCTTTCTATAAATTGTCTTAGTCTTTTTTTATTAATATAGAATAATTACGATACTAAATCAGAAATTTCGTTTCTGCTCACGTTGCCTTTTATTTAATGCTGTAGTAATTTTCGGCTTTAGTAGTTCACGTGAGATTATGATGAAAAATTTTGAAGGACATAGGAATTAGATAAATGTTTTATTCCTGGGAAGCATTAGTGTATTTAAAGGACATTTTTTAAGTCAGAGAAGTTAACGGGTCCCTGGATTGAACATGCATTTGAGAAAAGAGAGTGTATCAAATTCATAGCACAACCTGGTAATTCTGAAAGGTATCACTTCAATTTCTTATTATCATATGGTTTTCCTAATGTTATTTAATCTTTCACTATAGATCTATATATCGTAGACTACCTAAATAACCTAATTGAGAGTATCAAGAAGTGAGATTACGATTTATTGAGGTTTCCAGATGTGGCTGTGGTCGAATATTGGGAGTTCACTCCCAGTTAGCCCAGTCTCGATTCTCAGTATTCTCTCAGAGTATACGAGAAGTGCCTGGGGAGTCTTGGTCTATAGCAAAGCACACTCAAGTCTCCCCAACTGACGCATTCGGCACCATCGTATTCCAAGTTGGATTTCTTAGAAATTCTATTAGTCATAAGTTTTCAAATAGATTATTAGGTAATTCAAAAATCAGTGTATAGTGGATTACGGAAGTTAACTAAAAGTTACTTATGAATTATCGCATGAATTTTAGTTTTAAAGAAATCCATTAATTAAAAAGTGACTATAGCTAAGCCTATATAAGTAGTAGTGCAAGTGTCGTTTAGTAATTTAACGCATTTTTTATTCAGGGAGGTACACATGCACATAAGGCACACTATGTCCGACTTGGTTATGATTCTGATCCTGCAAATGTAATGTATCTTATGGAAAAAGTAAGTGCAGGAAAGTAGTAGAACAAGTGGGAGCTGTGCTGATCAGAATTTCTCCACTGCTTTGTTATCAAGTAGAAGTATACGTGCTAGTCTCGTTTATTATGAAGTAGTTCTTCCTAAACTATCATAAGCATATCAGTTTGCAATGTGAGAGATGTTTCGCGCAAATGAAATAAACCTAAATCCATTTATTTTCGTCTATGCGTAATTATGCATCAGAGTACTAATGATCTCTATTTACATTAGTGTCTAAGAATCACAAAAAACAAGTACTAATCAGGTTGTTTGGAAAAATGTTTAATTTAAGGTTTGGGGACTTCAACCACCAAGGCTGATCATCACTGTACATGGAGGAATGACTAATTTTGAGTACGTGCAAGCGAAAAGAGGATGAAAATACTTTTAAAAAAAACACTGATTGGAATTATAAACTCGTGGAGTTGATAATAAATATTCCATGTATTAGGGAGAAAAGAGAAAGAAAAGAAAGAGATATAGGGAGCTGCAGAGTACAAGAGAAACTTGGCCGACTGTTCCGTGATGGGCTATTGAAAGCAGCGCAGACTACTGGAGCATGGATCATCACTGGTGGTTTGGATTCTGGAGTTGTAAGACATGTCGCTCAAGCATTAGATGATGCAGGAATATCAGCAAGGTTATGATTTTTTGTTGGTCACCATCCTGTAGGTTTCTAACATCGTTGCATATTACATATTTTTTCTTGGTCACAAATTATCATTTTCCATCACTTACCTGTCTCGTCATGATTCAAATTTCTAGAATGCGTTCAAAAATAGTGACTATTGGAATTGCGCCGTGGGGTGTAATAAAGAGGAGAACTCGCTTGGTATGTTGCATTAATCTCGATTCTACCGCAGTGTACTCTTTTCAGGATTAAGTTAACAATATTTTCACAGATAGCAAAGGACACTCAAATCCAATATGATCCACATTCTTTTGGTTCGACAAACGGACTAGGAACATTGAATGATCGTCATTCTTACTTTCTTCTAGCTGATAATGGGACCAGCGGGAGGTCTGTTTTCTCCTTGTATAATGAGTGGCTTGAGTTAGTATATCTATAAATACGGGTTTTACTGAGTACATAGAAGAATGATTGAATGTTTGTAACCCATGCTGTAAATGTAATACAAGTATGCGTGGGTTTTACGACGTGCCTGTGTGACTATTGAATACCGTTGTTAATGGAATACATACTTAATGATTCAAATAGGTATGGCGCTGATCTTCACTTACGTCAGAATCTTGAGAACTATTTGGCTGGAATGGCGCAAGGAAATGGAGCACGAAAGGTAAATGTACTATTTGTAACCAAGTGAAGAAAATGCTACTTTTATAGGTTAAGTAGTATTCATAATGGTTCCTTAAATTATCATAATTACAAGATAATTAGTTTGATTAAGGGTTCAAACAAAATAATTGTTAATGTTCTATTCAAATATTTCAAAATTCTTACATATTGTTACAAAACGTAGAATAAACATGCAGCAAATGCAACTGCACAAATTCAGGTTCCAGTTGTTTGTGCTGTTTTGGAAGGGGGTACTAGTACCATTAAGGCTGTTCATCAGTATCTTACACAGTTAGTAGATAGTATTTATTTATCTCCTTATTTATTTATTCTATTTTTATACAGCTATATTCAAAGAACAGTTAACAAGTGTTATATTATCTTAATATTGTCTAGGATTTGTAGTGAATAGTTGCGCAATGAAACTGTTAAGTCCATTGACAACACTGAACGCTTTATATATAACGTGCGAGTCGCTTTTAGATAATATTTTGAACTTGCGATTTCCTGTTCTCTCTTAATAAAACGATCTCCCTCATAATAAGCCCTAATAATATGGTTTATACAAACCGAACATTCTTTTTTGTTTGGCGTTTAAATACCAAAAATTTCGGAAAAGTGCCGAGTATTTTACACGAAGTGAGTCGATTAAAATTGTGTTGAACTTGTTTTTATGTTTGAGAGGTG
>JAJAVP010000124.1:157479-202606 GCA_020740425.3 Heterorhabditis indica | reverse complement strand
GTTCATCAAGGAATAGGGCTTTACAATGCTATGATGGAATTGAAATTAAATAATAAAGATATCATCAATTTTAACTATGCAGAGAAAGTGTATAATGATTTTAGAGAACTTGACATTCCTGTTATTGTTTGCGATGGCAGTGGACGTGCATCTGATCTCATCGCGTTTGCCAGCAGATACATCGATACTGATGGGTAATAAATGTTTTCTATCTTCAGAACTTTAGCTGATAAATTATTAATAGGTATTATTGTCGACTATAGTGTACTTTTTTCGTGAATTTTCCCTTTTTAGCAAGAGCTGAATTTTTATATATTTTATCTTAAATACCTTCACCAGATCTTTTGCAACTGAGGTTCGCGACCAGATGCTATCCCTTATATCGACGGTATTTCCTGACCACCCTCAATCTCCGGTTCATTTATTTGAAACGATTGTTCAGTGTGCCAGGCGGACAGATTTGGTATGAAGATGTATTTTCTTCAAATTTTTTAAACTTTTACAAAGTAATATTTTTCAGATTAGTAGAATGTTCAAAAAAGGCTAACTTGCTCTAGGCTTTTTGTATTGGTTATGGATTCTTTCTATTACAATTTTTGTTTTGTCTATGGAATTAGTTTTAAAATCTGGAATCATATTTTAATATTTAAGCTGACCATCTTTCGTTACGGAGAAGATAGACAAGAAGACGTTGACCATTCAATACTGACGGCAGTCCTCAAGAGACAGAATCTTAGTTTACCAGATCAGGTGTTTAAGAAAATGTGTTCATACTAAATGTACATGTATAGCATTTTCTAAGAGTGATTAGATCAAGAAAGAGTAACCAGTTTTTCTATATTGGTTTTGTGCTTTCAATTGATCAATATACAATTCACTGTTACGAAGGCTAGTTTGATTTACTTCGAAAACTTTAGCTAGCCCTGACGTTGTCTTGGAACCGAGTGGATGTTGCAAGATCATGTTTGTTCGGGAATGGGAAGCATTGGCCCATAAACGCTTTACATGCTGCCATGAGCGAGGCTTTGAGGCTAGACCGAGTAAACCTTTTCATAGATCTTTATTTTCTTACAAATTTCTCCTTTATTCTTTTCGAATTTTATCCTTTCACTCAGTAATCGTAAATTCCTTTATAAAGCGCAAAGTGTTTATGTAATTTAGGTGGAATTCGTCGAATTACTTCTAGAAAATGGTGTCTCCATGAAAAACTTTCTAACGATTGCAACACTGGAACAACTTTATAATTTAGTAAGTTGTGTGCATAACAAAATTATTCGTATACACGGTGTTTATTGGTATAAAGAGTACTTCAGGATGACGATACACAACATAGTGTTCGATTTTTGGTCGACCAAGCAACTCAATCAACATATCTCACTCTTCCTGATATAGGAATGATTGTAGAAAAACTAATGGGAAATGCATACAAGCATTATTACACGTCAAGGCAATTTAAGAGTAACTATGAGAAATTTCGGAAAAAGGCACAGGTCAGTTTTTTCATCTCTAATTATTTTGTTTATAGGAATGAAAATCATTATCCATATAATAGTGATTTATATAAGTATAAACTAGTTTTTAAATTAAGCATTTTTAAAATTCTCTGGTGTATTTTAGCTCTCACGATTGAGTAGTTTCCATATTCGTCTCGTAGCAAAAACGTCTCCAAAACGACGTAAGAGTGGGGAAACAAGGATGACAGGTTGTGAAGATGGTATGCAGCACTTAGGGTGTTGACGTGGGGAAGCGCTTATTTCGCTGCGGAATTCGATTGTTTCTTCTCTTTATCTCGATATCCAAAAATATACCTTTTGGGTCAGAACTTAGTTTGATTCATATTAGAATTCGGATCAAATCCCTCACAATGTATTATTTAGATTTTCCACCTGACTTTCTCTACCCATTCAATGATCTTATATTATGGGCTCTGCTCACAAGAAGATCTGAAATGGCTAGGTGTATGTGGTTACATGGGGAAGATGCTATGGCTAAAAGCTTGGTGGCTGCAAGGTAATTTATGGAATTGTAAATCTTAACTATGTAAATATTTAGTTCTATACAAGGTCCCATATTAAAATAAATGTTTAAGACTCTACAAAGCAATTGGGCGTATTTGTGAAGAAGAATACCTTGAAGTGGAAGTGGCTAATAAACTTAAGGAATACTCAGAGTTTGTTTTTGATATACTCAATAATTCTGTCTTTTAGTAATTAATTCAAAATAATTTTAACAATTCCACTTTTCAAGTTTTTTTTGGTAAAAAAAGTTGGACATCTGTGATGTTAAAAATTCCTTAATTTTCTTACAGTATTGATATTCAATAACGTCTTAATTTTGGAGGTTTATATAATAGGTTACTATAGTTCTCTTCGTTTCTCTTATCGCCTAAAATGTTATGGTATAGTAAAATATATGACATGAAAATGAGTGGTACCCGTCACAGACGTAATTTATAAGTTTATTTGACACCATGAGTAGATGTTTCATATAAGGAATTCTTCTAGGTGGATAGATGAGATAAATGGTATTGAAAGAGGAAATAAAATATTTAAGAGAGATTTTTAAAAATTGTTGTAGGCAGTGCTGTGAAGAATCTCTATCTCTTCTCAATTTCTGTTATCGCGAAGATAATGAGCAAACGTTCAAGCTTCTAACGGCTGAACTTCCTCACTGGGGACATCAAAATTGTCTGTCATTGGCTGTCATGGCCAATCACAAGCGTTTTCTGGCTCATCCATGGTCTGTACTTAATTTTAAAATGCCCGACTATTTTGCTACAATTTCTAATATACTATAGTAGATGATTTTTAAAGTAATATGTCCTTAATATTTTATTTAGTTGTCAACTGCTACTGGCAGAATTGTGGCACGGATCCCTGAGAGTGAGGAGGTAAGTACAATCAAGACCGTATCCACAAACTATATCACTTGTGAAATTTGGCAAATTAAGTGTTTGAAATTTAATTAGGTTCTAAGAATAGTTAAACCAGAAAAGTTTCTCCAAATATGTTTCCATTTTTCATAGGATTTGTTCTAAAATATTAGTTATATGCTGTTTATTTTATTTTATTCCCTAAGCCTTTTTCGTTGAATATTATTTATGTAAAGTAGTAGTTTGTGGATACGGTCTTTGATATAAAAGAACGGTCTCTTATTTCTTTCTAGTGGGTCAAATTTGCGAGTGCTTACAGCTCTCCTTTGTCCACCGGCTGCTCTTGCACTCGCCTTTAAGATCCCTCGAGTCCCACCAACTCTTCAAGATAGTGAAAGTGATAAAGAAGACGAAGATGTAAAGATTACTTTTTGTACTTCACATGACCATATTCTTTCTTTCTGATTCTAGGTTACTAGATGGGAACTAGTTGGGTTTTACTATATAGGATTTCTGCAAACTTAATGCAATATCTCTTGTTTATCATATTGTCGTTCTATCGAAGCTAAATAATTTTATATAATCACATCACATGTAAAGTCTTTGATCCCGCCAACATGAAATTATGCATTGAATTCTGATTCCTTTAGTTTCAGAGTACTGCTTATGATACAATTAGTACTTTTCGTACTGACAGAGCAGACAAGGAAGGAGCTAATGGAGGAAGCATGATGCCACGCCATATACATAGAGTAAGTTATTAATCATATCGAGGTTTTAATGGTATACAAGATTTCTTTTCCTACCCCAAGATGTGAAGTTTTTTTTCTCCAAATATGTAACTGTTCACTTAAGTTCTTCAAAACTCGCTCTTCAAAAAAAGCTCGCAGTGGAGTGACGCACTCGGGAGATGAAATGGACGAGTTGGTGGAAAATGGAATAGGACAACAGAAGAAAGTTACAATTATATCTTCAAAGAAGAACAGTACTGTGTGCGCCAGCACTACTAGTTTACTTATAAAGGTATGACACTAAATAAGAACTTAATCTATCCAATTATATCGTAATGTTATAATAGAAATTGTTTTCAGTTTTTATTTTTTATTTTAGCCTCCACCTTCTCTCACTCCTTATGCAAAGATGCGTGCCTTTTATTCGGCTCCTATTACTAAATTCTGGTCCTGGTGTATCGCTTTTCATATTTTTCTTATGATGTCAACCTACGTACTATTAATTGAAACTCCTATCATACCAACAAACATTGAGTATGCTACTTTAGCCTACATATTGGGGTACTCTATTGAGCATCTCAGAAAGGTTAGATCTTCAAAATTTAATGCAGTAAGTTAAAAGACATGGAATTTGTCTCATTTTTCCACCAAGAACAATGAACAACTTTCCACTTCGTTTTAATCCTAGTGTTTTCATAGCCATGAAAAAAGCATATTTTACATTCATTTCCTTAACAACATATGTAAATGTTAACTAAATTATATATGAATATTATAGTGGTTTTCATAATTTTATTAAAATTTTACTTAGTTTTTTTCTATTAAAAAAACGAAATCGCATAATTAAACGTATTACATAAAAAGTTTTAAAAAAAACTTAAAATCTATATTTGCAGCTTTTCTCCCAAAAGACACCAAAAATTTCGGAAAAGTGCCGAGTATTTTACACGAAGTGAGTCGATTAAAATTGTGTTGAACTTGTTTTTATGTTTGAGAGGTGCGGCGTTACATTCTAGCACACGAGTGCATTATGCGCGAACCCGCGTAGTGTACGGGTCTCTACTGCATGACATTGGTTGGCAGTGGATGGCTGTTATCGCTTCTCGGCCTTTTGGCTAAGATCAAAGTTTAGTTTCTGTTCTTATCGAATTAACCTTCGATAGAGGCTCAAATGAGTCTCGATAAGGTTATTTGATTTTTGGATCTGGGGAAGATTAGGGGCTTGCTCCTACTTCCCGCGGGTCGTCCCAGCGTTGCACTGCTGCTGGGTACGGCCCTCCCCTGCGGGGGAAACTGGGTACTGTCATTAGTCCAGCAGTTTATAGGTTACGTATGATGAAGACAGTGTTCCATTAGTATTCTGGACAAGAACAGTTATTGTGAAACATTAGATACGTCCGGGTTCTGAGTCACAAGTTTCTCAAACAGTTTTTAAGTGTTCATCAAGGAATAGGGCTTTACAATGCTATGATGGAATTGAAATTAAATAATAAAGATATCATCAATTTTAACTATGCAGAGAAATTGAGATAAATAATAGGTATTCAGCATAGGACCTTTTATTCTTGAAATTTCGAAATTTCTACTTCCTTTCGTTTCAGATATTACAATTTACTTACACTTGTCGCACTTGCATTTTTTTTGGTGGGGTTCGGTTTGAGGATGCATCCAGCCATTCGACACTCTTATGGGAGAGTTATATTATCGTGTAGCAATGTGCTGTGGTATGTAAAGGTAAATGCCTTGAATCATAACTATGCCGTTGGAGGTGGTTATCTTTATGAATTACATTAACTGCTGTTATTTTAATTACTCTTTCATCTCTTTGACCATTTTATATAGAAATCTAAAATATATTGTAATATTATTTAAATTTAAGTCGTGGTGTATTAAAATTACTAATTTATAGGTGCTTGAATATCTTTCGGTTCACCCTCTTCTGGGGCCCTATATTCAAATGGCAGCTAAGATGGTTGTCTCTATGTGCTACATCATTATATTATTACTTGTAACTCTTATGGCTTTTGGCGTTTCGAGACAGGCAATTACATATCCTCACGAGAAGTGGAACTGGCTTCTCGTTCGGTTAGTTCCGTACTTGTGGCTTGTCTTTGATGAGCAGCTAATGAAGATCTTGATGTTAATCTTGTAGTTAACTCTCGATTGTAAAATCATATCTAGTTTCACTACAGAAATATCTTCTACAAACCATACTTCATGTTATATGGTGAAGTATACGCTGGAGAAATTGATACATGTGGAGACGAAGGTAAATTAATTGTTAGTACATTAGAATTGTAGGAATTTAATTTATGCGCGAACATTTTCAGCTTGGCGAACATTTAGAAAAAATGGGACATTTGAAGGTATAATATGTAGTGTATGGTGGTTGTACTGTAAATGACTACTTGTATTGAAATAACTATAAAATCTGTTCAGGGACCAACTGTGTTCCCGGTGGTTGGATTCCTCCTGTTCTGATGACAATCTTTCTCCTTATAGCCAATATTCTTCTTATTAATATGCTAATAGCTATTTTCAAGTAAGATGAATTGAGTATTATTATTAATAATATAGCGTGGTTCTATAATACCGTTTTTCGTTACATTTTGTAAATGTTATATGTTTTATATGCGTAAATTAGCGAGAGAAAAAAATTATATAAACATCTCATGTTCTGAATTTTTAAAAATATAGGTTTTTTTTAAGTAATTCTCATGTTTAATTCTAAATTAGAATCAGTTTTTGATATAAATTCTTTCATTTAAAATAATGATCTGTCAATCAATCATCGTACATGTGCACTTATAAGTATTTATAGCATAACACTTAGAAGTAAATTTATAATGGAAATATTTTTTGCAGTAATATTTTCAATGAAACGAACATTCGGTCGCAGGAAGTTTGGCTTTTTCAGAGATATGGGCAGGTCATATTTGTAATATTTTTTATTATTTTGCCTTTTCTAAGGCTTGTGTTGTTATTACCTTTCCTTTAAATGTCAATTATTTCAGGTCATGGAGTACAATGATACTCCTTTACTCCCACCACCATTCACTTTGTTGGCCCACATTAGTCGTCTTATTTCATGTTTCTGTTCAGTTAGTATATTTCTTCTCAAATTAATTTTTTTCGAAATATAATTAGTCGATCAATATTCATGTAAGATATATTTGAGAAATATAAATTACATATCAATAAAATTAATTGGGTTCTCTACTTTTCTGAAGTTAACTTTAATATATATTACAGAGTAGATCAGATGTCTCCAGAAAAGATGGGGATGAACGGAGGTTGGACTGCTCAATGAGTTAGTTAAAAGCTAATATAAATATTTAGTGTAATATTTTTAAAATTATTGTAGATGTGTCTATTGTAGAGCTGAATTTGACTCCTGAAGAATTAAGAGATCTACATGATTTCGAAGAGGATTGTATGGACGAATTAACGAGAAAAAGATTAAGCAGAGAAAAGGGTACAATGGAGGAGCGATGGATGCAGGCAATAGAACAGTAAGTGTAAAGGTTGAAAATTGAAGAATTAAAAATAGCAATGGGAAACTATCTGATGAAACGATGTTATTTTAGAGAAACGATAGTAGAAAGAATTTTGATTACTTTCAATGTAGTACATTTAAAAATCAGCCCTATTCAAATGTCTTTACTAGGACGGAGGTGATGTCTCAAAAAGTAAATGAACTTCTACAAGAGCACTTCTCCATTAAAAATAGGCTTTACGACATTGAAGGTCGAATAGAATGGATAGCCAAAGTGCAAAAGGAAGTTATTGATTCTGTTAAGAACAAGAAAGAGGTGAATATAACTCATTTTTCACATTTATAATGGTGTTTTTTTTACATGATTCGTTCAGAATTCCAAGCATGATTCCACTTGCGCATCCTCTCAGTCATTGCCTGAAAGCAGCGATCCAACTCGGTATTTTAATCGTTCACAAAATTAATTTTCCTATGATTTCCACAGAAACATTTGGTGCACCAACCCTTAAATTTTTAGAAAAAATTCTCGTCGCTATAATGAGGTGACATCAATTACTGACCATATTCATTTGAGCCCTCCCTTAATTGATCGCAAACAAGCTTCGTCTCCACTTCTCAGTCATCTTAGAATGGATCACACATTGAGGAAATACGATGATGTTAGTTTTCTTTTTTTTCTATTTATGTTTATCCCAATTCTCTGATATTCAGGCGCGTTATCAATCTCCTTTGGTTATGAGGCGACCTCGACTGAATTCATCTTCTTTATCCATATCACAGGATATGAGAGACATGGACAGGTATCATTTTTGGATTTTTTATTAAATTAGCAGCTGTGAGAGAATTTACGGCTCATTTTCATTACAAAGTTATATTTATAATTTTTATAAACAAGAATGCACTAGATTTTGTCAACTAGTCCATTGGTATTAATAGTTAATAAAATGAACAATATCTATCTGAACACTTATCTTAAAGTGAGACACAATAACTTGTATGTGTATATTAGACAAGATTGAAGTTTTTCAATTTAAAGATCTGCTATTTAATCAATATCCAGTAATTACAGACAAATAAGAAGATGCACCTTTTTTTTTTGATCGACTGAAAGCAGAATTAATGGGGAAAATGTTGTATTTAATCTATATTAAAGAATCTCTAATTTTAATCAGATGAAATTAAACCATCAACTTGAGTCAAATGCGCTATTACGGTTTCTTACGTCTGTTAGATATTTACCCATTTGGGCAGAGTGGACTGATTGATTAAAAGAGTCACTTCCCTGTATGGAGGAAATATTTGCCGAGATCACTTTTACAGAAGTTCTCATCAAGAAGAAGTTGTTGATTCTGATGAAGATGTTCCAAATGTTGTTGTGCACGAGCCTTGGGAAAACAATTCTTCATAGCAAGTGTCTCATACACAAATAGCTGTTTGGAAGAAATCAATATTAAATTAGGAAATTTTTAATTGAATATGAAAAATATACTAATTATCCTATTACAATATTTGTTGCAGTCACTTTTTATAAGAAAGCTCCATTTGATTGTATAGGTTTACTCATAAACAATGGGTCATAGTAAATAAGGTTAACATATGTACATAATAAATAGCTCTTTTTTTGTTACAGAAAATCCTTTAATCTATTCATTGTGATGCCTTTTATTTTAATTTATATTACTATAGTCTCCAAATTCTTTTGTTTGAGATGGATTGACTTACAGATTACGGTTTGGCTAAACTATGAATCTGCTAGAAATATCAACGTTTTGAAATTTATTATTGCGAGAAATTCTAAAAATCCTAATGCTTAGATAAATCACCATTTTCAACCATGCTTTACAACTCTAGTAAATAAAATTTTATTCACTTTCATCGGTTAGAACTTTATTCATGATTCTGATGGCACTTTAATGTGTAGGTGAGATGAGACGGTGCTGGAATGGTTATAATCTCATACAAGTTTACATTTACTTATTCCAGCTTAAGTGCGTAGTGAGGACTACCACTTAGAAAAAGTAGAAATATGAGCAATTCTAAACTCACGAAATAAAGAGTATTTACACGTGCTTAATCAGATTCGCCAGCCATTAATTCCCAGAACTCTAAATAATAACAGCTATTTTAAAGAATATAAAATTAGAAGTGCAATAGATGTCAGATGTTTCAGCCAATGATATTCTTATATCTTCTTACCCTCAAACTCTATTTTTCCCGAGCCGTCTTCATCGATCTCGTCTACTGCCTCTTCTAGCTGTTGGTCTGTGAGATCATCAGCAATCTCCTTGAGTAAGGCCTTCAATGTCGGCCGTGCGATATATCCGTTACCCTAACCATTGGTATTATTTAATATTTTTGGAGTAAACGAACTTTCACTTGGACTAATCAGAATAGTAATTATCGAATTTTCTATATCAAGGAGGTAAATACATTTTAAAAGTATAGTGACCTCCTTATCGAAGAGACGAAAAGCTTCACGGAGCTCTTTTTCAAGTGTCTCTTTATCAACGGTGTTGGCAACAGTATAGACAAGAGCACAAAACTCGTCAAACTCCAGTTTACCTGAACCATCTGCGTCAAACTTGCGGATCAGTTTGCGGAGGGTCTATAAAATAAAACATTTTTCCTATTTTTTAAAAATTATCTTTTAATATTGTACTCTCTTGTTATTTGAGTAAGCCATTCTATGTTATGTTTATACAATAGTTTAGGATGTGCGACAAGAAAATTCCTTTACAATGCTTCTTTCATCTACTCCCCAGCTCATAGAAACTACTTATTACTTGATAAATAAGAGCAATGGTCAAGGTATATCAAAATTATTTAAATCAAATGATATAATTCTTTGCATATTAAGTTTATAAAAATAAATCGAAGTTAAAAACAGGTTGAGCAGTAGCAACTGTTAATCTAAACATGAAAACAAGTGGAGAGGAAGCACAAATATAAAAACAATAATGGAAGCCTACGCAGAAATGTACATCTGTCGCATCTTTTTAGAGTTGTTTATCTCGTTTGAAAAGAACAGATAATCACAGTGGTAAGCTAATAACTAATACATAAATAGATGTCCAATATTAGTTGTGAATCCTAGTAATTATTCGTATGTTTACACTAATTATTTTAAGTAGAGTTAGCGTATCTAATTTTCTCAACTCATGGTTTGTAACTGCGATCCTTTCAACTCTCACCTTCTCATCAAAGTCTTGTTCCATTGCATGCATAATTTGACCAATTTGAGTGGCCATGATGTAACCCTGCTTTCCACGGTCGAAGGCATCGAAGAACTTTTGGTATTCTATGAAAACCTTCTAGATATTGATATCATTGTTAAGCATCTATTAGTATATCCGGAAAAGAATTGATTAACAACTAAAATATGGGCATACCTTCAATCTGATCTCCGTCAATTTCAGCAAGAATCTCTTCGATATCCTCAGCCTAGAAATAGCATATTTTAGGATATCAAAGTCACATTTTTTTTAAACGCTGTAAGCAGTCCACTTATTAAAATCTGAACCTAAGTTATTGTGCTGGTGTACGGTTCAATCAATGTGATATGAGATTTACATCCCTACACTTTACAATTTCTCGCTCGTTATTCCTGGGTCCCAGGCGGATGGCTGCCATTTTCTTGTTGTAATACTGCGCTTTAATCTTGAAAACTATTCGCTTATGTTCATCTGAACCTCAAACTGGTATATAGAGTGGGAAGTAGAGGTTTAGTTAGGCTAAGAGCTACACAACGAAATAACTGCACGGCTTTAAGAGCTTAAGGATGTGTGTCATTTATATTAGGTTGAAGTTTACTGCAGATTTGATTAAAGACATGACGAAGATTTAAAACGGATTATGTTTCGGCTTACAAATTGGATATTGTTTTTATTTATTATGGTAATAGGCAGAAGGAATTTGTTGATTATAAACAATGAAAATAAAGCAATGAACATTAATGATGAGCAACTACTATGATAACCTTCCTAGTTTTGATATTTAAGTGCTTTAGTAGAAAATTTATGCATATTTCCATTTAAATGAACGATAAAGGTCATAATTTATATTATAATTTTGTTGCTATGAAAACTTGAAATTTTCTTATGATTATAATACTGATTTATTACTGCTGAAATCCACCTACGATTTATCTGAAAGAAAATCATCTACTTAGTCCTGAATTAAGCTTTTGTCTAGAACTTTGAATTTATATAGACAAAACATGTTGAAATTAATAATATCTATTGATAAATACAATAAGAAATTTAATGCGATTATATTTGCGTTTTCTAGCAGTGAGAATGTGGAAGAAACAGTAAAGCGTGTATCCAACGAGAAAAATAATTCTGCACAAAATTTTTGTAGGTGGAAGATTTACATTGTAAAGACATGAGCGGATGTTATCAGGCAGCAATATATAGAATGCTCACTAAAGAGAACTCACCATGCTGTTGTAGATCGAGAAATCAGAGTGAGGACTTCGAGGCGGGCTTAGGCAGGCGCTCCTCCACGTAGGCGGGTGCAGGGATTACACAGCGGCCAGCCAACGCTAACCGACCGATTTACTCCTGGGGAAAACGACAAGAACACGAGGGAGGTTCCCGGAATAGTAATATAGAAGTACCACTTCTTGCTCACGCATCTCCATTCTCTCTCTCATTTTCCTACCTCACTATTTCACATACTTTTCAACTAATTCGTCCTGAAAATATACGTACACCCTAAGATACAATATAATAGACTACTTGGAGTATTTTACAATAGGGTTACATTAGGACACCCCATTCACCCAAATCTACACAACCACATTTCCCAATATTTTCAACTACTTTCATTCTAAAATTTACAAAAACATGGAAATGTAGCACCAAGCGCCAGCTATTATGACAAAAGTTTGTATGTTATACACAGCGTAGCAACTTGAAGTTACTGCAGCTACCTAGAACAGAATAAAGAAATCTGTCATTTATGTGTACTTTAAGCTTCATTTAACCCAATACAATCAAACAAAGTTTTAGCTGATGACGATTAGAACATTAATTGTTTCATATTATTTTGCAATTACAGCAGATAATGGTAAAGTTAACTTAAAATCAATAGAGTTCACAATAGATATTATTTTCTTCTATCATGGGTTTTGGTAAGTACTTCTTGAAATCTTCGCGCTTAAATTGCTTACTATGATGAATGTCAAATATTCTATTGCAAAACAGTTCTGCCGATTCCAAATAGTTAGATCTTCTATACTACTCGGAATAGATGAAGGGTTTACGTTGGGAAACAGAATATAATTATAGATCATTACTACAAGTCTGATTTCCTTCATAGGATAGGTGAAATCTATCACAAATATTTTAAAAAATACTTCTAAGTGTAATGTATGTATTAATTTTAATAATATGTTAAGCAAAATGGCAAAATATTTCACATCGATAGTACAATTCGTATCACTTTTGGGTTTAAAAATAGATGGCTTGTTTTACATATAATTGTATTTCCCATATGATAGTTGTATAAAATATGAACCAAATTCTATTTGTGATTTAATTAAATATGTAAATTCACTTTCAATATCATACAATTAATGATTTCCACTTCAAATTGAACTAAGTTATGCTATATTTTATGCTATGAAAAATGTTATTAAACATCCTTCTCCCTTTAATATGGTCGCTTTTATTTACAGCCTATGAAAACCATTAGTATGTTATTTTTGTGAGAATACTTTCCCCAATATTTAGTATGGGAGTTGATATTTGCTCACTTCATTTTTGTCTAACTAGACTTCAATTTATATTGTTGCTTCTTTCAAAAATAACAAAGTGATAAGTTAACATGTAAGAATGTATTTAAGGATATTGAGAAATCAACATGGACAACAATGTTAATGATTTATATCACCATTGATTCTTCTAATTTCGACAGCTTCAAACATTTTTTATAGTTACTACTCTCCTTTGATTTGTAAGTAAGTTCTTATTTTTAAAATAGATACATAATATTTATCTTTCGCATATTCATTGCTTTAAAGTGCTAAGCTAAAAATTGATTAATTATATTTCTGCAAGTTTGCAAAATTAGACAATGGTTTACTGGTTGTGTATTTTACAATTTATTTTGCAAATTTAAGTCAATAGAGCTTCATGTTAATCTAACGCTTTATGTTCTATAACAATTGTAATTAGAAATTACGTACTGTATGGAGGTTTTTGGATCAGTTTTTAAAGATAGTATTAATTACAAAATAAAGTAGATTAAATATACAAAATAGGCCGCACAATTTTTTGTTGCAAATGGAATATTTGAATAAATTTAAGACTACGTAACGTTTTTAACGCATGTATGTCTTAAATTAGTTTACAATCCGTTAACCAGAAATATGTTTTCAATATTCTAGCATGGTTGCTCCGTCATCATCATTAGCCAGTATAGATCTGCTTATACATAATAATGATGATCTTGATGACTCTAAGCCTAGTACTTCAAATGTTTGCTTATCGCAAGAAGAAGATTCAATATATTCAATAGACCAGCATGCGCAGATAACTCTCGATTATTTCAATGAACTTAGCAAGGTAAGCTACATAGTGATTTGTTTAAAGTGGCTTATTCGTATTTAGCGAAAATAAATAGAAAATTGACGTTTGTACAGTTTTAATATTTGTTGTAAACTTTAAGGCTGGGGTATTTTTGGATGTTCGTCTAGAGAGTGGTGGACAGTATGTGGCACATGCACATCGGCTGATCCTCGCCGCATTTAGTCGCAATTTGGAAGCTGCTCTCTCAAGTGTTCAACATTCAACAAATGCAACATTGGATATAGATCCTAAAATTACTGGTAAGAATTTGTATTATTAATGTTTGTGTTCGTATAGTTTAGGAATATAATCTTTCTTTCTTAACATGAGGCCTTTAGAAAATGGATAAAATTGAAATTATTAATGTCTAAAAACATGGGATATTTTGCGATGATTCTAAGGATATTTTTTCTCTTCAATTCCTTTGTAGGATATTGAGCTGAAAGTAGGGTTTCACAGTGATGTTCATTTAAGTATATTATTTTGTTGATTTAGTCGTATTTTTAAACTAAAGGCTGATCAATTTAGTTATTGCAAAAATACTTATAACTATGATATGAAATTAATGGGAATATTGCACCAAATAATTATCGGGCATCGGATTAATATATAATTAAATGCAATAAAATGAAATTCAACCACTTTTTATTATTATTGTAACCGGATATCTTATATTAATTTATTATAGAAATGCAGCAAGTTTAATGGTACAAAAGAAACGATTTTATGAATAGTTTTGTTTAAGGCGTTTCGGCTTCTGAACTGATGGAAATTCTTGAGTATATGTATAAGGGCAGTTGTAGGGCTTCTTCTCAGTTAAAACATGCTGCAGAAGCACTAGGTTGCGTAGGACTGAGTGAGGTAAGTGTAGTGGTTTCTTTATTAACTTCATGCATTCTATTATTTCAGTGTATTTATTAATGTGCTAAGATCCTCATAATTCAGTTAATCGATGCCGCTCAAAATCAGCCAAATGTTGAGATACGTGATACTCGTCATGCTAACCGTCTACTAGATCACCTTCAGCGATACCGTGCTGATGGAATGTTTTTTGACTGCAATATTAATACACAAGTTTGTTCTTATCGCATTTAATAAATACTTAATGTTGTAGGAACTAAAAGAAATTCTTACAGAAAATGGGATTTGTTCGGTGTCATCGTCTTCTGCTATGTGCTCATAGTAAACATTTCGAAACGGCTCTTCTAAAAACACATACCAGCAATAAGGTGACTATGCACATAGATTCCTACGCTATGAAAGTGTCAGGGTAAGTAATATCACTTTAAAGTAATTATTGCCTTCTGTTTTCCCGCTTTTAAGCATATTTTTGTCCAAAAAGATTACCCTTACGGTTTCTTAAAGGCTATATGCCCCTAATTTTAAAGGCTAGACGTGAAGAACATCGTTGATTTCGTATATCTGGGTTCTGTGCGTGGTTCACGAAGAAGATTTCGGTTGTTACGAGTTTCGGCGTTTAATTTGGGGGTGCTTCGGATGGTGGACATAATTGATTTTCATATACAGCAGGAGCAAGCTGAAGAAGAAGAAACACTGCAAGCTAATAGTTCGTATTTCTCTCTCCCTTTATTCTTTCGGTGTAAACTACACGTGGAATCTTTTATTTATTTTTAAAATTTTTATAATCTTTATTCAATTTCAATTTGCTTCTAATTTTAAGAATTTCAGCAGCTTATGATGAGCTATTAGATTTTCCTTTGTCAACTGAAGATGATTCGACCACTACTATTGATGATCAAGATCACGAAGGAGATTATCTTACAGGTGATCGTCAGGGAGTATTACATATAAGTAGTGTAAAAAATATTTAGTTATTATTTTTGAAATACTTAGGTGACTATGAAATGATAGGAGATGGTGGACTAGGTACCTCTAGCGGTACAAATGACGTAGCCGCGCAGGCAGCGGATGATTATGTTTCTATATACGAAGAATATGTAATGGGTCCACGACGGGGTCGGCGAGGTGGGACATATGGACGTAGCAGAGTTCAACCATTGACTATAAAAGGGCCAGCTATTATGACAATGAGTTAGTTATGTTTTAAATATCGCAAATATGCTAAAATGAAGTAATTTTTAGAATACCAATAGTGCGTAAAATTGGTTCACTAGAGTATTGTACTAAATTATTGTTTCTATTTAACTCATTTGACAAATTTTGATCGGAATTATTTAGATGATTCCGATGGAGTACTGATTGAGGACTCTGTTCCTGCTGTGACAATGTCTTTTACACCGGGTGGTACTCGGAAACGACGTTTGGTTGATAGCTTTGGATATGGATTACCTGAATTTGTAGGTACAAATGATGTCACTGTTCCCTTACTTGTTGGGGATCAGCAGGTGAGATATAGTATACTTTCAATGTGGCGTTTAAAATCAGTATTTATAATTATTAATAGTGTAGAAGATATATATATATATAGGCTATGATGGAACGACCATTCAAATGTCCCTACTGTGACCATAGAACGAAGGAAAAAAGTGCAGTAGAAAAGCATATTAGGTTAGTTCTTGGTCTTATATCCTTTACACAATTTTTTGGTTTAACTATTAAGGTATCTTATTTTCTTGCAGATGTATCCATACTGGTGAAGCTCCCTACAGATGCAAATATTGTAGCCAGGCATTTAAAGTTCAGAGCAATCTTGTTCGACATATTCGTGCTCATACAGGTTGGTTTACTATACTTGTTTGTTTTTATAAATATATTAATGGAGGGTTTTATAGTATATATTTATGAATTGAATTTAGTTGTTACATTTTTCATTACTATTTATGGTGCCACAAAGAATTAATAATATCATAGGAGAAAAACCGTATGCTTGTAAAAAATGTGGTACATGCTACGCTGATAAGAAAAATATGGATGCTCATGTTTTTCGCGAACACCTTAAAATGCGACCTTTGGAGTGTTGCGAACCAGGATGTGGTGCACGATTCTGGCGGCATGATAGATTTGCTCATCATTGTCAGAAAGTGCACGGAACCGTAGCACATTTTCAACAGTAAATAATTTGGTATTAGATTTTTATTTTCTATCACTGATGTTGTTTGTTAGGTAATATTGATGTGGTGGGTATATATGCCGGAACATCTCGTAGATAATAAAATTTTCCGAAATAAATCTGACTTTTCTTTATCATTTGAATGATGTTAACTAAATGTATTTTTTACTGGTAGAATGATATTAGATGATGTGTTATCAACCTGGTTGGCTTGTCTTAAAATTGGAAGGTTTTGTAGGCCGGACCAGTCGAATTTGATTCTTGCTTGCTTTACATTAATTATTATATACCATTATTTCGTATAGCTCGTATTACGAATATAATTTGTTAATTTTCTGTGCTGATAATTCTTGTATGGCTCGTTAAATTTGTTTCATTGCTAGGTTTTAACATATTAAGTGTTGTTAGGAATTTAATGAAGTTATCCATTGATTCTGTTTTAACATGTTTATGGTAATATGCCACAAATGTTATTTGCTTTAAACTGCCAACTTTTATTAGTAGTTAAAATTCTAATTTTGGGTTTATTGAGAGTTCTCAATGGATGTCGACTCATGCATAAGAGAAAATATAGTTTGGCAAAAGTTGCCAGACGACATCCGCACCTTACTTGGGAACTCTCAACGGGAATATGATAAATTGGTTCTAGAGTTCTCCATAAAAAACCAACTGCGTTATAAGGGGAATCTTGGTTGGTTTGTTGTTTTGGTAGTGGTTTATACATAAACTTATTCCCATAAAGAAATCTCACTCCAGTTCGGCATGTGAAAAAAAGTGAGGAAACGTACTACGACATGATAATAAAGTACAGCGAATCACATCTAATGCTCTATCCATATCACTTGGCTGATATTATTGTTAAGGAGTTAAGAATAACACCATTCAGCTACTATATTAACATTATTACGGTTAGAATCTATTTACTTTCTTTCTCACCTTTAATTTCCTAATCTTAAAAACATGTTTTAGGATATGATAAACTCCGAGAAATCATACGATACGCTTCCGAATTTTACTGCTGCTGATGCAGTGCGATTACTGGGTATTGGTCGGAATCAATATATAGACCTCATGAATCAGAACAGGTGAATGTTATATATATATATATATACAGAATGCGTCTCGAAATGGTAGTCCACTTTTTTTGTTCTCAGCCGTCAGGTTGAGCTACTTTTTTTGACATAAAGAGTAATAGTCTTGGAAGTCTCCAATTTTAGTTTCATTTTTTAAAAATAAATAACTACGCTTTTTGTGTTCTTTTAATTTAAAATCACTAACTTTTCACCGTTTGGAAATGGTAGCCCGCTTCATTAAAATATTTGTTAATGACAAAAGTAATAACAATAAATATACAAAACAATTAACTAGTAGTCAGTACAACTACAACTTATATTAATAACCTGAAAAATTCTGGCATACCGTGAACCAAATTTTTGATGGCGCTTTTTTCTATTTCGCTCTACGCTTTGTTAATGGCACTTTGGAGATCGTTGATAGTCTCACAACTGACGGTTATCGTTGTGAATCCAACACATAAGAATTGCCCAGAAATTCTCCATAGGATTTAAGTCTGGAGAGTATGATGGCCAATTCACAGCGTTCACGCTGTTCCTATTCATCGCAGATTTTGAAGCATCAATTCCACATGTCCAACGGATTTATTTAATGCTGTTTATGCCATTGATACGGTCTGTAAAATTCTCTTTTTTCACGATTAGTTAACTTGCCAGGTCGTCCATTAATCTTTGTTCCGTATGCGTCCTGAAGGCGCACGGAAATTCGAGGTAACCTTCATGGTGCGGTTGACAACATCGGTAACCTGTCTCATCTTAGTGTTTTGATTTTACCCCTCTCGTATTGACTCACCTTACGAGCATAACCTATTAATATGATGGTTCACGGTTAATGAATTCGCGCATTTTTCGTTAAGTAACTCTAGAACATGTTAAATAGGATGTCATTTCTGAAGGGTGAACAGTTAGTGATTTTTAAATAAAAACAAAAAATACATTTTTTTCTTTAAAAAATACCTCAGCAATAATCTAGATCAATCTGACGACTGAAAGCAGAGAAAAAAAGTGAGCCACCATTTTGAGATGCATTCTATATATATATATATAATTTCTGTCTAATTTTACGCTAAACACATCAATTACTTATTAACCAGAAGGACTTTTTAGATCTAATAGGAAGTTTCTCCGACGTAGTCGACCACTTCGCGAGCTATTGCCACAAAAACCAACTCGAGTAACCGCAATGCGTTTATCTTCTTTTATAATATGGTGTTTATTGAAAAATATCTAACTTAAGCTTAGGTGGTTTTCCAGCTTATCATTGAACCATGGTGGATCGTATGTGCTGGTAGTATTTTAGAAGCCGATATTAAGGTTTGTTCTGCTTCAAATTATTGTAGGCATATCAGTTAAAACTTCACTCACAGAATTCAGGTGTTGACCGAGGATGAGCGTCGCATTGTCGATATTATACTTGACGAAGGTCCACAAAAAGCAGGACTTCTTCCTGTTGGGATTGTTCAATTACTTTTCAGTAGAGGACTCATTTACTTTGATGTACCAGTCCTGGAAACTGACTATGTTTATGGTAATTCATTTAGAAAAGTTTTTAGTGGATGGTTTAAATTTAACATTGTCATAGATTATCTACCCTTATTTCTTATTTCTTTTAGTAAAATGAATAAATGTTTTTAGTTGCACCATTGGATGGTTTTGTGATGAATCGCGTCTTAGGAGATTATTTTGAAACGCTTCTTTACAAAATTTTTGTTGCTATTGATGATCAGACTACTGTGAAGGAGGTAAATAACCTTCCAACTCTTATATATATATATATACTAATAAATTTCAGATGGCTGAAATGTTGCACATTGACTTGCATCTAGTTGCCAATGCGATTTCTGTGTTTTGTCGGCTTGGGTTTGCTAAGAAACGAGTGACAGGCATGGAAAATGTCCGGTTGCACTATAGCTGGTCTCAGCTTATCGCTATTCCGACATCTCCTACGCAGTTAGCTTTTATTCGTTTTTTTTTTCTTGCAATTTGATTCTGAGATTTATGGTTTTTGTGCTATATTTTAGATTATATTCTAAATGAATTGAACTGTTTAATGTGATTTTAGAGATGATATGATGGCGCATGTTTCTGGAGATCTGGGCGAGTTGTCCGCTTCATTAGCATCTCCACTTGGAGATGACGATGAAGAAGATATGGTATCATCAATGAGCAATACCAGTTTAAACAGCAAGGAGCTAGTGAATTTTCTATGGCATTTTTTTGTATATAAATATTTCAAATATATATTGAAATGTTGGAAGCACATTCTGATTTCAATAGACATCACAGCCAACGTCTGACGTCTCATCGTCGGCTGGTCGAACTGCATTTCTGTTTGACTCTTCATTAGCTGCTTTTCTTATGATGGGAAATTTATCAAGTTCTCTCAAGGTGTGCATGGATTTTGATTCTTAATGTTAGTAAAGTTCATCTACTACCATCACCATTCTTTGACATTTTTCTACAAATATCATACTTTACTATGCTTTTCATATGAAAAAATTTCAGTTTTATCATTTTTTTAAAGTTCTAATTTTTTATTAGTCTCATGCTGTAACATTGTTCGAAGTTGGGAAGTTGGCAGACGAACAAATGAAAGACTTTTTGGAACAGCTTGAATGTGTTAGTTATTTATGTGCTTATTTTTATGAATGTCTTTGAAATATAGTATTAGTTAGATACAGGACTGTTGATTATAAATGTTTATCTTTATAGGTAAATAGATTTGCTGAAGGTGAAGCTCAGAGATACTCCGAGCATGCTGTAGCTTTATTAGATCTTTTGCGTACCCTCAGGAAAGGTAGAGAGGTGGACATGTTGAGAGGTGAAAGTCTATTGTCTCTCGATCCGCGGAGTAGAGTCAGACTGTTGGCTAAATCATATGGGTTCGCATCTTTTAATTTCCGTTTGTTTATTATGATTACTTGGGTTCCTATTTATTGATTATCTTATTTGGATTTAGATTATGAGATTGAAACCTTCAGGATTGTTGTATCAATGGCACCTCTAAGTTTTGATGCCTGTACATTTCCCGTATCTTCTCTACCATTTATTGGACCACCGATTCCCGAAGTATTTTTCTGGAACTTTTATTTGTAATATCATAAATTTCTTACATTCCACAATAGTTAGTTTAGATTATATGTATCTTATATTGTTCTAAGAACTGAAAATGTACTTAGTTTTCTCTAATACATAAAAGTGTTCTTGTTGTAGGCCTGCTCTCCATGGTTCCGCCTAGCAATGTATCAGGCTACGGGTAATGGGCCTGCATCAATTTATCTACCGAGAGGGACTCGACTCCACTGTTTACCTCCTAGTATCCGTCACTCTCCACGTCTTCTTGTTTCGTCAGCTAATCATGAACCGCAACTCATGACCACTCATAATGCTCTGTTGGCACTTAATGACATCCTGTTAACTACACCTCTGTTTTTACAGGTTTATAACCCACTTTCTTTATACTGAAAAAATGTTTAGTTCCATAATAATGCGCAGTTACAATTTGATGGTTTGTTTTCCAGTTATAATTGATGGTAGTTCTACTCCATTTCTTAATATTTATCTACAGCAAGGAATTTGCAATGCATATAGTATTAATTATAGGAATATCCTCTTCCTTCTGAAGAAGATGAGCTAATATATGTTCCTTTTCCATTTGATGAATCTGAGAGCAAGAACCCATGTGAGCAATATAATGTGTGCTTTCATCATTCATTTTTTAGTCGTGTTTTTCTCTATTTTTGAATTTCTAAATCACTTACTCTTTCAAGGTGCATTTTCTAATCATCCTGCAGTATTGGCTTTGTCAGGACGTATTGGACTAGATAGCCTCTGTGGTTATGTTGTATTAATTAATAGAACTGTTTCTCCAAGCGTAAATGGACGTGATATTCCCGTTTATGATGGATCACCTAAGAAGCATAATCACGCAGTTATCCAGTGAGTGCTTTCCTAGAGAAACTTATATCCTTAGTATGTTTCTGCTAGGCTAAAATTGTGAAGAAGTATGGTTTCACAATTAAATGATGGCTATTTTTTCTGACTTAGTAATTGGTATAATTATAAATTTATTTTAACTAATTATGCGGTAGACTTTATAAACTCGCCTTAACTAATCAATATCCCTTCCATTTTATGTGTCTACCCTCTGGATCAACGTTTGATGACTACACATTACTTGATTGTGTCTTTGGAATTCCACTATTTAATTCTAGTCTTAATCGAATGATATGTGAACGAATGATTACGAGAGAGATACTTGAACCGGACAAGTGAGCCCTCTCAGTATTTTTTATTCGTACTTAGGTCTTATTTTCTGGAAGAAATAGTAACTCATTTCTCTACTAATTATCTTAACTAGATTGTAACTGTTATTTTTCTATATAATTGAAAGCAATATTTCCAGTCGTACAAATATTCAGTTTGCCAACAAATCTGTTATTGATATGATAACGGATTTACTGATCAAGTGGAATTATGAGATTACTCAAGTAATATTTATAAGTATCCAATAATAAGCAATGTACTACAATAAAGGAATATTTTTATATTTAGAGTTCATTTTCGAATGTCGAACCACGAAAGGTTGAGGTTGTTCCGCCAGTAAGGATTATATCATATCATCCAGACGAAAAAAAAATCACAGGATAGTTAAAAAAAAAGATGTCTAAATATGCGTTTTCCATTATGGCTGTATTGTTATGACCTAGTTCTTAAGATGTTTTTTTTAATCCATATATAAATGTTTGTCTGTTAATATGGTCAATTATCCTTATTATTTATTTATTTACGTTTCGTAATGTTTATTAATTGTGGTCTGATCATTGTGTATGCTCAATATATATATATATAGATGTGCCAACTAACTTATCTATGTGTATACTTATGAAAAAATCGGGAATTCTGGGTGCCTGCTCTAGGATAACTGAAAGAGAAATTGGTATTCTTGGGTTTTGAAATCTCGGTCTGTTCATCCTAGATTTGGTATTTGAGCGGGGGGGGGGGGGAATCAAGTGCACTGGAAATACGTGACATTATCCAATTGTGTGGCTTTAAAATGTTTTAATATTCTATGTCACATGTCTAACAATGAGGGGTGTATTAATTGTATTTTTACACATTTTAAAAAATGGAATAAAGACCTTGTAAATTACTTTACTCATTGAGATTGTTGTTTATCTTTGCGGGTGAGCACATTATTTCACTGCAGTTTGGGCTGCTTCTGGCGATTATTTTGAGTATTGAAATCAACCACATCTAACTGGTCCAGGCAAATCTTTAAAATATGCTTATAGTTCTTTCTAGCTGTATTTTCATTCGAAGAAATCCGAAGAACCTCCGTCTTACTGCTCTGAAATATCGCAGTAGTATTACTCAACAGTTGACGACTGGGCGAAGGCGTATTCAACTCACCCGGCCATAGTTAAATATAATAATGGATTAAGACCGCAATACAATATCCAGTACGAATTTATGACAAAGTGAGTCCACTTAGATTCATTGATGAAAATATGATGATAGTGCCAACTGATAAGTAGTAAGGACAAATTTACAAATAGTATTAAAGCTTGTAGAAGAATCTGAATTTCATAGCGTCGTATCTTAATATTTTTATTGGTCGTTTGCTGGAAAATATAGCAAAATCTCAACAGCATATTTCGTAGTTATTAAACTTAAGGCATAAACTATTGACAAGCACATATAGGCTTACCGTCGTTAAAGAGTAAACTGCTATGAGGTAGATTATAAACATGAGTACAATCATCGGCATACAAGTTTTGAACTCTAGAGATGAAAGAAACTTGCTCCAGTCATCAGGTCCATAAACCCAGGCCCACCTAAATTTATAATGAAAATATTTCACTTTCATTGACTACGTTGCAACTATTTTGTTCCTAAAAAGTCACCGTTCAGGACTATAGGCAATTTTCCCAAGAGTAAAACAGCAAGTTCCAAACATGATTGAATATATCCAAGACAAATAGACAGCAACCTAGAAAAAAATAGGAGAATGAGTAATTGGAAATAAGATGATGGATGTTGAAAAGTTTCGTAGTTATTTTTTTTTCCAATTGATTTGGGTTGTGTTGGGATTATTTTGCCAGTTCATTCACGAAAATTTGTGTGAGTTAGTTAAAATCAAAAATCGAAAGAGTTACTACAAGGAGAATTGACTCTAAGAGTAACAACTCTGCCTATAGAAACTCTAATGCAGTTTCATGATGAAGTAGCAAGAGAAGTTATTAAATCAATGTAAAAAGTAGGATTGAGATTTTAGATTTGGCGGAAATTGCACCTACCCGAATGATAGTAGATAATTCACAGCTAGGCCCGCTAAACTTTTGCAAGATTAATAATCGAGTTATTGAGATTATGAGAGAAATGGGAAATAAGCCGACCCATGCGCCGTTGAGAATGGACCCTATCAACTGAAAATATCACTTGCGAACTCGCTGGAGAATGCATCTTCGGTACTTGGAGATGTTCAGCACTAAGCACATAATACAGAACAGTAAACATTCCTTATTTCTTCTCGCATGCATAATTCGTACGTATAAGGTATATCAGTTTGTCTAATTTTTCCTTTTTTTTACTAAGCCATTCGAACTTATTTGAAATATTAAAATATTCTGGCAATATTTAAGAGATGATTATCTATAACTGACCGTGCCTACAAGAGGGTAATCGTAGTTGACGAACTTAAGTAGAGTGAGAATACCTCCACCAAAGTGCATACACAATTGAATACAGTCGGAAATTCCCAGATGGATCATTACGCGATAAGATTGAAGACGACTGAGCTTGTCATCAGTAAAAAACAACTAAAAAGTTAAGTGTCGTTTGTCTGGAGATGGTGGATTTTTGTTTAATTAACATATTCATATTAGTTATTACTTTCCTTTTCTACCTCCGTACTTCTTACTACGCTCATGTCTATTCATTAGATTATTTCCAATAATTGCTCTATCACAAAATTTAAAACTTACATAAATTATAATAATGTATATTGGAAGAATCAACGAAGGAAGAACCATATATGTTATTCCAACAATAATATCACTTGGTAGATAAAGTGGTGGGGCTTTCCCTACTGGTAGCTCGTCAACCTCCACCATCCTAAGTAACCAAGTACATGAAATGTGAAGGTGTACAAGCTAAAAGATATTATAGTACTCCTAGAAATTAGATATCAAATATATAATAAGTCTTGAAAATTATCAATAATTTGCTTTAAGGCGATGATGGGCTGTAGGATATTAATGGTGAATTTGAAACAAAATAAATAGTAATGTTCAGATAGGATGCACTACTGAGATTAGTTCGCCATTCCTCAGGCTGTGCAGTCATACTTCACTGGGAGAGTGTGACCTTGAAAGGGATGAAAAAGGGCCTTCAATGACAACATTCATTATGTAGTGGAAGGTATTTAACCAAAGAGGTGAAGCACTTATTATATTTTTTTTATTGAAACACGGTGTGTACTTACTACATATTTGTTTTTAACAACTAGATTTCTCATTACAGCACGCCGGCGAATTAAATATGAACTAGCAGACTTCCCGTAAATCAGTAGGGAAAGAGGTTGCAGCAAAGGAGAAAAGATGAAGGTACGTGTGCCCATGCATATGCTTGTTTAGGTGAGTCTCATGTATGGAATAATGCAATAGACATAAGGCGCTCAGAGATGAGAGGAGAAAACTACGTCGTGAGTCACACTGGCCATTCCAATGTACGTGCGTCTGAGAAGTGCAGTTGCAGTATAACTCGCCATGCACTTTTAGAACCGTAAAATACTTGGAAATTCGCTTATTGAAGTTCTACAATTAATCGAGGAGTTAAACTACATGTGCTCATGAAGCTATTAGGTAGTCTCTACGGTCTACGAGTCATGTTATGTTATACTAAGGAACGGATAATTCTAGATTTCTGTTATCCAAGCCATACTTTGTGTGATAGGAATTGCTTATATAGTTAGACTTGTTTTTTTCTTTGACAGAATGTATAATGCGCATATTTACATCGCCTTCCTACTGTAGAAATCTATTTCGTTTCTCCTGGTATCTGTTTGTATACTAATTACGTTATCGAGACCTCGATTTTATGTAGTTTTACCAATCTAAAAATCTGAGAGGTGCGCATTAATTTTGAACTAGTTTCGATCTGGTAGTGATGAGTGCGTGGTGATAGGGGCAAATAACGTCTAAAGTACTGACACCTAATTACCGTTTTGTTTAATGTGGTAATAATAGTTCACTGTTTTCTGCCAACTAATTGGAGGTTCGAAGATGGGTGGAGTGAAGAACCTATTTTCCTGAGTAAGCGATTCTTGTTTTCCACGACACATCAATTATTAAATAAACTCAGAAGCATCTAACACTTACTAGATCAACTGCCATGAGGAGTGCTAAGAAACTTTACCACCAACGCTTCTCATTACTGCTGTAAGCGCAGAACTGTTTAGCAAAGTTCCGCTAATTCAGTTACAAATATATCCTGCATATTCAGTGATACGTAACATTAGTGGGGACGACATCGTAACTGATAAGTAATAGTTATAGAAATACTAAAAGCATCAATACATCAGTACAACTTTTCACTTAAATTGGAATGAGATTAGGTAGTAGATGAACTCTACAGCTAAGAATATGGCAGTGATTTTCTGTAATTGGATATCTCCCATGGTAATAAGGTTTTGGGAAAAAAGATTCCATGGTGATTTTCAATGAATATGTAATATAAATCCGATGAATAGGGAAACTCAGAAAAAACGAGGCTTAGATCACTTTATAGGTTTTCAATTAATGCACTTATGCTGGATTTTTGAACATTCTGAGTTTCTGTTGTCTTTTCAAAATACGTTCAGATGTAATGGCATATTGTCCTAATGGTTACTTGATTTGCAATTGCTTGTACGTAATTTTGTGCCATAATTATTTTGAATGCCATACAAAAAATTGATTTCACAAAGTCTGCCGAGGAAATAGCACCAGTTTTCTCGGGTGTTTCTGAAGCCATGTCTCACCGCAGCATTGTGATCCTAATTGTGGGCACTGCTGAAGTAGTCCACTCTGTAGTGCGCGTGGACGTGGAACAACTAGAACGAAATAGGTCAATTCACGAACAGCTCATGAATTATGAAATTAAAAGAGTTCTGTCAACACTGGTTACTTTTTGGCTGAAAGTACTTCCGTTTAGTTAAATCATTTTTCCAATATACTAAAAGCTAGTAAGGTGTAGATTTAATTGTATAAGACAAAGTTTACATATTTTATGTTGATTACTTTTTCGCTGTATAATCTATATTTTTACCCGAAGTAAATTGAATTTTTTATTGAAGCATAGGTCAAACATGAACATCAACTAGCACAAAATATAAACGAGCCAAATAAATAGAGGCACTAAAATGTCGGAAATCGTGCAAAAATTATATTTTTTGAAACAATTAATATGTATTGCCCATAGATTATATTTCCAGTAGGCAAAGCTGTAATTTCCCTAGAGCCTTAATGTATTGTTTGTCAGGTTTCTTATTCAAAGAACTATTATAGTAGACAGGAATCTCGCAGTGAAACACTGGCAATACTGAGCTTCACTGTTCAGAGTCAATCGTTTCCCAATGTCTTGTGCAGAATGGAAAGCCATATGAATAATGGGGGGAAATGTAGGTAGACATCGAATAGAATTAAGTGTTAATTGAACTAAGATCATAAGTATGGTACGGTTCAAAAGTGCTTACAAATGGATCGAATGGTTCTCCTGGGAGGAGTATAACCTGATTCTGACAAATCCAGTTGTTTTCACTGGTACACACGCACACTGTTAATTAGTCTGTCATAACATCCGAGCAGTCATTTAGTCCATCTTGTTAAATACATTTGAATTTTAAATCAATCGTAGTAATTGAAGAGCTAATCGCGCAAAAATTCAAAGAATTTCCACGAGTGAATTATAAGGCTTATAATTGCTGAGTATAGGGAAAGGTATGTCTTATGAACTGAGAGATCTCTGTACGAATGCTTACAGATGGAGTAGACGGGAGTATTTCCGGAGGAACTGTCTTGTAAACAAATGTCGTCTCTAATATAATTTTCTAGGATATATCATGAAACTGTAACTTATAATCGTTACATAGGCTTGGAACGCCATAAAAAAACCGTTTAAAGCCTAGTGAAAGTAGACACTTGGAAATTGCTCTATTGAGCCTAAGCCTATAGTATTACTGAAATTCTGTTAATATTTTTGTTTCAGTAAAACATTTAACATTTTAAAAACATTACTATTTTATTTGGCATATTTTTGATATTAATTTTCAGAGATGTTACGTCATTCGGAAGCTGTGAGGACCCACTTCATTGGAAATACCCAGAATGGAGGTAGGTAGACGATAGTGTCTTTCACATATTTTGCAAAAATTTGATGGCTTATTGAGTGCTAAAGAAATTCTATGGAGTTTGGATAGACTAGCGTAATTTCTTCACATATCCCCTGTTGTCCGTTCAGGATGTTGTCCAACACTCCTTTATCAAACTGAAAGTGCAGGTGCCGTGTTAACGTTTAATCAGTTTTAGTAAACGATCAAGGGAAACTTAATTTAATCTTTGAAGCATGAATTTAGGCTTATTTTACTAAATTAATTAATCGCTGTTTGTTTCTGAATACTACTTTACCGTAAAAATTCTGGATCTGAACATAATGTACTTTTCGATTTGTACCAACCAATTAAGTGAAATCATACCTTAGTTATGAACTAATTGCAAGCCTAGAGGATTTTTTTGTGGCGGATTTACAATATCTTCGACTGATACATATATCGACATCAATTTTGATGCCCAGGATTGCACCTAAGCGCTTTCATATCTTCGATATATTCCCCTCGTTACTTAGTTCATATCAGGACTGGTAATTTTTCAAAAAAGTTTCCAAAAAATCCTATTCAAAATATAATCAAGAGATTCGCTCAGTCCTTTTTTATTTTAACGTCCTTGTATTCAATCGAATCATGATATTTCTTTCAATCGCTGCCAACCGAGAAGCGACAGGGGAGTGACTGTTTTCTGACCTGTGCACGATTAATCAAAGTAATGTGAACCAAATACTGTCCGCAAAGTTAATTCAGTTTATTTAAGTAACAAATCATTTATTTATAGCCTTAAAACAACTGTCTTTCCAACACACTACTGTTCCTAAGTTGTGCGACCTCTGATCTCTCAGGTACCGTAGGGCCTATTTGGAGCCAAGTGCATGTAACGTGTTTTAAAACGAATATGTCTGAAAGCGATCTGCATTGCTCCTTTCTGCATCAAATAGTACTAAGAAATTTCTGTTCTTTTATTTTTTTTCCGAATTCTGCCGGTGTGGTACACGAGGTGTTATGTTTAGTATGCAATGCTGATTCTACTGTCAACCACTGTTTGAAGCAAATTATAGCGCAGCGAAGTTTGTTGACATGACGCGCATGAATTTTCACGAGATTATTCAGGAGAAAGTATCAATTTTTAAAAGCACACTTTCCCTTTTACTTACAGACTAATACATCTGCTTCACAATTTGGTAGCTTCTCAACTAATGTACGAAATCGTTTCGGAGAAATAAAAGCCAAACATGAGTACTATTTGATGCAGAAAGGAGCAATGCAGATCGCTTTCAGACATATTCGTTTTAAAACACGTTACATGCACTTGGCTCCAAATAGGCCCTACGGTACCTGAGAGATCAGAGGTCGCACAACTTAGGAACAGTAGTGTAGTTAGCTGAGAGGTAACATATCTCTCACTAGACTTGTAAGGAAAAGCACCATATAAAATTAAAGGTATGGGTGCATTGCAAACTGCAATTTCCTTATAAGTTTTATTGGTATATGTTCGGATATCTTTTGTAAGGTACTAAATGTATCTTAATTATATATTATTTCTGATGCGTATAATTACTGCCTTTTCTTGAAATAAGCCAGTTTCAGTGGGTTAAGCTTGGGCTTAGAGCGGATCACTATAATGAATGAAGAGAAGCAACAGTGGACAACTCATGTCACTTTTGTGTTAAAAAACGTATTTTGCAACTTTTTTTGAACTAATAGTGCATATGGCATCTGTATAGGCTTAACATTTATTTCTGTGGACTTACTTGTTCCCGTCTCTGGCAGGTATATGATTTAGAGGAAAGAATATTTTCACAGAGTTCACGATATTCCTATTATCAAGTCCAATCATTAGCAGCGTCATTCTGAATTGTTTTAATGGTTTTGTATTGTTTGCTAAAGTCTATTTTTGTAGATTTAAATTTTATTAGAATAGAAATAGTTTAATATTTTGCCAATATTTCATGCTGTCATTTGAGATGCAATTTCGAAAAATAGAAAGTAGTGGAAAATTAGAAGCTTTGGTGGAACCTCTTGTTTTTGATATTCCTGAGGGGTTTTAACTATAGCCAATCCCGAAAATTTTGTAACATGTGGGTTTTTGACAGTTATGTAAAGAATTTTAAGATATGCCTAGAGTAGTACATGGAACGTCTCGTATATCTCTAACAAAATTAATATTTTATTATTAATAGGTTTAGTTCTTCATTTTTATTTGTGGATTTCTGCTGAGCGTGTACGGGAAGTCCTTGAGAATTATGGATGCGTTTATGGCTCTCTTAAAAGGAACTAAATATACATAAGACGAGAAAACGCTTAAAGTTTTGCCATTAATATAATTGTATTTTGTTAGCGTGTCCTTATGTCCATTTTTCTTCTCATATCTATTGTGAAAATACCCATCCTATATATACTTTTTCAGTTTTTGTCAGTTACCCCTAGTCTCTCTTTATTTGTCATTAGTATATCGTGCTATTTAGTTGCTTTTTTTCCATGGTTTATCTTCAGCCTTGATTGGCGTCCGGGCGCGTCCCCCAATATGTAAATTGTATTATTGAATGGCATTTGTTGGTCCATTGGCTCCCTAAGGACCGAGTCGTATCTCAAAGCCATTTGACGTCTTTGTTTATAACTTCATACATCCGAAGAGAATATGGTTTCCATCTTTAACCGAATCAAATAGAAGTGTCGCCGAGAAGCTGCCGAAATGAATTATTGACGCTTACCATGTGCTTGGGTTTGTCAGTTGATACCAGTAAACAAGCACAGTTTACATGTGGAACAAGAGCATTTATTGCAATTAAATAAGTGTGCTTTGAGTTGTGTATTTGTCTATTATTTTAATAAACAAAGAAGTTATTGTACGACAATGCCAGTACTTGAAATATGGTTTTTCTCATATTTTTCCATGATTTTAATAGTGGTATCGATATCGCTGATCTAATATGTTGATTTAATATATTTGACCAAACCTGGCAAAGATTACTTTACCGCTAAGGACAAGTAGGGGAGAGAAAAGAACAACTAGCGAGTAGTCTGGTATATAGTGTCCCAACTAATTTCATATCCACCATCCATCAAAATAGTTTGATAGGCACAATACGGCGGAGTGATCGCGGTAAGCCTTACCAAAGCTTAGTTTCAATGTCACATTCTCATATGTTGTCGACATATTGTTGATTTCGCCCGATGTCCAGGATGTGGCATTGTTCGGTCCTTCACTGTTGTCTACCCCTTTTTTCCAAAAGTCAATGCACTTTGTTGGAGAATAGCAGGGAAGTAGTCCAGTACTCGCCATGAGTTGTATGGCTTATATTTAAGACGTAATTTAACAACGACCAATTTGCGATGTTTATCTTCCAGAGATCTGGGGCTCAATTAGTATGCGCGCATTGTGCGATGAGTGTCCTTATAATGAGGCGTGTGCTTCTTCCCATTTCTAGTTCCCAAATTTGCACTATCTCCTTTTTTCTTTCTTCCCAGTTGTCACTTCTTCATTTTGTTCACAAGTCCCTGCCTTCCTTGCATAAGCATTATTTAATGATGCATAAATCATGGGTTTTGTAGACCCAAATAACGAACTCCATTACCATCATTGCTTTCTATTATTTTGACTTTTTTTGAATTTTAGCAATGAAATGTTAGCCATTCGTACATCATTCTTCTGTGAGGCGTCATTTTTCAATTGTTTCCAGAAGGCGACATGTAGTTGAATAATTCTTATTCAAGTATTTCTTTGCACAACCACATACATGCCTAAAATCTGGTATCTTCGGATTTCCCATTTTCTCGGACATTACTACCTCGACCATTCCCCAGTGCTTTTGGCGCGAAAATCCCCATTTTAGACGATAGTATCTGTTTCGCAAATCCCTCTAATGGCACTAGAAAATCCGTGGGAAAGAGCTTTCCATGGCATTTTCGTCGAATTTCTCTTTAGTTTTTTGGAGATTTTTTATTATATTATAACTTTTCTGAGGGGTAGCGTTGAAACTATTTCAGTTAATGATACCTTACTTTTTATCTCAGATAATAAGCCCATAACGGCACTAACAGTTCTACATCCAAGTTCCAATCCCTATCATCGTTTTCTTCAGAATTTAGAGATATTAACAAGGATATTTGTCTAAACAAATAATGATCCTCTTTCCGTATGCGATACGAAAATCTGATATATATATTTATTTGCAGTATCTGCAATGTTTGGAATGAACTTTTAATGATATGTCAGTATCACCAATTAATTTCATTGGAACAACGTATTTGTATGCTTATATTAGATTCTAGATTTTCTACTTAAATGTCATTTGAGCCATATCTAGGGAGAGATGCAAAGAAACTTTTCGAAATATGATACTGACTAGACATGCAAATAGAAAAAAAACCATATCTTTACTAGAAATAACACTTTTTCTGCATTTATGAAGGAGTTCTTGCATATTTCTTGTCTCAAAACTGAACTATTTGTGTATACATTTGTATTTGTAGCTCATTTCTTTGTGTAAACACTTAGATCTAATAAATCAAACGACTTTAGAAATATGAATAATTGCTCCGTTATAAGTCCATTATAAGTTATTTTCTCAGTATAGTCCAACTATTTACATTTCTTATTTGCTCCTAATTGTTAATTTTCAACCTTTGCTGTGCTAACTACGCACAAACTAGATTTGCAGATTTCGTACTTTTTCAAATTCACAGATCCATGAACTGACATTTTAACTGCTAAGCCTTCGTAAAAAAAGTGGAGAGTGCACACTTGTGGTATTTGTACTTAACTAAAACCTACTTTTGGATACAAAGAGACAACTTCTGATTGCAGTTTAAGGCCCAGTTTGCACCTGGCTATTTTTGATGTAAAATACCTCATATATACGTTTTTTGTTTAACATCCCCATTTCGTATATTTTTCTCCTTCTGCTAGGTGTATGTTTCGACAATATGGTCGTGTGTTCGGATGGTGTCTCCGGATAACTCGATTTCGGAATTCACTTAGTTCTCCCGGCTAAAGAAGCCCCGCCCCTCAGCGTGTACGCACATATTCACAACGATGTTGCGAAAAACGTTTTGGGTGGTCTACCTGAATCGGAGTGTTTTAACAAAAAGCTCTAATAGCTTCACTGTTTTTTGTTGCATAGGCTTATTGTTTTACTTGAACTTGATTCGTGTTATTCTACTTAGGTAATCGTAGAAACTTCGGTGTTACTGCATTTTGGATTGCTCACTTGACTGCTCGAACACACTCGTTCAGCAATAAAATCTGGTTAAACCTTCCAGCTACTTTATCTTTTAATTTGCTGAAATAATTGAATAAGCATTTGTTAAGAATACCTACATCTATTTTCTAAAAGTCACATAATTGGACTACTGTAACTTATTTTGTTTTAACTATTTATTTTTTTTGGAATTTGCAGTGATTGATTTATTTTCATTCGAATTTAACAACATAGCTTCCGTCGGTAATTGTCATGGCAAAGTGGTATGCCATGAAATCACACTCCTTTAGTTCAAGACTACAGTTGCATGCTGTTCAGACCTCCATAAATCTGTTAACACTTTACTCTTTGAGTTAAAATGCTTCTCTGATAAAAAAGTTTTTTCCGTTACAAATTGATGTCATTCTTCACTTCTGTACTCTATTTTATTAAACTAGACATTTGTTTTTTACTTGTTAACGCCTACTACCCTTTTTCAAATTATCCATTCGAATTTGGACTTTCAATTTCCTCCTCTGATTGTTTTAACAATATTCTTCAAGTTTTACACTTTTTGTTTTTCCGGAATAACTAGATAGTTTATGCTAAGATATTCATTAATATCATCCCATACTATTTTCTTCATTCTTTCAATGCCAGAACTGTTTAATTTACTATTCAAATAATCATTTAACATACGGAGATTATATTATGTAATAAAAAACATGAGATGGCTAATGAGGATTTCTAGTTAATTCAAAAATCAGATTCAGGACATAATTGCATAAAGGAACCGGTGCACCTTTTTGTTTAACTGATCAACATCGCTTCACTTTGATAGCCAAAGCATTTTCGAGAATCTGATTCAGAGACGTAAGAATTTCGATATGTAACAAAGCATTCGGTTAACCTGTCACTGAATTATCAATTCCATGTATTATAAGGTTTTGCTTAATTGTCTCTGACCACTCGTTTAGGCCATTGTTCTCGCTCTTCACTCGCGTCGGATATCCTATCGAATTAGTCGGATAATTCGTAGACTCTAACAAGTCAATGTCCCTTGCCAGACAGGGCTAATTCAACTAGTGTATTGTCCTTCATAGGACAATTTACTGGATACTTTCTTGCAGCTGTTTATAGAGCAATATTATATTTGAGTCACATGGGGAATGGGCCTGAAAGTCGAGATAGAGAGCGATCAAATAAAATTGATGGGGGATTTCAACTTCATATAGCATTTTGTATTGCTTTTCGGAGTGACGCAACACTTCTAAAGGAAAAATGTAAATGCTTTTGTAATATTTCTTGCACTAGTGTGCTGTTGGCTACATTTTAATAAGCACTAATAAAGTACTATTTAGCATGGAAATTAAAAGTCTAGAATCTTTATAGGTTGTATACATGTTTCCAACAAAATTTCCCGCTTACACTTTTAGGGAATTGAGAAGCAGTTGTGTATACGTTTTTTTTTTAAATTTATTTAGCTGATTATTTATTTGACTGCGGGTCAATGAAACTATAAGCATATGCGTAAAGAGTAAGGAATAAAAATAATTTTAGTCAACAAAACTATTAAGGATTTTTTGAGTCATACTTAACACTCTGTGAACCTGAAGTACAAATTAAATGCCTTAGCAAGGGTTGCTGAAACTAATTAGGATTTATTAGGCTGTGCTATTAATGATTATTGTACAATCAAATTTGTTTACTTATAATAGACTGCATAAATCAATTGTTTTTTTTGTGAACTACCTTTTTTCATTGGTGATGTTCTCTAAATTAGCTTTTCATCCTCACTAGTCTTATTCAATTGGAAATCTGTCTGACTTTTTCATCCTTGCCATAACACGAGACTATTTTATGCGCCGCGCTACGAGCTAGATGATATATCACAGCCATATCCCTATGGAATTCCCCGGGCATTTAGCGTTTGTCGTCTCGACCACCCTTATCACTCCACTTTTCCCTGTTTGATCTACTTATTTTTTTGGTTGTTACTGACTGAATTACGAAACTTGTTCCGTTCATATGACACTAAATAGAAAATAAAAACTTGTCACTACCGTTCCAATTGTGTTGTTGCCTTGAATTGTGACGCATGGAAAAGCCGTCTTCTTCGCTAGTTGGCGTGGACCGCGGCGCAAAGAACTGGTTGAGTCAGTAATGCGTATTTTCGAATAAATTCTTCAGCTCTCTGTGCCTTTCTCTTAATCTTTATTATGAATTTTACATACGGATTATCGATATTACGTGTTTTTGCAAACGAAACGTTAGAGTGGGATAGATACAGAATAATTAATGACTGAATTTAATTTAATGGAGTCGTCATTGAGCATTCAAATAGAATTAGTTCTATAGCTAAGCTTGTAAAATTTAATATTAAGGGATGTACAATAGTAGTTATATTAGTGAACAAAATTTGCAACTAAGACAACAGAAATTGGGACAGGTTTTCTCACCCCCAAGCTTTAAATACTAACATAATACCAATAGCAGCATTAAAATTAATCTTAATTATCTTAAACTAAATATAGGAGAAGAGAAAGCAACATCTTGTCCTCATTTAATTCCTTCGTTTGGATATGCGGATCACAAATAACATTAATGAATGGAGGGCATGTTCTCGTATGTAATATCAGTTGTATATTTGTGTTGCACTGGAACCATCTTTTCTACTTGAAACCGAGACAATTTGTATGAGACCTTTACGGCTTCAGTCTTGGACCACTTCTGCAAGTTTTAAGGCTGTTATCTGCTCGCAAAACGGGCAATATTAACTCTCTAGAGATTAATCAGTTATTTGGAAATGCTCACATTTCTATTCCTTATTTTTTAGGTATACAATGTGGCCACAGGCTTAGCAATAGGTTTTTGTAGTTAATGTCAATAATCTTAATTCTGCTTTCCCACAGTTTCTTTATAATAAATGTCAATGAATTTCCAGTTTCCATTTGATTTGACACGCGATATTGTCTCAGAGATGGCCATTCTCTTATTTCGTCACAAATTACCTCGCAATTAAAAGTAGAGTTCTTAAAGATAGCTATAGTCAATTAAATTATTAATTAGCTCGTTAAGAGATAAGTTATTTTATTGGACTAAATATTATACGTCATTATGTGCTCACGTTGAAGATATTTGAAGAAACAGAATAAGTTGCCACTAGAAAAGACGTTAAAAAAAGCAATCAAAATTCTGTTCTATAATTTCTAAGATTACAAATAGGGTATTAGGGAGAAACTTATAAACAATATACAAATTCTATTTTCAAGTACGCAGAGTGGCACACAGTCATGCGTAAGATTTCGTAGAATACAGAATAATTTTTGATGTGTGGCATCGCAGCTTTCATTCTTGGTTACGTCATTGCTCATAAAGTACCACAAATGAGTCACCCATTATTCCACACTCCTGAAGTTAAGTGGCCGTTTGGCGGAGACCAAACTGCAGAAGTGGTGAAGTATCTGTCCCTATATTTATATTGAAAAGAAGCTAATACTTAAGATGATGACTTTGACACAGCACCTTCAGCTTAATTCATGGGATGGACTTTGCTTTTATGACACTTCTCGACTATTTGTCGGATTGTGTGAGAGAATCGTGATGATGTTACTTTTGGATTTATAACACGAACTAGTGTTTAGATAGCATTTGAGAGATCTTCATCTCAGCCTTCTTAACTTTATCTATTTCTTGATCAGCATCCTTCTTATTTTCCACCTGTTCTCATATGATGTATGTGTCTCTCAAAAATGTTATCCCCGACGATTCGTTGACTCGTGAAAACCATGTATTTTCTTTAACTTCTTTACTAAATTTCCCCCTTATTTTCGTCTTCCTTCCATCATTCTTTTCTGTTAATAGTGATGCAGTGTGCTCTATAGAATCAGCTTATTTGTTTTTCGTGAACAATGGGAGAAGAATCGGAATATGGATCCTATTTGCGTGAGAAGGTTTTGGTAGCATTTTTCTTTGTTCAGTACTGATATGTACGGGTGAGCTCATACAGCATAATGGACGGAGTAGATTCTAATCTATCTGCTAACCCCTACTCTTGTCTATAATAGAATAAGAATGCTCTGTTCGCAGACATCATCATTATAATATTCTACTTTCATTTCGAATGTCTTATTCCATTTCTTCTATCTTTAGAAAATACTCCTAATTGCTGTGAATTCATTGGCTAGTGTTGGTCCGTCTGAACTCGATTATCAGTTGTTTTTGGCCGCTGAGTTCGTTTCTTCTACATCCTTATAGGAAGAGTCAATGTAAGCAGGGAAGAATAGAATTACATTATAGCTACGCTTAATTTTTGTAAAGATATGATGTAATGCTTCACAAAGATATTTGAAAAATCCACTTAAGTATGCGGATCTTCCCATTGAAGTAATTGAAGACTACCAAGGGAATACACTCAAAAGCTTGTGTAAATTAAATATCCATTAGATTCCAGTCATGAGAACTATTGGTCAGAATGAAAATGTGAAGGTACACGTTTTTCAGCATTTGATCGCTTCGAATCATAGGTTGCGGTTGTATCTGAGTATTAGGAAGTTTTAACTAAATTTCACTCTGTTCTTTGAAATCAATGTAAGTTTTTATAAATTATTTCAAGGACTTTACAGTATTCTTATATTGCATTGACAGTGTATACCTTTATTACTGGATGACGCTTGTCTTATATTAGTATAGTATTTCCAAAAGTAGTTAAATCGTCATCAATAATCCTCCCTTCAGTTAAAATATTTTAAAAGTAAGTTAGTTTATCGGTGGAATCTTCATCCATAGTGAAACCTGTATTAATCTATACGGACAACCAATAACCTCAAAGTTTACTGGTTTATTGAAATTTAATGAATTTGGAAAATTTACAGGTCTTCCGTTGGCTTTAACAATCAACCTTACGTTACTTTCTCATGTACTTATAACTGCAATGAATATGTATGCCTTCCTATTTGTAATTTTTTTCAGAAAAGTATCCTTGATTTTCCTGGAAAATTTCTGTTCTCTTGCATTACTCTTTATAACAAGATGTCGGTGGTGGCAGAGTGCCCACCTGCCACCTGGACAGATGCATTAGAAAGAGATTTCGATAAAGCTTTTGTAGCTCTTGATCTACTTCTGGGGGAAATTGATAGTGACCAGGTAGATTATAAAACATCTTTCTTATATTAAAATAGTGTGCAATACATTATCAGCTTTTAAGTTGTAGGTCAGATACGATTGGCTGTTCTTTTAAAAGATCATATTCGTCTAGATATGTAAATATGTGTTTAAAACTTTTAATCTTAGAGTGTAATTTCAAAAACTGGGTCATTTGATGGTAGTTGTAATTTAAATAAGCTAATTTGATTAAATTTAGTATAGATAGTAGTTTGAGAAATATCGGCTTTTCTTGGAGATAAATACCTAAGGAACAATTAGCAAACACTACTTTTTCATAAGTTGCATTGTAAGATTAACATTAGTATAAATATAAGCACACTTGGCATGATTTTAAGTAGGCGTGACGAAAGGAAGAAATATAAGTAATGGGAAGATATTTACATAACGACTGTCATATTTCGAACACTTGGTAGAATCATACTTTTAAAATCAAGGATAAATATCATATTTAATTCAGGTTGAAATCACCTATGAGGGTCGGCAAAAGATGACGTCACTGAGCGCTTGCTTCGCTCAGTTGATGCATAAAGCACAATCCGTACAACAAGCCGTCACAAGACATGAGAAAGTGTGGTTATTATATTACCTATCTAACTTGTCATATTTAAATTTAAAATAGAAAAATACGCATAAAAGTTGAGGATTCTTCACTGATACGTCGTGAATTAGTCGAAGCCCGTGCTGCTCGAATAGCTATGGAGAAGGAGACACAGCAGTTAATGTTGCAGGTATTTCACGATATGCTTAAAATTTGTACTCTAAGTATAGTAAATTATAAAACAAAATAATTGATTTCTTTATTACTATTCGTTTTTATAATTTTCTTTGTCTATCTATAAAACAACCTATAATTGTGATAGAAGATGTATATTCTAGGTCCACAGTTTACAGTGCCAGTTACATTCAAAAACGGCTCCACATGAGTCAGATATGATTAAAAAGAAATTAGTTAGTTCAAGTTTTACTTCTTTTTTCTTCTGTTTCAAACGTCTCTGTTTCATTCCTCTTTGTTTCTTAAAATTTGTGTATAAAAATGTAGCTCATTGAACGTAGTTTATGATCTATATGATTTATGTTTATTCAAACAAGATGTCTCGTAAACGACCACTTTTTCAATAATAATTTTCCGTGATATTGTCTTGTTTTATTCTGGTTTTAGGTGAGTGTTGTGAAGCCCAATAAAATCCGCAACAGAATTTTGGATGTGCTACTAAATGTGTACTGGTTTCAAAAACTTCAAGTTATTTTTTCAGGATACTCAAATCGATCAACTCCATGCAGAGCTTATGCCATCGTTGCGTGCTGAGTGCGAAATTGAGGTGCTGCGCAAAGAAACGGACCGACAGCGGAGACTGATTGGAGCCCTAGAAACAGAAGTTTTTGGGGCTAGGTTGGCGGCTAAGTACCTGGATAAGGTATATTGTTGCTATGTGTTCAGAAATTAAAAGTTTCATCAGAATTAATTATTTCAAGTGAATAGTAGGCTGACCTTCGTATTATCAAATTTACATATTATTTCGGGTAATACAGCAAAACGTTAGTATTTCATTTGTGGTTGATAGTTTCTGTTGGAAAATTTTGTCGTCATGAAGGATACTCAACATCGTTTATTGCATTGCGTTTGCATTAGAGACTTTGCATAATTTCCAACAGACTTGTCGCTTGTTTAGGATTTTCTCATTTTAGGAGTTAGCGGGAAGAATCCAACAGATTCAGCTTCTTGGTAGAAATATGCGAGGTGTAGAACATGACCGACTGTGGAATCAACTGGAAGCAGAAATACATCTTCATAGACATAAGACAGTCATACGCGCTTGCAGGTTTTTCTGCTTTTCGTATTCTACATAATTTCCTTTACGTCTTTTGTAAAAGAAATTTGAATAGAAAGTCTCAGAAAAAAAAGGACCATCTAAAAAGTTGAACTGATTTCTACTTATACTAAAAATTGCCTATATATTTCAAATTATCAAAAAATACTGAGCATTCAGGGGACGCGGACAAACAAAAGGCCTTTTAACACCTCCTCGACATGACTATCAAACTCTACGGAAAAGAAAAGGCGTAGGCAAAACGAGAAAAGTGACCCTGGCTAAAGCACCACACGAGGGTCTAGGCATCTCTATTACGGTTTGTGACGGATCTATAAGAAAAAATGTTTAAGATTAAGCTTGCAATTGTTGTATTTAAGAAGTGACTTGTTTTTTTCCCACTCACATTAGTTAATTTTATTCTATGTAATGTTATTTCGCAGGAACAAGTAAATTTCCCAACTGAGGAATTCCCATTGTGACATTATTATTAATTGTAATGATAAACAGATAAAGCTCATAGTTGATAAACTTAGAAACTTATAGGGAGGTACAGAACATGCTTTGCCAATTGTTATATCGGAGATTCAACCAGGACAACCAGCGGATCGATGTGGTCAGATCTATGTCGGAGATGCAATTTTGTCAGTTAATGGCTTCGACTTGAGGGCTGCTAAACATCAGGAAGCTGTTGACATTTTAAGTACCCAGGTTAGTAGTGATTAAATCTTTTGACTTACCTCTTACTAATCTCATTATTTTCTGTATTAAAATATTTAGCTCAAGTTATTTTTTAGGTACCTTCTTGTCTTCGTCTTAGAGAATGAACGTTTCGTTAATGGAATTGTTTTTACTGTGAATATTTAGCAAGGCGACCTGCACATGGAGGTAGTATTTGTGGCTCCTGATGACGACAGTGACGATGATGGAACAGTTCTCATCGAAGATGCAAATGGAAGCATGTCAGTTAGATTCATATAAACATGTTATGGGGGCTTCCAGTATTAGCATGCATGACATTTATGTATTACTTACGTTAAGAAAAGTATTCACATGCTAGGATAATCGAATGACTATTGTCTTATTCAAGATTTAACCTGTATAATAATTACGCGGAGGAACCGTCTTCTAGTCGTTCATCGACTGTGTCACATCAAAATTCCGAAGGAAGTGATATGAAAAGTACATAGCAGTTGCTGATGATATTTATCACTTTGTTTCCTTATTTGCTTCTTTTTTCCCACCTGTTTAAATAATTGTCTAAAATCTAGTTTTAACTCGTATGTTTACCTCTTAATCTAAATTCTTTAGATTGTGTAAACTAGTTATTTTCTTTCTTTCAGATTACTAAAAAGCCTGGTGATTTAAAAGGTGCCATTCAAGTGCTACTCATTGTATGTGTATTTATTTAGCGTTGTATACGCAATTTTCACATGTTAGTTGAGTTACATATTTTGTTACTATTATCGGTTTTCCCTCTTTGGTGCTTTACAGTTGATGCTTGCATTCCCGATTAAAGCTTTACTAAGTCGACTTTATTCAAAATCTTATGCGACGTTATTATTTGCCGGTTTTTTAGTGATCGAAGCAAATTTGTCTCACAGATTGTTCCTAAACCATCATTAGACTTGAATTAATTTCAAATCCAAACTAGAAAAGACCATTTTAAGACACTGGAATTCTAGCAAAGTTAAGAAGGGTTAAGTGTGAAATGTTAATCCGAGACCATACCATTTAATTTGCCAACAAAACGCGGCGAGAAGTGAGAACGCATACCACTATTTTGGGGAATTTTTGATGAATCGGTCATGACAACTAGAACTATAGTGCAAATGTTTCCTCACTTAGAAAGAAAAGACGAATGGCGAATCGTGTGTAGACCACTTCCCACTCTGTAGAAAACAGAGTTTAATGGGGCAGGAAGGAGGGACTGGAGAGAATAATTCTCGTGTCATCGAGTAACCGGTTGGATTCTCAATCGGAAGAGACGGGCCTATACGACAGCATTACGCGAACGGAGCGAGATGTTGATAAGAGGAAACATTAAGGAGATTTCTGGCCCCTTCAGAAGATATAGCTCATGGGCCACTTCGTAAAAATCACACTGAAGATGTGTCCTGATAACGGCTAAGTCGGCTTATCTAAACTGTACAGGTGACAAACACCAGATCATTATCGTCCACAAATTCACCTCATCGTAAGTTAACCGAATTGCTCGAAACGAATAAACTGAGATGTGTCATTACTCCAAAGCGATCGCAAGAAGTTTCCGGACCTGGCAGAAGTCACGAGACGCCACACAACTAGGAAAAACGAAGAGGTGATCATCAATTATAATTCTGTATCTAAGAGATTTGTCGGGTTTGGAAAATTATACTTTTAGACAATATCAATTTTCACTGGAATTACTATCATAAACTAAGTGGAAGTATTGTTTTGCGTGTGATAGATGTTTGAACATAACTTTCTGATGGAAATAAATAGTCATACAATAAACAAAAGTAATGTCTGCAATAAAAACTGCAGCTTATAGTTTGTCATTAGTTTTTCTAATTTCTATAGAATAGTAAAAGATATAATTGAAAGACGCACGTGCAAAATTTATTTCATTTTCCTTAGAAGACAGAATTTTTAACATATTACGTAATATTGGTAGAATGGTTTGCTTCAGGTTTAACTCAATATTTTTTAATACAAGCTGTTAACACCGCAATTTTAATTTAGTTCGAATAAAATACTGTTTAAAAATTAAAACGTAGAATGTTAGTTCAAATTGGATGAAGCAACGATGTGTCAGCGGAGCCATGACATACATAGCGAAATGAGAAGCTGATGGGAAGTTGGTACATCAAATAATACGAGAGAAAGCATGCCAAAAACGAGTGCAATTGCGTAGAGATTAATTAGAAGAACGATAATGTTAACCATTTCCATTTATGAAAAGACTGCAAACTACATTATACTCATTTGTTATTAGCAAACTTGTAAAGGACCTACTATGAATAGTAGTTTTTTTTCCGATGTGGGAGTGATAGGAAGTGGTATTTTCTGGACTTCTGATATACTATATGCAATGATAAGTCATACATTCCAAATAATTTGACATTAACAGTATTCTTGCACCGTAAATCAACTAATAAACTTGCATTTAATGTCAGTGGCGTTGTTATCTCATCTTTATGATGAATCTTTGTCCTTAACAATACGGAAATGATGACAGAAAACTTAGTATATAAAAATATGCTCGCAGAAAATTAATAGCAAAATATAACACTGGAACTAAATAATTATAGATCACTTAAGGTAAAGGAAAAGATGGAAAGCTGAGAAAAGCAACTTAACAAATACGTTGTACAGTATAGTCGCTTCGGTGCTAGCAGACAGATGCGCACTTCTCAGATGATAATAACTGATATTGGAGAACGAGCCGTGGTTATCTCCACTTATTAATGCTTGATGGCTACACGTGTGAAACAATAACTACTTCTAAAAGGTATAAAAATGAGGTTTTAAAAATTCTTCCATGGAAATTGTTCAACCGTTAGTCTATTTCAAACAGGACCCACTGATTCATTTGGACATAACGAACAAATTAAAGAGGTAATGCCAGTGAAAAAAGAAAACTCAAAACAAACTAATAGTCATAACTAGACCAACAAACGAATCATTCAGCCGCTGTAACAGAGCTTTAATAATTTTAAGTGTTTGAATCATACTATAGTTTTCCTAGAATTAAAAAGAAATTGGGACGAAATAGCAAGAAAATCAAGTATAAGAATCTGAGCATAGTAAGTTTATTGTGTACAGGTTCACTTTAATTTTTTGTTCTTAACGTCTGGGAATTTATTATCATTACGGGTACCACTTTTGTATCCCTGGTTATCATTAGGTCACTGCTATTTCAATGAATCAAGATGCCAAGGTTCGCCTGTATTCAGCTAAATTCCCATACTATTCTAGTAGCGACTAGTTGCGAGTTAAGATATCAGTTATTAAATGTTCTTTGCATCTCTAAAATTATTCATTTAATAGGAGTATTAAATAAAATTAATTATAATACTTTTCGCGTTATTGCAGATGAAGTTAGGGTAACAGAACTACACTTGAATTGAATTAAATTTTAAAAAATTGCAAGTTATTTGTCAACGAATAGTAATACTTTTGCATTCCAAACTGGATACAATTTGGAATATTTATAATTTGATAGTCGGAGTAACATGATAAACTAATTGTATAACATAATACAAATGGGTTAGAGGACCACTTAATCCCTACTTTTAAGAACGGGAACAGTTGTCATGTGAGATAGTAACCGAGTAATTAGATTAGATACTATAATTACTTAAATATGACCGGAAAATCTCATGTGACAAACATTCCTTTTCAAAAAAAACGCGAGGAACTGTACTGTAATATTTGAATATGATTAGAACAAAAGATAAGTGATATTTTTAAATTTACTAGGTTTTTATCAAGAAATTCCATTACTGGATAAATTGAACTGAAAAAAATCATCGTAATAAGGATCCAAACAACTAATATAAAATTAACAATAAATTTAAATGGAATTAATAAGTTAACCTAAAAATACTTTTAAAGGTAACAAAATGAAGTGACTTATAATGCAAAAAATACAGTATACAATAAGCTTGCAATTAGGTAGTTCATTTAATTAAAGGAGCACTACTTCCAAACGCGGCTTTTCAATTCGTAATAAATCTGCCGTATTTTAAATCACTATCATACAGAATTATAATTGATGATCACCTCTTCGTTTTTCCTAGTTGTGTGGCGTCTCGTGACTTCTGCCAGGTCCGGAAACTTCTTGC
>JAJAVP010000124.1:95875-156334 GCA_020740425.3 Heterorhabditis indica | reverse complement strand
ACTAACATGTGAAAATTGCGTATACAACGCTAAATAAATACACATACAATGAGTAGCACTTGAATGGCACCTTTTAAATCACCAGGCCTCCCGAATTTGATTCTCTACGAATATATAGATTAGAAGAGAATTAATTTTAATTTTTCGGAAGCGTTAACTGGTAGATTACGAGAGTATCTAAAAATACTGGTCTTTCCGAAGCACTTTTAATATCGCTCTTGTTATTGCACTTTGTTGCCAACCTATAAATTATCAGTTTTTCGATGTATGGAGCTAAATTCTAGTGTTTTAAACGATTGCTGTTACTATCGCTTGTTTCACGAGTTTAATGGTTACCAAGTGCTTATCCAACTCTTTTCAAGGGGCAAGTTTTCTTCAAGTAAGATAACGTCTTAAGTATTGTTTCTGTTTGTTGTTTTTTCAGCTAATCGTTCTGGAATGAATTGGTTACATGTCCTACCATTATTCTGCTATTCACTCAGTCCTGTTGCACATGCCATCCGTTCTTGTTTTTCTGCTTCTTTTACCCAAGCGTAATCTTATACCTCTTGTCAACCGTATTATTCTCTCTGATGGCAGGGATGTTGTTTATCCATTATTCGAATACATTTTTCTATGGCGCAATCGCTTTCCGCACACGATCAATCGGCGCTGTCTGCGCACACAAAACGACTTCAATAGTCTTTGTTTGAAACAGAGCAGCGGGGTTCGCTTGAAAGCACGTGTTTTTCTGCTTCTCTGCTACCTCCTACCTGCTTCCTAATAATAATAATAGTGAATTCACTGTAGTCAGTACTTTTGTTTATATTCTATTCAAATTCGATAATTTCACTACCAATAAATTTATAGTCAAACTGTATCATATTACCATATGCTGTTATATGGCACTGTTGTTTAAGTAGTACGCAGTTATAAGTACAATTCCAATCTGGTTTTTATCAGCTGTAAATTTGGTGTATCTTTGAAATTCTACTTCTCATACGTTTGTGTCCATAAACACTTTGTAAACAGTTGCGAATTATCTTATGTTTGTTGGTATTTAATAGCTAATGATTAAGCTAACAATTCTATCAGTTTGTTTATCCATTAGTAAATAAACACTTTGCAGTACGTCAGGTTCAGCTGACTAGCTAGCATATCTACAGTTCATGATCGACTTGAGCATATTAAAGGTGAATGACCTATTTCGATAGTAATAGATAAATCATGGTTTAAATATTTATAATCGTAAATACTACAGATGCATATTTCTCTTTACTTATGTTCAATCTATAGTACATTTAACAGTGTGAAAGCGATAATCTACGATCTGTTATATTTTAAATTCATGCCTTTCTCTTCTATATTCTGCAGTATTGTTCATTTACTTCTTATTCTTCGTTGAAAGCCTTTTCCCAACATTGCTGTTTTCTCATTTTTGTCTTGAAATTAGCGGTTCCCACTGAAACAATTTATAATTTAGACCTTATATTAGTAACTAATAATTTAACAGGGTACCGACGGGTAAACAAATTGCATGAAGTGGCTTTTCTACGTACATTTTCTCTTAATCTCTTGATATCGTTCGTTTCCTTTAAGTAGTAAGCAGTTTGCGCACAATATTTATTACAGCAAGAATCAGACACCACTTAGGAAATGCGACGGCAATGTCTTGTGACCCACTGATGTGCGACTGTAGCATTTAGTTACTTCAGTTTCCTGCCTTTCATTCCTCGTAGTCAGCTTCCCAATTTCACTTTAATTCCAGTAGTTTAACACTTCTAACCTAATGGAAGGGCATTTATGTTCGTTCAAAATAACTGCCATCTTCCATCGTCTAGTAAAAGCAAACAGCTAATATTTTTGCTTTTTTAGCGCATTGTTTCTGCATACAATGAACAAAGAGTAGCATCTAATCTAGGGTACAAATATATTACTCAAAATCGCAATAAATCACTATATATTTGTTGCATAGCTTTGATTTTCTTCTATTTAAATTTATGATGTTAATAGTTCGTATTCAGGTTCTCGATCTTGATTCCTAATCTATGGTGTTACTTTTATAGAAAGTTACACTTAAACGTTTTTTCTTAAGAATCACGAATGAATATTCAATCTTGTTATTTAATTTTTAAGTGCTTGGTCTTTATCTAGTTGTAATATATGCGCATCTTTTGTGGCAGGACAGATATCTGTACAAGTTATAGTGGTATTTGAGCGAGTTGAAATGTTTCGGATAGTGGTGAGAATAAGAGAATAAATTTAAATGGAATATTGCTATCGCTTTGTGTTGTGATAGTGTTACTATTCAAATCTACTGGTTGATAGTCTACTTGTTCATATTCCGGTACTATTCTGTGTAGATCAAGTCAGAAATATTAAAGGTTCATAGGGAGACGAATAAGCGAATAAACAGTCCCAGCTAAAAATTATGCCCATAACTTCCATAGTGGTCAAGAAATAATAGTTGTTTGCTTCAAATTGGTTTCAAGTGTTTCGAATGCCATTAAATGTTATTCAAATAGTACCACCCTTGTGCGCGAACTGGTTGCTCAGCGTTCATTGAACCTTCATTGAAAGAGATGTTTTGATTGTGATAGAAACAGAGGTGCTATTATATTTATACACCAAATCTTTTACAATCCTCTTTTTCCTATTTTTTCACATTGTTTTATTGACTTATTCAGCAAAGAGCAATTCGATTAATTATCACAGAGAAGAAAAATAATTATTTAAAATTAACTATGACTACATATAAAAAAATGATAAATTGGCTAAATTAGTTTCTTTAGGCTAATATACACGATGTAAAAATAAGCAGCTGAAAATTATATCTACGTTCAGTGAAAAGGGCGCTTCTAATTCTTAATTGGAATGGTTTAGCTATCTTTAAAAATACGGTTTATTTGTTTAAATAAAATATTGAGACTGAAGGCGTTCTTCGAGACCACTCAACTATGATCATCGGCTATTCGTTATCACCTCTGCTGCCTATCGATTTTCACACGACTTCGTTCGAATTAACAATGGATTTATCATCTCCGAAGGCTATCCGACTACGTTTCATTGTTTTCACCCGTCGGATTCGATTGTTTTGGGACTGGCATAAATGGTTTTCGCAAAAAAATTATGTCGAGATTTTGGCTAAGCACATCGTAACAACGTGATGTACCCATCTTTTCTCACAATATCCATATCAACAAATTCCAATCTAAACTTAATGGGCTTTCATTGATAGCATTTTTCAAACAATTTTTAACATCTAAAACCTAAAGTAAAAAAAGGAATAAGAGAATCTATTTCATTAATTTATTAGGTAAAGTGATAAGAATTTCAGCGAGCGATGGGAGGCAGAGTAAGCCGACCAACCAAGAAGTGTCATGACGAGGGCTGTTGGGCATTTAAACCACGGTAAAGTACTTTATATTTCCTATCAATATTTGAATCTGTAATTATAACTTAGCCAAATTTAAAATGTAATTTGACTTGCAGAATTGAGGACGATGATGTATACAGAGAGAAAAAGAATATTAAGCTAACCCGTTCAAAGCTCAAAAAATTAAAGTAAGTTGAGATCACCATTACTCATCACTAAGATGCTTTAAATAAAAATTAGTTTAAATAAAGATTAGGTCCATGACTTTGATGACCGCTTTCCCTTAATTTCTTGCGGGCGAGCGTTAACTAAATAGCGGGTATGATTGCTACTTAGGTTTATTAAACACATCTAATGATCTCCATGTAAAGAGAATTCATTTTGTAATAACATGAATAACCTTCGCTAAAAAGATATTTTAACACAATAAGTTCTAGTTCAAAACCACAAAATGATATTAAAGAAACCTGGATAGTATGCAACAATGAATTTATTTGTATCTTCATTATCTTGATGTTCTTTATTTTGAGAAATAGTAATTCGACTTATATTAATTGATATATGATTTATCGCTTAATGATTTTGTATGTATTCTTTTACATTTCTAGATTTGTTTTTCTAGAACATTCTGTAATATGATTAATCAGGTGGCATCAGTCCAGATAATAAATTGAATTAACTTTGGAAATTGCTCTAATTTAAGCCGATTAAAACAGTTTTTCTTTCTTAAGTAGTTAAATCTTTATTAAAGTGTCGACTTCTCTAGTAAAATCGTTGGATATTTTAGGTAAGGCCAGGGGATATTTATATATCACCAGATACGTGTATTTAGTTTAGAAATTGGAAGAGATTGTTTAAGTGTTTCATATTTCTATTAGATTAACGACAACGGAACCGGACCAAGATTTGGGGTGCCATTGGGATGAAATTCCCACACCCAGTGTTTGTGATCACAGAGAAGGAAGCGTGACTGAGACCACCTCGCCAATCATACCTACTCAGGAGAAACTCATGCAGGTAACTGTTCCAAATGATTGAGTTATGCATTTTAATTTTGTATAATACAAAATAATATTGCATAGTGATTTTTATGGTCCCCTAGATATAACAAGTTTGGTGTCACACCGTTTTTCTCGCTACATTTTTCTTAAAGTATTTTCTAGTGTCCCACTTATGGTTGTTAGTACCTTTCATATTCACCTAAATAAGTAAATATAATTTGTGCGCAAATAATACATTATATTTGTAGAATTTGTCTTCAACTTGTAAACATAGAATACCTACAAAGGATATGGGGAAATTTATAGCAGCAGTCTAGTTTATTTGTTGAATAACATTATCTTCTAGGAAGTTACCACAAAACAGTAGGAAAACGAAAATCAAGCATACTTAAATCAAGTTCGAATGTACTATTTTCAGATTATTAGATGTTTTCCCTTCCCAACCCCGAAGAGCACACCACAGCCTAGCCCACAGTTCAAGTACAGGCATACTGGCGCAAAACATGACACGGTAGATCAACAAAACGCGTTTTCGGATGCTTTTGGAAAACTAGTTCAGGTTCGTTATTTTAATTTCTCTCTTACTTAACTACGAATGGAAAAACATCTATAAACGCTACTTATTTTCGAATTTATACTATGTATTATCTAGGTTCCATTAATTTTTATACAATTATTGGGACTGGGTTGTATCATCCACCGTTTTTACGTCTCTAATGTTTGGCGGTGATGTTCCTTAAGTCAAATTTCAACATGCATAAAATTGTCCTACCCTCTGTGTCTGCTATTACTATGCTGTCGACCTGTTGTGTGCTGGCTCTATCGCCTATTTTCCACCTCTATTGACGTCATTAGTGATAAGAATGAATAGTGCCAATTCAACAAGGGTCATTAGAGACAAAGAGCTATGCAGTTAGGAAAAGATGATGATGACAGTAAGAAAAAGTAACTTTAAATAAAAATATATGGTACAATTATTACTACATGTTTCGCTAAACTTTAAATAAGTTCCGATTACTCATTTGTGATAGTTTAAATTTTATTTCATTAAATGATTTAGTGAAATGTTTTACTATCACTGCCGTTTTCTCGCTTTACAAAAGAAGCGTTAAATTTACCGTAAATAAGGAGACGATAAAACGACGTAACGTTGGTTTTATAGTCTTTTTTTAAGATCCTTTCGAGTGCCATGTTTGCCACTAAGCCCAACTCATACTTTAAAATGAGAAAAAAATAAAGCCATATTTTGAGCAATTGAATTATTAACTAGGCATAAAGTAAATTTTTAGAGACTATTAATTTAAATAACTAATGGTTTTCCCCAAATATTGAAAAATTGCGGATTTATTATATTGTAAACAATTTTCATGAGTGTCCTATTTGCAACGTATTTATATAATCCTCCAGCTTACAGTTACTTTCGTTTATGTGAGTTTTGCGGTCTTTTTGCTTCCAGTTGAAAATTGAATTGCCTTAGTTTCAACGTAACTTTCGTGCTGGTGTCATAAGTGAACGGAAAAATATTAAAAAATAAACTAGCTGATAGGTCTTAGTTGGAAATATTGATTCATATCTGGATTCGTATTAATGGTATGAAGTGCATCTAGATAATCTTTGCTCAGTTCACAAGAACACATAATTTGGATGTGTGTACGTGAGTCAGGCTGTGCAAGGAGATGACGCATCATTAAAAGTGCAAAGTTCCGCAAATCTCAGAAAGTGCCGGAAAAGTAGTGCGTAAATTGTTATGCGCAATGTCATTTGGATGCGTTGAAATACAGGTTAGTCTCAGTGATCGATGGAACTAGGATGATCCAGTCAATTACCTTCAAATCTATTTCTATGGAGAAATAAATTTGTAGCCGCATTTAGATAATAGTTGCAATAAGTAAAGTAATCTAAATTTTTGAGGCTTTGGTCAATTCGATTTCTTAGACTCAATATGTTCATCTATCATAAAGGGATCTTGGTACTTTCTGGTGATGCTGCAATTTGGATGTATGGGAATATTTAGACGTGAATATTGTTTAGATAAGGAGAAGCATAGTGTTCGTAAACTGTGTTATACAACGAAGTTCGCTATTGTTAGTATTTTACGAACGTCGTCAAATGCTCCTAGTTACATTCTTCTTTGATGTTTTCTACGTATCGATAGGCTCTTTTAAGTGATGCTTTGCGCATAAGATTTTTTTCTGGTAAACTACCTGTGTTCGTTGCCATAGTGCTGGTACCCTTCAGTATCGTTTTTAAACTATCAAAGCATTGAAAATAATAGATTAGTTTTATTCTAAATATACCTTTCGATGCTTTTGGATCAAAAGTATATTCCATCATTGGACGACAATAGTTTTTACATATACTACATATATTTAAAATAGAGCGACATAAATAAAATCAACAAAGAAGTGACTACTTATAATTCAGAGAAATTTATCTTTGTTTTTGTTACTCTCAATCACCTGATGGACCATACTGCTTATTTCAGTTACGTAGATTTTAACCACTCATCTTGTGGAATGTTAAGGTTGTTTCACTTTGTATTGTTATTTATAAAGGTTATCAAACTGTTGAATATACTCGGAAGTAAAAGTTTTTTCGTGAGGTTCCCTTAGGACGTTTGTGTATATTATTATTAAATCCCATTACTTTCGCTATAGTACGGCTTGAGAAATTATACTAGAATTAATATTAAATTATTTTGATAGAAGAAATGCTAAAAGATTTAATCTGATTAGACGAATCTATGTTTAACGAATATTTCAATTTTAATACGTGAGATGTACTGAATTGATATATTCTTTATTCCTATTTCCAGTAGTCATGTAGATAGATGCGACAATTGTATTGGTATGGGTATTACGTGCTGATGCGCATCTCTAGCATCCTTCATCTTTTGTAAAAGAAATGATACCTGTGCTTAGAAACCGGTTCTCATACACTGCTATAACTCGCTTACCAGCAAGTTGATGGTCATGTGGAACATTTGGAGCCGCACCAAAGCCGATTACACATCGAATAACAAACACACGTTCACTTGATGTCATAGCTATTCCTATCATGGTTTTGATTTAGGATGCTCTCATGGCAAATTAGATTGGAAACCACGAAACTATTTCACTACTAGACTGGCTGATCCAAAGATTCGTTTTTCAAACACCCAATTTCATTTTAAAGGACCTGTGCTATTTGTAGCTTTTTAAGACGAAACTTGTAAATTACATATGTATAGATAGCAGGAATAAATTCAAACCAACTTAAGCTCAATTTATGGAAAAGCAAACACTACAGCAATAAATCAAACGTTTATACGTCTAGGTTAGTGACTGCTGATAATTTTAGAATTCAACTCTTCTGTATTCTAATACCAATAGGAAGTTCAAACGCACTTATGGCATTTTTACTTGGCTGGAAATGACAGTTTGTGTCGTAATCAAAATTTGATCTGATCGTACTTAGAAAGGCGTATATATTAAGCAATTAATACGTGGAGGGGAAGCCACTGAAAACCACTTGCTATCCTTCTCACTAAGCTTAAAGATATCGTGACTGTTCTTACCCGCGCTTTCCAATCGATCCGATCATTACTGATAAGTCGAAAATTTTGATGAAAGAAGGAAATCTACCATTAAGACAATATTTATATGGTGATGCAGTAAAAATTTATTTTGAGAATAATTACTGTTTTCCCAACAACAAATACGATTGTTTAGATTTTCGTATAAAACAGCATAGTAGTATTTTTGCATTAATTAGAGTGCAAAACATCACAGCTATAAACTTCCAAATAGAATTCTTCACATTCTATTTAGACTCACTGATAAGGTGATCGAATTAATTCTGTATATTTCTGATGCCAGCATGGCAAACATGCATAGTGTGTCAAATGGTTGTTATTTCTATCTTAAGAATACAATAAATTTTCTTTCAACTCAAAATATGCTAAATGGACGTTTAGGTAACTTAAATGAATGAGTACTAATATAGTTAATAGGCAAAGCCTAAGTTGATGTGTTGTGTAGCTCGTGCTGTTTGAGTGCTCTCCCCGATAAAGGCGTTAATACATTTACGAATAACAAGGGAAATCTGTTTGAAAACGTCATAAGCTAACATCGTGGTTTAGTTATGAGATGATCCTTTAATAAAGGTACTTAGACAATCTACTTTTTATAAATACCTTTGATACAAGTCTACGTCTTACCATGCCTAATTACGTGCTATCATAGAGCGGTAAATAAATACATGTACGTGGGGAACTCACATAATCACCATCTCCCACGCTTGGCTTCACTAAGATGAGTCGCTCCGATAACGTAGTCTAAGTAAACCTTTTTGAACCTAACCAAATATTACGCTAAATTTCTTTGCTCAGGACCATTTTATATAAATTGACTTCTATATTTTACTGTTTTTTGTTTTATGTATACGAAAGTGCGTTAATTTAAGAAAATTGGAGCGATCGAGAAGAATTGGAGATCAATAGTATTGGCCATTATTTATCATAGAATTGATAAGCTATTGACAAAGTGGATAACTCATCTATCTCTTTAAGAGATCTAGTTGTCTATGTGTGGTCTAAAATTTCAAGGTTAAGTCCAAATGTCAGGTGATTTGAAGTAAACTGTGATCTAGGCTACCAGCTTGATTCGTGTCCTCTCACGTGGCGCCGCCTATCGCGAAGGCGGAGCTTCCTCCATTCGGCTCATTTACGACCGTGCACAGTGCTACGGCAAGCAGCAAACCTGTCGCTCATCATACCCCGTTTAACAAAAATCAGATCTTTTGATCTGCCCCATCACCGGGAATTAAATATACCACCAATATCTTCCTCATGCATTGACGAAGAGAAGCCCGGGACCTCTACGTATTCTGCAGTTGCAGAAGTGCCCAGAATGATACATCGTGAAAATTCCCTTACTACTTATTCAAAACCTTACTATACGAGATTAAGTGAAAGTTCTTATCAGCAAAAATACCACGAGGCGAGCTATAAATTAGGAAGAAGAATCCATGGACTAGGTCAAAGATCCTTTTCATGTTGTGATGATGTAAGTCTAAATATTCTTGTCTCATATTCCTTGAATTGTTTAACTCTTAAGTTTAAATATTTTTCTATTTTTTATCTAGTTAAATAATTCGATTGTATTTATAATTGCTAATTTTAAATTTTAACTTCGAAAAAAATTTATTATTACATTTTCTAAAAAGTATTGTGTAGGCTAAAGTATCTTAAGTAGCAAAAACAACGATCTACTAAAATTGCTGAATCTCTATAAAATGTTGATTTAATCGACAACTGACTTGATATTTGAAAGACACAGACTACTAACGCAGAGGTTAGACAAACCAAAAAACTTCATTTAATTAATGGAGACGGGGATTGTAGTTAAATTAATTAGATAAGCTTCGCGAATATCGTTGAAAATCCCTCTAGAATTTGTTCCAGTTTTCCATGTCTAGGCTAGTTTTCGGTTTAGTAAAAAAGTAATATCAAAGCAGTATTTACATAACTTTTTTTCAATTTGCTAGTATGTTTAGGAAGGCTTCTCCTATCGTTATAATTGATAATTTATTAAAGTTTTTAGAATCAAAGATCGATGATAATACACTATTTTCGAATTTTCTGGAATCATTAAGTGTTCAATTGTTTTGTACTAGGGTACACATTAATGCTAGATATTTCCACTATTATGAGAGGTTGTTGTATTCAAATACTCTACGATATATACCGGTTTAGAAGCAGTTGACATGATAAATTGCGACATTGAAAAAATCGACTTGATTTCTCATTTACTTTTTTCCCATGCTGATATATATAATTAATTACGAGAGCGTTTTCTCCACTGTTCTCTTTTGTAATCCAAAGTACTGTTTTGTTTTCTTTAAAGTTTTTTCTAATTCGTATTTTTATCTGGTTTATTTATAGCATATTGACTATGACTTAATTTAGATGTGAGTGCGCATAACTGGGATGTTGTTTACTAATGAAAAGAAGTTTTTGATCTACTAATGGTCAATGATTTGATCAACTTTTGACCAATGTATCGATTAATGCAGGTATCGGTTGAAACCATGGCAATCACCGCATTGCCAATGGATGTTTGGCTCAAAGAACGCTTGAAGAAGTGGGTACAGCTTTCTGGTCATGAAGGTACGTTTATCTCATGAGTTGTTTATGGGTTATTCGTATATAATTTGCAAGTTAAATGACGTTTTCCCTAAAGTAAACTGGTATATTTCAATCATTGCCTTTACTTAGCTTGTTTACTCTTGATTTCAGAGATAAATACTAAGGGTTTTATGTATTTTAGCACTGAAAGTGATTTCTAGGTCTTTCTTATTTTACTCATTGTATTTATCATTGAAACTCATGAGTTTTTCGTGCTAGATAAAGATTTAGCAAGGCAATTGGCAATATCTTAATAATTTGCTACGTTTATCTTCAAATATGGTACTCCGTTATTTGAACAGTCACATGTATTATTGGAATGCTTAGTGGGAGTGTCACATGATACCTATTTCTGGTCGTAGTTCCTCATCTTTTCCATTTTTAAGATTCACTATACAAAGTTTATGGATTATCAATAAAAACATGTATATAGGAAACCTTTAGGAAGTATTGTGCCTGCTTCTCCTCACACATTGTACAAGAAACAATGTGGGAACTGTAGTGAAGCGAGGGCCTACGAGGCAATTTCTAAAGACCATATTCTCGATGGACTCACACCAAAGTTTTACAGAGAACTGCAGAAAAATGAAGAGTGTTAGTATTACGTTTTTACATGATATTATTAGTTTGGTTGATTCAAATATTTCCAGGCTTCATTGAAATCGAAGATCTATTGCAACAGTTTTCCGACCCTTCTAAAACATCAATTATGGATATAAAAGTCGGAACAAGGTACTTTTGGCTTTACAATGTTGTAATTTTTATCATGGTTAACCATGTACTACACGTTTGGATTGTTTCTCTGGTTCATGAGTGTAATTCAGTGAAATACCAAAAATATGTTCTAGGACATTTCTTGAATCAGAGGTATCAAATACAAAGAAGAGGAGGGATTTGTATGAGAAGATGACTGCTATTGACCCCAGCGAGCCGACTTCCGAGGAGAATGCATGCGGTGAAATTACTAAACTACGATATATGCAGTTCCGAGAACGTGAAAGTAGTTCAGCACAAATGGGTTTTCGCATAGAGGCTGCTAAGGTGCGAAATCTATTAACTTTATTATTTCAAAGGTTGTTCTATCTTGAAATGATTTTATGATGATTTGAGTTCGTGCTATTTTTAGATGCCAGGAGGATGTTTACAGAAGAATTTCAAGAAGGTGCGGACTTCTGAAGATGTTACTTGCGCACTTATTGACTTCTTCGGAGATGATCGTACTCGTGTCAAGGACCAGTTACTTGCGCGTCTGCGAAAGATGCGATCAGCTATAGAGAAAAGCCACTTTTTCGCCACCCATGAAGTTAGTTTGTCCACTATTTCTAGCCATAATACTTTGGATAAGCCTTGAAACCTACTTTTTGGTCTTGTATGTTGTGAATATAAACGTGCTTGCTTTCACGTTTGTCAAGCACGGTTCTGTTTCGTCTTAATTGAATTGTGATAAGACCAACAATTCTGTTTATTGGCGCGATTATTGCGAGTAATCGCGGTCTGAAGTAATATTTACTGCATTCCGCTGTTGAAATAAGTCATATTTCAGGTAGTTGGCAGTTCCTTGCTAATAGTTCATGATAACGATCGAGTAGGTTGCTGGATGATAGATTTTGCAAAGTCATCCCCTGTACAACCCGGGAGGTCTCTTGATCACAGGTCAGCGTGGGTCCCGGGGAATGCAGAAGATGGATATTTGATTGGCATCGATAATCTTATTCAGGTAAGAGAATGCTCTACGGTATTCTCATAAACAATAAATGCTCCTGTTCAGATACTTGAAGATATGCCCTCATTTGGTATTCTACCTGACGAGGAATCAAGGTGACGCTATGAGACAAGTATTAGGTTGAGTTGACGTACTTAAGTTAGAACATGCTCGAGATGGTTCGGCTTGATCTCTCTACTTCTAAGAGATCTCGGTTTTAGATATAAAAAAATCGCTTTTCCGCCCCATTGAGAGATTGTATTCGGTGTCCTATGAAATTATACTACTTCCATATTTACTGTCATATCTCCTGACTACAGTAGCCCTGTAGCACGAGAACCCAAGCATAATAGGGACACTCAAGGCATATTGATCACTGTGGGGTATAATTCGTATTGCTCAAATTTTGGATCCATTTTGCCCCTTCAGACCTTTCTGTGATACATTTTCACCATTGTAAATCGTGTTGAACTACATATCGATAAATACATTTGATAAGCCAATGACGGCGCGGAACAATACACTCAACAAACCTTACGTGTGGATATCACATGTGATGGAATGAATGTCGTCCTATAAAGTGAAGTTAAACCCAGTATTGGGCGTCCGACTTCTGTGCAGCTAACTGTTTGAATAAAGGCATAGGTGGAGGTGCTTCCATCCCCATACCAGCATAGTCAAGCGAGGGTTGATGTTTCCTGTAAATAAAATCCCACACTCGCTACAACGTTCATGAGACTAGGGTCGTACCTCTTATTCGTTGGTGTCATTTGAGCCCTCTCAAAAGTCTTCATTGGCGGTCTTGCCTCGGGTCGCCCTACTGACGCAAATACCGTAGAATCTGAAATCATCGCGTCGCATCTACGTGATAAGTATGTAGTGTTGACAGAAAGTACCTAGTAGATCAGGCTTGTCCATCGGAACTGAACTTCGTGGCGTTGGTGGAAGCCGTGTCGGAGTTGTTGGTGCTTGCACTGATGGCTTCTTATTTGGGCGCTTACGACATAACAAAACACACACAGTGATGAACAGAATAATGACAAGGATTACTACCTAAATTGAAACTAGAATAAAATCAAAACTTTCCCCCATGCCTGTAATGACAAACCGGTAATTGATCTCCAGTTGATAATCGTGGCATTTCCATGGGTATTTCAAACTCTTTGTCTACGTTCTCAACATCTTTCCTATCTCCGGCTTCTACATCTATCGGAAGTATGGTAATTGGTAGTACCAGACGCGCTGGTTGCACGCTATCTGCACGAACTTCGAGTTCAAGATGTTCTGTCACCTAAAGTAGGAGTAATGCAGTCTTCCCATAATTGACGTAAGGGTATATACTACCTCAACATATGTAGTGAATGCTTGATAATAAACACGTCCCCTGAGGATATCTGGAAAGGTAAAGAAGAGAGCAGAATGGTTAGAAGATGGATCTAGTGAAATACGACCATGTTTTGGGGCAGTCGTTATTAGGAAGCGAGGTGTCGAACCCTTAATTTCATATTTGCATCTAAATACTAAAGAAATTGTAAATCTGTGAACTATAACTACAATACCTGCAATAAACTGGCATTTAGTTGACTGGACGTTATTTGAGTAGAACTGTCTGTTTCCACAATTACGGGTTGCACATCTACTAGAGGACGCACTACGATATCGGAACTGTTTCGAACTACATCCCTGTCCTCATTGCCGAGAACGAACTCGAAACTGTCCTGCATAAACATGCTTATTCTTATCAGATTTCTCTCACTTTTATTTTTCAAATTGATACAACCTAATCATACCTTATACGAGTGCATATTCAGCTGTGCATACAGTATCCTTCCTTCATCAATATCGGCCTGCGTAAACTGCTTAGCCTCCTTTTCTCCTGCGACCCAATAAAATGTACCATTTTCTGGACCAGATGTAACCTATAGGAAGTATACTTAATACACATTAGTAGTTATAACAAAGCCATGAAATACCCACCTTGTAAGTTATTTTTGAACGATCACCACTTGAATAAACTCCCAAATGCGAACTGAACACTTTGAAATTAATACTAAAATATAAGAGCCAATGCTTCGGAGCAATGAAAAATAACACTGACCTGTTAAGAACTACATAAGTTTTTCCCTGGAGATACTCAATAGTTGTGTGGTTTTCTAGAGCAAGATCAAGTGGCTTTATCCTTACAATCAATGCGCGCGAGTGACCCTCGACGGAAAACGCGATAATATCAGAAGATGAAGCAGAGGATGGAACAGGAGAATGGGCAATAGATACCAGGCCTTGATTGATCTAAGGTTAGACAGAATTACTTCCACCACTTCATGTGGATTCCACAAGAACTGGTTTGTGTTAGGCTTCTATTCATTCATGATATCGCTTACTTGTTCTTGGCTAAACATGATTTTATTCCTTCCATCCACTTTTACTTCAGCTCCATTTCTCCCATTTTGCACGACTTCGTATACCACAGATTGCGATGGAACATGAGGATGTGATGCATAGAAATGATCTGGTGATAAAGTCGTGCTTCCGGAATTACGAACCGAAATTGAGGACGGAAAATGGATTACCTGAAGTAGTTAGCAATAAAATATTGTAATAGAATACTATTGTTTCCTTGCAAAAATATATACCAATACTGTTAATACAATAAATTATCACAATACAAAAGTAGGCATACTTGTACCAGAGGATCACGAATTATAGATATGCTAATTGGTACTGTGACCCGCAGTCGGCTGGAGCGACGTGTAGTCTCGCTAGCAGGATAAACAAAAAACATTACAGAATCATCACGAGAATTCTCGCCCTTAAAAATTGCAGAGTCAATGATAAAAGCTTCAATGGTGATGTCCTAGTAATCATAAAAGCGCGAAATACAAACCATATGGCGATACAACAAGAATGACTCTTTAACAAAATCCGTCCATGTAACAACACTACGCCCTCCTTCAAGCCATTCAAGATGTCCATTTCGCGGAGTTTTACCGACTTCCAAAAGTAGTACCTGTAGCGTGAATTCTGACAAGAAATTAGTCTAGTACATTTTCGAGAAGACTCATTAGACATATAATAGACTAGCAGATATAAGTGGATAAAAATAATAGTTACCTCCTTCTCGGCAACAGTTGCTAATGTAATAATATTAATGTGAGTGGCATTGAATGGGGCACTGCCGCCTGAAATTTAGTCTACATATAGTAGATCAGAACACAATCTAGGCGGTCAATAGTTTACAGTACGATCTAACGTCAAAGGGTTACCTTTCGACAATCTTAAAGGCGTCACCGATACATATTTCTCTGTCGGATCTTCTAATACGGCATAAGTTGAAAGTATGCGGAATCTTTAAATTGATCACAATCTCTTAATGATTTTTTTCATTCTAAAAATAAAACAAAAGTTGAAAAAAACTAGATATATTATGCGGAATATTTGAGCTTTTTGAAGTGAGTACCGAAATTCTTCATGTGTAGGTCTGCTGGAACCATTTCTCGAGATCACAAAACTGAATGAGTCTTTTCTAGTCCATTCATGCTGTGTTGATTCTTTAGATGAATACGATACCATCCTACGATTTATCTGAAGGAAATTCCTCTTGTAAATAGGATTACCTTTTTATTTGGTATCACTTTCAAAAAACAAAATTATAATAGTAGATAAAATAATCCTTTGTTAAATTCAACAGTAAGCTACAAGAGAAAATTTCGAAAACTGACTTCGTTTTGACTGAATTTGTCTGATGCTTTTCCATTGACGAAAATTTTTCCATGTTTCGGATGTTTTGTTATGGAGAATAACACTTCTTCAGGACGAGACTACGAAACAGTCATATAATTATAAAAACACTTTTAAAAATAGAGAATTTGTATTAATCTGTATACTAAAAATTGTAACACAACGAATGATATTAGACAAGTTTTTATGTATATAAAAACACTTAATTCTATATTAATATATTTTGCATAAATAAAATGAAGTTTAGTCCCTCCTTAGATGACTTACATTGGGTAAATTCGCCCTTAGCAGATCAATGCTTATAATAGCATCACTCTCTGGAGGAGCCATTAATCTCGAGTTTGCTTCAAGAAGAGGAGAACTGCTAGACCAGCTTTCAATCGAAAACCATTCGGGACCAATTTGATGCACGCCATCCGATATCAAAAATGAGAAACCACCAGAGCCAGAAGCATCTAAAATAATTATCGATTCTTGCTCTCATGTATGTCCTCTTCCTATTTTTTCCTTTAGCTCTCTAAAAATTACATAACCATCTTTCACTGTCTTTATTCTACTTTATGCACCAATACACAAATATGACCACTCACTAGAATTTTTCACAAAGATGATGTTCGAGTCATCAATGTCACGTTGTGAAAAATTGTATATTGCCTTTTCTTGATCATTAACGTTAACTACTATACCGATTGAAGGACGCGAGATAAGAAAGAACACTTCCTTGGAAGGGGTATCGGGATCCTATAAAGGAAAGTGATATTTCGTGAAGAGTTTGCCAAGTTCTATAAAAGCTTTTTTAGCCTAAATACTATAGACAATATTTAACCAAATCGTCTATACTTTCACCTCCGTGTCCATATGACTATTCGTAATAAGCGCCTTGTCATTGCTCAAACGCAAAATTTCGTTCCGCAGTAGTTGTGGGCCTAATATTATTTATTTATCCTACTGAATATGATTAACTTAAAAAGATGAGTACTCTACAATATAGTCGAAAAATGTACATATCTTTTGTATATAAATTATAGATTCATACTTTGCACATTCTTCTGAGACAGCAATACATCAACAGTTTTGGCAGAAGTACAAGTGTCTTGCGAGATACAAGCAATAACAGAAAACCAGTCGTCCGTTGCCGCTGCATCACGATCGGATACGAACACTATACGACGTTCGCGTAAGTCTGCTCCAGTAAACGATTCTAGATGAAAACGCTTATACACGAGATTTAATTTTCATTTATTCAATACTTATTCACAGACTAGTTCATTTTGCATAAGTTATCTATGCTTATAAGACGCACAAGTATTTGTTTATATCTCACCTATTGAACTAATATTGTTTATGCTCCAGGAATCCTTTACAATACATCCATATGATGGGCGCTGTATAATCTTCAGAACATAATCGTCCTTGTCAGATGAGGTGACATTTATCACTGTAGTCGAGATTACAGCCGACTCTCCAAATACAAGATGTAGAGGAGTAGTAAGCATAGAAACCTAAATACTATTTAGTGAGCATGGATTTTTTAAATCCTACTTTCGAATTTCATGATTATAATAATCTGAAAAGGTTTAAACCAATCAGAATAGACAAAAACTCACATGGTGTTCGTATATCTCTAAATATAGTATAAAAGGTCCTTTCATTATATGTGGCGAAGTGATATTGAATTCAATCGTATCCCTTCCAGAACCCCCTCCACCATGAATATATTGTAACCGACCTCGATCAACGTCCTGTTGAGAAAAACGAGAAACATAAAGCAAAGGAGGTGCAGAATTGCTCTCTGAAATAAATATCAGCACGCATCCTACACTCAACAACTTTTACTTTACTTCTATACATTTTACATATACTCATTTAGTATTTTCCGTCTTTCTCTCAACATACCATTCTCCAGTACTAAAGTACCCTCTTGTGGCTGGCGTATGACATGATACCATAATCGATCAGACTCTGTCACTCCATCTCCCTGTTCAAGATGAAGGGAGTCAATGACAACAGCAGCTCCTACGGGCAGATTAAACGTTGACGCATGTCGTAGCTCCAGTGATGAGCCAAGGGAACGACGAGAAATATGCATCTAAATCAAAAAATATCTTATTATTGCCACAGACAGGAAATACTTATAATTAAAGAAAAATATATACAACTTATCTCTTTTATTACTTTGACGCTGATTGTCATTCATTCCCTACTAAAATTTCTATAAGCTGCTTTAATAGTTTAACGTCTTGATTAAAGACGCAACTAATGTATTTGTTTATTAGTTTACCCTAGTAAGTATCCCTATTACCTGAACTATTATAATGACAAGTGCGCTGATGACAACGATTGATTGTGCATCTGTCAGCCGCCGTTGTAATCAAGTATATCAAAGAAATAGATCGGTTACACTAATGTCATAAACTAATTTCCGAAACAACCGGTCTTATAAATATTAACACGCTAATTTGTTATTAATCCACAAAGTATAAGGATATAGAAGGTACAAAATATATTTTTCTAAATAATTACTGATAAAATTAAGTCAAGGTTTATAAGTTCGACACTCCATTCACTTACTTCGCTTTGAAGCGTACGGTTCCCAATGATGATCTTTAACGGCTCCTGTTCTACTGTTCCCACTAAATAGGTTATACGTCCATCGTCTATATCCTATATTAACAAAAAAAATCAAAAACAAAAATTATAAAAAGCATCCACAAAGTTATACTTCAAAATATATAATCTACCGGAAACTCATAGAATTAGAAGAAATTATTACGCTCTATTATGATTAAACAAACCTTTTGCGTGAAATTATGTACAATTTGCTTATCACTTATGGTTCTCAATAAAAATCTGTTTGTTGATGCGAAATACCGAATATCTTCGGGTTTTACATCTAAATTGGTGATAACTGACAGATTGGCGGAATTAATGCCTAAAACATTTATGGCTAAATATAATTTGGATCTTAACATTAAAAATCGACAAACTTACTCAATTCAGGAGTGTCTCCTGGTAAGCAGCAATATTCCAGCATACTTTCTCCGACTCTGACGAATGGATCTGAAGCTACCAGAAGTAGCATCCCATCCACAGTATGCTTTCCATCGTTAACGGAGTACCTAGATATATTTTCATAAATTTAAATACTTTGTTAATACTTAATACGGACTTAGTAAATGATTTTAAAAACAAATAGTAGAATAAATCCAAAACATTAGAACAGAGCCTTAATGCAAATATAAAATACTACAAATCAAATCAAATTTTATAAGCACTTGATGGAGACGTTTCTTTTGTGTCCAAGATGACGAATCATTATCTTCTTCTCCATAAGATCGGATTGTGAAAACAGAGTCGTAGGTAGATAAGGAGATACAGTTGACAAAACAGCTGCATCCTTCAAATTCACTATTAAAATTTTGCAAAAATTGTATTTCTATAAAGTAAAAAAGTACTAAATAATAACCTTAATAGGATAGTGAAAATTAAATTCTAGAGGCAGACTATCGGAATCGTCATCAGTCCATTTTAAAAGATGAGGATATAGGATACGTTCACCACGTTCTATTATCTGAATATAAGTTCGAAGTTTTGAGTTTTCAACTAGACTACTTCCAATTTTTAAAGCAATTCCATAATCATAAAATTAGAATTCTATATATTATGTACTTCATTCATTTTCATGGATAACAGGTTTTTTTTTTGAAAAAATAATAATTTTTCTCATGGTATTTTTTAGAAAAATAATTATGATGTTATACGTTAGCAAATTTCAACAAGTTTACGTCGCTAACTAGTGTCTAAGAACAACATACTTGTATAACATTACTTCCATCCGGTCTTGGTAGATTGTCATTTACAAGAATGACAGAAAATGATACCCAAAATGGAATACGTCGCCCTTTACGGAAAGCACTCTCTGCAGTCAAGTACATACGATCAGAACGAGTCTCAGAGCCAGAATGAGAGTAAAAGAGACTAGAAGAAACAATATCAAACTTCTTCAAAACCTCATCGTTGAACAAGAACACTGCTTACCGCCCTTCTTCTACATCTTTTGTGGTAAAGTTCAACCCTTGTGATAGTACCACCTTTCCACCGCCATCCTTCTTCAGAAGAAGAGATCCATGATACGGTAAAACAGTTATAGAAAAGACAAAATGTTTATCATCAGAAGTTGACAATGAGAGGGAATCAGAAGTGATCTAAAGTATTTTATTGTGGATTCATCACTTTTTAGATTTCTGGTCATTTGTTTAGCTTCGATATTAATTGATTCATCTATTCCAAGCTTTCATCTACTAAAATACTTGGAGTAAAGAAACACACCGCTGCCACTTCTCCCTCCTTAACGACGACGGTTCTATTGATAAGTTGTATTGAAGTAGGAGTCGGCACAAATATTATCTATGTCAAAGTAAACATGAAACTATATAGTACTTTTAGATAGAACTAGAAGCACTTTACTTCGTAATATATTAGCTTAACATTTTATGTAACTTTTTTTTACCTCAAATCGCAAAGACTCCGACGACATTGCTGGAGAAACTACTCGAAAAAGAAGGAAATCATTGACTATCGAGTATTGCATAAAATGTAACTTGTATGATATTAGAGCTTTATCAATATCCTGCAAAAATAGTTACTTAAACCTACACATTTCGTGATAACCAAAGCTTGGTACTCAGCATGGTTTCTACGACTAAAACACTCAAATTTTATGTCCTGGTGAAAATACGTTCGTAATTCTCAGTAACGCTTCCATTATCAATGCAAACTTTTACTATTAAAGCTCCTCACCTCCTGTGTGAAATTGGAAGAAACCCCAATACGTCGATTTTTTTGCCCTATCTTCCTTGATAGAATACCGTATTTTGGTGGTTCTTCAATATGGTAAACAAGTTTATTTGGAGGATAACTTTTTGGGAAAGTCCACGCGAATAAATTTGATCTGCTCAAAATACCTGCCTCCGTACCATTGATTATGAATGCTTCCCGATTAAAAACCTAAACGTAGTGGACATATAAGTGACAACTTACTAATATGAAATGTTCTAATCACCTTTACATTCATTGGAGTAAACATTATTCGAAAATTATGGATCATCGAGACAAAATCTCCCGATTCAACCTAAATAATGCAATATTCAGATACACTTTATTTGCAACAGTAAAGATATACAAAAAAACATCTTTAACATATTAGAATATATGATGCATTTGGTTCAATAAAACTAACTTGGAAGCTGAACATATCATGAGTTGGATGATTACTGCTGGTATGACGGAAGCGAACAAGACCATCTTCAATCTGAAGAGTAAATCAAAGAAGTTTGTTATTTATTAAATTGATAACGTTCTTACAAAATAGATACATAATAAAGTATTTGACAGTTAAAAGAAAAGTGGATTTTTCAAAAGAGGTACTTGTGTCTGGCTGAATCTACTGCAAACGGCAAAATGTCCTTCATCAGGACTACATTCTACAACACCATGATCTGGTAGACCGACAATGGAAAAATACAATGGCAGATCAGGAACAGACGCGGAGAATGACAGATTGCTATAAGGATGTTTTTTGTAGAAAAATAAAATAAATTTAGAAAGTCATTTAAAAAACTAATGAATTTCTGTTAATAGAAGCTTTTATAGCTAAAATATCCTAATATATATTTTTGAAGTCTAAAATATAGTACATAAATGTCACTGTATCTACCTAGGGGAAATAAGAGCAGCAGAATGGTGTAGTAGACGAATTCCAGTGTTTACTTTAAGTCGAACCTCAATCGGTGTGCTAACAGTATGAAAAGTTAAGACCTGAATAGATTCTATTTCCCACTTTTCAGGATTTCTAAGCAACATACAAATATTGAGCTACACAATATGAAGTAAATTGAAAACGTACATTGGAGAAAAAGTGAAAAAGCTGCGGAGTTTCAGATAATTCTTTCCAAAAATCAGAATACTCTTAATTAAAAAATACTACTGAAGACTAATTTTCTCCTATTCAAGAACTAAATTTTAACCCTTCGAAATGAAATCATGACTCACTAATACAATTTCCGTCAAATAGTCATTGGTTAGTGAATTGACAAAAAGTTAGTGATACGTGAAAAGTACGAATCGTTATAAGTATAAATACCAAAATCTTTATAAGAAGAGTAGAAATAAACTTTTGCTATGATACCTGAGAACGAGCGTCCCCATCTTTAGCCACAAGTCTCAGAAGACCCCTATCGAATACACCTTCATCGTGAATGCTGACCTAATATAATAGAGGATACAGCTAGCAATAATATTTATCAAAAATACTATTATCACAAAATAATAATATAATTTAAGAATAAGAATTAGATTGAGAAAGTGGAAAAGTAGATAAATAACGATTGCGGATGTATGCCATAATATATGAAAACAAAATGAAAGAAATATGTACCGCTCGATTTATGAGTTGGCGTTGAGTGAACTCAGTAACGGTCTTGTTATTAATACGTATATGAACTCCACGAGCTTCAACAACTTGAACACGTACCTAGAGTAACACTTACGTTTAACTTATCAAAAGTAACGTGTTTAATTCCTATCACTATTTCCCTCACTTATAACTTACACTTTACCTTATCTGGACTATCATCTGGATCAGAGAGAAACAATAAATCCGAAGAAAAAATGCGACTAAAATAGAATTTTCAAGGTCAGGAAATACATATTTGGTTAACTTTTTAAAATTTAAAACTATATTTATGAAGATACATTAATTGATATTGAACTCACCTCCCTCGAGCAGATATTTTAATAACTTGTCCAGTCATTGTTTCAGACAATTCTGGAGCATCATTTACTGGATTGATCCTAATCTTAAGTGTGTATGTAGTTGTTTCAAGCCATGGGAAGTCAATCAACTTGGTGTTTATCTCGAGCTGAACGATAAGGTTATTCATCTGAGTTCGTATTTTAATGGTTCATACAATAATACCAGCAATTAAGGCATTGATTCCATACGTCACAATCTCCTACAATTTTCTAACAAATATGGCAGCAAGGTTCTACAACTTACTTCAATTATAAATAATAATAATTGGAATATTTCTACCCATTTTGTTAGGTATGACTGTTTAATAAAAGCTAGACCAGCATAGAAGGATATATTTGCTTTACGCATGCCTTTCCCGAGAATAACTAGATCATTTCAGTCACTTATTCAAATCATACTGACTTCCTTGAATGAATTAATACGGATAAAACTAAGATTGCACTCCAAAATCTAACTTTGGATCTAGCACAGAAATTCAAGTATAAATGAGGGAAAGAAATGCCCATTTTATATGAATTTAGAATGTAAGAAAGTAACTGTTGGTGATCACTCTAAATAGTGACTAGAGTTAATAACAATTTGTATCGTCCCAAGAAATTCAATCTCTAGTAAACCAGAGCATCGGCCAGATGGAACTAGGTATGGATTAAAAAATTCAATAAAACATTTCCCACATACGAAAGTTCTAAAGAAATGAATTAAAGAGCTAAAATGAGGGCCTTTACATGAATGAAGACACATTCTAGAATTATTACGAACATATATGATGTTTTATGCAAAGTGCTAGTATTAATATGATATAGTGAGATGATTACTACCAACTACAATGAAAAGTCAATTTTTTTGCTACATATTAACTATGATCCTTAGTATCACGTGGGAAACCTACACTCTTAGCAAAAGAGCAATATTAAATTTTAGGTTTAGCGGAGAAGTTCAACGGAAAAGATAACACTCTACAACAGTAAGGAATAGTATTTCTAACTTTTTGTTGATTCGCTTAATCAAAACTATCAAATAAAAAATGCACATTAGCCAGTATTCAATATAATACTACAAATTCTAGTTATATGTATGTCACCAAACATACTGCTGTATTGTCTTATTACTGTTATTCTACAAGTCTCTGATCTCAAGATTGTTATTAGTAGATTAAGAAAGTGCTGACCATGTATCAAGAAACTTATAATTAAAAATACTAACTTGGAATTCAAGGGAATCTTGAGTCGTCTCACTGCCATCATGAGTGTATATAACACTTCTCGTTAACAGATTACCGTAATTAAATGCACCGCAAGGTTGACCACTTAGTGTTAATTGTCCATGATGTGGACCTTCTACAATCTAAAATTGTGTTATTAATATGGCCCCCATTTGCCATACACACGACTTCTTGCTTATGGACGACAACAATTTACTAAGTAAAATATTAAAATAACTCCAAATTCAATTTTCCAAACTAAAATTATTTAAAATAAAGTCATTATTCTAGGCCAGTTAACCATTAGGTAGCATTATCCACATGTCTTCAAATTTATTGACTTAGACAAAGAGTGGACTAATTGATCAAAGATTCGCCTTGTACCACGAAAGACTATAATCATACTTCAAAGAGAATTTCTTGCTTCGCATTACCAATTCTCTTTCTTTATATTTCTAAGTTATAACTTACTCTATTGTTTTAACGATGCAAGTTAGCAAACTACCAAATAGCAGTATCTTTGTGGAATTTAAAAAACTAATTAATGCTTATTTATTACTTCACAGTTTATTAAATCTAACATACCGAGAACAATATATCTTTATTGGAAATGTTCAGCCGCGAATGTTCAGGAAGCACATAAACATTCTTCCACTGTAGAGGCACTGATGAACCTTCGTTAACCTTAAACAAATAACGTTTATTTTTGAGTGAACCTCCTATAGTCCATAAATAAATAAAGAGTATTCACATTTGAGAATTCCCAAGCTAGATTCTCCGCTAAAAAAAAATTATTATAACAGTTAGCTTGATAATTTTCTTTAAATATTAAATACTACCTCAAGTGGTTCTGCTACATAGACTGGCTGCAGAGTGCCGATAGATGGGCCCCTAGGAGTAGGACTGTTTCCTCCATTTCTTGAAAAGATATTAAGTATATTAGTTCTCTCGGATATTTAGTAATTATCACTACTAATACACGCACTACTAAAAATACATCAGTTACATCTTTCTAGACTTCTACTTCACTAGTTCTTAATATGTTAGTGGCACTTTATTTCTTCTGTTGCATAGATCATCTAACGGATATCTTTACGATGTGACATTGCTGTAATCTCGCGCCATCCCTTGCTAAGATTGAGTACCACATAAATCGCCATCCAATAACGAGACACAGGTGTTGAAAACTAACTCAGCACGATTAGAAAGGCACTTTTAAACAGAAGTAGGGGCTGGTCGTACTACATATAAATACCAGACAAATTCAATTCGAATTTAATAATTTTAGTATATGTTAAGAGTAAACATTCATTACGTTAGTGATTTAAAGTTTAAAAAATAGCTAATAAGAAGTTGTAGAACTAAATACCAACAAATTATGTGCACTTGATAAATAAATACTAAGTATCAGTAGTTCCCATACTAAATTTTTTTAAATCTCTTTAATATAATGATGGTATTGTTTTAATTATTTGAATACTTCAATCAACCTCTTCAAACTCCCTTATTCAAATAATCTGAAAATCACACAAACCTAACGTCCATCATTTTGCGAATATTGAAAAGAAGTCTACAGCTAATTACATTACACTACGAGGTCTACTGGTGAAACTTTGTGAAATAAAAAATCCATAAGCTAATTAATCAATTTAAAAATCACATGAGAAGATAATACTTCAGAGCATATCTACATAATAAATAATGCCGAAATAATTGACTAAACCTTGAGAAAAAATAAACAACTGACCCGCAAGTCTTCAACAAAAGCAACTTGGAGCCATGATAAACATTCGAAATACAACCATATAGTGAGGATTCATCGACAAATAACCCTGCAAAATTAGTTTATGAGAAATGATCTTGTTTATGCTCATTTTTATATAAATTTCCAAAATTAAAACCATACCAATTGTTTTATATCTTGAGTGTAATTATCATCCAAGCCTTTAGACACCTATTCTAGAGATATACACTTTATATTAAAGCGATGGATAAAGATGGGGACAACCCACTCAGCAAACAAGCGGCAGAGCTTAACCCACTTTTAAAAAACCCACGTTCAGTTTTATTCAGACAGCCATTTTCTGAACTAAGAAATCAGACTACATGTGCATTTGATTATACGTTAACCCAGCTATAAACATACCATCTGATGCTGAGCACAACGAAGGTGAATGCACTAAAGCCTTCGAGTCAGAAGTTGAGAAATAAACAGAGGTATCCGACAAACATTGAATAGACAAGCCCAGAACCCGACCCACTTCAATGTGAGCGACTGCGATACCATCTGCCAGTAATGAATTCCCGACTACTGACAGAGTAATATTCCGAGAGGATGACAATAATGTCAGAGGTGATCCTCTCAAAGAAGTTAAAGTTAAATCCAGTGAAATTGAAGAAACCAATAGCGACACCGCGAGTGGCAGCACAGCCATCCGCCATAAAACACTGCCGCGAATATGCAGGCGCTCTACACACGAGAACCATTTGCTCATCCATTTATTCATCTTAACGGGAAACAACAACTGTCACACAACGCTCGGCACGTGTAACAATCATAACTGAGCCATTAGATGAATATAAACATAACAATTGGGATAGATGGACATCTAGTACTTCTTTGCACTCTTAGGGTCATCAACGGTGAGGTTGGGCAGGTTGAGATCCTATAAATAAAAAAATAACCAAAACTAAATAATATACTTAAAACCAACTATCAGTTTACTTGTTTCTCATTATCTCAGTAATTTGAATGACCCATTACGTTTATTTCAAATGCATACATAAACATAATGTAAAGCCCATATTACTTCTATCGAAGGTTATTGGTTTACGTATATCACCAATTACTAATGCATACTACTCTTTGTAGCAACCTTAATCAAAGACTACTATTAAGACCACCAAAGCCGTGAAGTTCTGTATTTTCGTATAGGATGCCTACTAGCCAGTTATTTGTACAATTTGCGATAAATATCCACAAAAAATAATAAGGCATCTATGACTGGCTATGTTAATATATTAATTTACAAGTGCTTAGTTACTTTTCCCTCGGATTCAAGAAATATTTAAGTGGGAAAAATTCACCATTGAATCAATCATAGCCTTAGTGACAGGATCAACTTTAAGTTGTCCAATCATGGTAGCATCAACCGCAGAAATATCAGGCATATAGTTATCTCTCCTTTCACGCTCCTCTTCCTGTAGTTTAATTGAAATGCCTCTGACGGGACCTTTCTCGATACGCTTCATCAGATGAGTAATATATCTTAAAAATAATTTTGAACCACTTCCTACAATGGCTTATGAATGATCAGTTTAATATCCAACGTAACATGCTTGATTCGTATAATGGGGAAGAGAAACAATAAAATGTAATTTTTAAAAGTAAAAATTAAGTAGTAGCAGAAATTAAAACTCACCCAGCAATACGATTTCTTAGTTGTTTGCTACCAATAATGGCAACTTCATCACAAATTCTCTTGTTTGTGTGGAAATCATGAGTCATTCTTGTATAGTACTTCTCGATGATAACCCTAGAAGCCTTCTTGACGGTCTTGGTACGAACGCGACTCATCTTGAATATTCCCGAAGTTCTAAAACACTATTAGTCTTTCTTTCCTAGGAAACTGACAATATTTTAATATGGTAAAAAGCTGATGATACAAATTTCAATTGAAAATTGCCGATATATGATTACACTTCAATAGTCAAAATTCAAAATGGAATAAAATAACAAATATCGATTATTTCCTAGTTACTCAAGAAATTTTATGAAGATAAACTAGCTACAAATCTACATTATAGTTAGTAAATTGCATGAGAATAAGTAACAAATACAACCAACCCATAATGTACAAAATGGATCAAAAGTTTGGGATCCGAAATAAAAAATGTACAATTTGGCCGGCAGCAAATACGGTAACCGCCATTGGCCATGTTCATTCTTTATAGGATTTTTAAACAGTCTATAACGTCCTTTAAATTCTAGTAGAGGTCTATAAATAAAATATCTCCAATTTATTGAACAACCATAGCATCATGAGTTCCGGGAATTTCTTTTTGTGTAGCATTTTTTACGCTCAGACTTAGAGCATATAATTAGTTTTACGGTAAACCAATTAATTTATATTATGTACTGAATTCAGCTGGCCAGAACATATCCACGTACATACAATAATTGAATTAAACCTACCATATAATGTGATTTATTGTCAATACTCTCTTAATAAGAACTCCATCTCATATATTTCCCTATATATATATATATATATATATATATATGCAAAATTTTACGAAAACAAGAATCGACATTGAGAAAATAAGTGAGTATATATTATTTCCACAATTATTTAAAATAGTATTCAAAGCATAAACAATTCATTGGAAAAGCTTTCCATGTATTAACCAGCTATAACTTTAATTTTAAGAGCATAAAATCACTATAATTATACTTATAGGAAGTATGGGTTCTATATCAGTCAGACTTGATTTATCAATAAATACAACTAATAAAAGCAAAAATTAATCTATATCTAAGTAAGCTAAAGTGTAATAATATTGGGAGTTTGTTAAACTGCTAGCCATATCATCGTCACTATATTCATCCCCAGAAATAGAAATGTCCTTATCCTCGAATGTACTATCATGGAAACTCGCTTCTAGGTGGTTTAACGACTCAACTAGATCTGAAATTGGTTTTAATTGAACCCCTTTATATTATTATGATAAAAAATTTCCCGATGATACCCTGGTTGTAAAGTTTAAAAAAATGAAGCAAATACTCTTAGATTTAAAATAGAAATCTATAATATCTTCGTGGTAAAAAAACTTTAAAATATAATAAAATGACGATTTCTTATGATACCACTTATTAAATTTTGACATTACCTTCAAACATCGATTTTCCCTCATACATTATTATATGTTTTTTAAATACAAATTGGCTTTCTTCTATCATGATCAATACTGCCCTTGTAGCTCGTAGAAATGATTCTACTGCTCCCTCACATCGTGGAAACAGTAAAGGTGTGAACACCATAAGAACATCGAAAAAAATGTTATTTATTAAGAGCGAACTTATTGTTTGCTGCAAAATGACGTATAAATTATCTTCGTAAACAATAAAAAAGTATGAAAATTACCTGTTAAAGATTGTCGCCTTGAAGAAGAAAGATCAACGAGATTCTGAAGAGAACGGCATAATAGGTAAGCAATTTGTCGTTCAGCAGGGGAAATAGAGTCCATTAATCTAAATAAGTTATAAACAAAATATACAATGTTTTAACTCTGAAAGGTCTAGAAACTAGAGTATTTTAATAGTTATCTCAATATCTCAATCAGATACTATTTCTCATGGTAACCATTTCTATCATACCCATTGAGATAGCATATAAAGAGGTCCTGTGGAGTATCTTTCGCTAGGCTGATAAATTCTTCATTTTCAAATATTGAGGGTAGGGATGTAAATACCTCCTTTAAATACAAATATATAATATGACCGTAGTATTTTAAGGTACAGTATTCTTGACTTAAAATTATACATTAAAATTTAATTTAATATACCTGGTCTAAAATACAATTATAAATTAAAGATGACCCAATACAATAATATTTTACAAATATTTCACGCCGGTATATTTTCTCCTATGTAGGAGAATTAAGTTTAACAGGACCTAAAAGAACATCAAAGAGTACTTACTTTCAATACAGAGAGAATAGCATTTGGATGAGCTCTCGAAATATCAGTAGCTGTCAGACGACAGCGGCTCAATTTTCTCAGTAAATTCGACACTTCTGAATAAAAACTATAATTCTTGCTGACATATAGTGATATCTACATTTCAGAAAAACAAAAAATCATTTAAAGTATTATTCATTGCGGGAAATCCTGTTTGAAGTCAAACTTAGTACTACAACCAATTTACTATTTGTTAATGGTAATCATAATTTTATCCCAACTATATATTCAAAAAATGAAAGTTATTAAGAGTTCTTAAATTGAATAATGCTTCAAATTAGTGTGTATTCTACAACAGGATTGGAATACGAAGAATCATCATGGCTACGTTTGAGTGCCTTGGAATATCGCTGATCACCGGTGGTATCAATAGATTATGGACAATTCGAAAGTGATTGATAGATTAAAAGGTAGGTTATGTCCAAAAACCCATTAAATTGGAAGATCTTAACTAACATACGAAATTTTCTCAAGTTATCAATTAAAGTGATATTTTCCTTGCATTTACTTCTGATTGTGTTAAATTTAAATATTACCTGGAGTACTAGAATGTCGTAAGCCTAATCTGATCTCAGTTTCCAATGGTTGTAAGTCACATAGTGAAGCCAAAAAATACTGTAACGAATTCAAATTAATTGTACTCAGAGTACACAAACTAAAGAAGAATTTTTTCTGATTCTACAAATATTGACGAAAGTTTATTAGCATTAAGTCCTATTGTTATTTAGTGTTATTGCAGAGTACCATAGTAAAAAAAATGTAATTAAACTGTGGTTGAAGTGCTCATTTACATTGGTGTCTTCAACAAATTCTTGGTGGATAGATTATATAAGCTAGAATAGAGGGAATTTTAAATCAATACTAGAAGTATCTACCTAAATCAGAGATCGCCCAAACGGCAAAAGTTGACAATATTTTAAAATTTAGCCATTCCTGATTATAATAAAACCACAGGATGTAAACACATTAATTGCTGATAACAGTGTTATAAATAGGCTCAATATATCTTATGATTTCCAACAATAATAATTCATAGGCTTAAGAATAGACTAATAATATAGGCATGTAGAATTCTACATACAATTCTAACACGAGAAGCGAGATTCCATTTATTCTAGTTCAAGAAGATAGACGCAATTCAAAACAGTAAATTACGCTGAAGGACAAGAGTAATTTGTCCCAAAGGAATTGCTTTATGGGTTCGGGAAACAGTCAAGAAAACAGAAACGAAATGAATTCCATGTGAAACAAATATAGAGGTGTAGAAGAATTTCGAAAACCAAGATAGAGTTAAATTTTGATAAAATGAAATATTTATTAAAGAAACTTCACTCCTTTATTACGCAATAAATTACATTAGTACTTTAATATTAAAAGTCATGTTATGTCGTCTTATTTATTCTTAATAATTTCCACAGGTTTAGCATTATTTAATGACTAAACAAACCATGGACAAATAGCTTTTAATTAGTTGGGTGACACAATATTAGTAAACATTATCTACTTTCTATTAAATGTTTAATTTAACTCAGTAAAAATCTATACTCTTGCATCATAATCTAACCTCTATAGTTGTTTCAATCGTGCGTGTTCCAGTTGATCTCCTAAACCGTATTCTTATTTGGCTCTTGCGTTTGATGGGTTCAGTAATGACAGAAGATATTTCATCAGAAACTTTTGGAAACTGATTCCTCTGCAATAAAAATATTATATTTTTTCAACTTCACATGCTTTAACATTGGCTAAATTTGGTACAACCTAAATATAGCTTTTTAAACATCTTCGCGGTTCATTGGATATTATTAATTAAAATACATTTAGAAAAGTGAAAACACAAGATTAAACGAAAGAAAAACGAAAAAATAAACATATATAACCTAACCTTAGCTCTCATTCAGTCGAAGTATGTAGAATAGTGTGGCGGAATAACACAAAGAAGAAAACGTGCCGCCCACTTTGGGCGCACCTCCACTAGAAGACTGAAGGGGTGGATTATTACATGAGTGGATAGAAAGTTTATAGAGTTGCTCACGTGAATACTTGAAACAGCGAAATATATCCTCAAACACAAATAGGTATATGCGATAAATTAAGAAATTGCAGATTACTTCTCGATATATCATAACTGTCACCTAGGTTGGTCGAAAAAAAATCACCTTTCACATCACTGAACCAGTTTGTTCCATTCGCTTCACAATTTTCGTACCTTACTTATCACTTGCCCGATCAGATGTTTCTAGATTCTTGAATCCACTTATTTCTCCAGTCTACTTGCAACCATAGCAACACAAACCTCCAACTAGAAGCTATGCATCAATTTCTCAACGAACTCCAACGAACAATTTCCAATACAGTGTAAATAACTAGTAATAGAATTGTATTCGACATACTAAGATAAATAAAAAAAATCAGTAGATCACAGTTTAACTACATTCGTAACCTTACACCGCAAAGAACGCGGAACGAACAACCGATGCAAATTTAATGGCCCTGAACTGAACCCCAGCTGAGTGAAGAAATACATTCGAGAAGATACGCCTACACCATGCACCATGAAACATTTCATAACAACAATAACTCTACCATATTTATTTTCCTGTTCAAAAAATCTACTCTAGAACTATTCCTACTGTTACAAAAATGATCTTCTTATTTTAAAAACCATTAGCAACATACAAGTGGTACCTTCATAATAGACTTCAAGATCACATATCGAACTACACCAGCCAGGTGGGCCATCAACAAGGTCATGTTGCAGCATTAGTTTGTAAATCACCGACAGCCACGCACATGCCCAAACAAAACACTGCTGCGCGGTAAGTGGAAAGATATATATATATATATCTTAGTTCAACCATACACTGAAGACGACTCCCAAATAAGAATAACTCACCCTCCACAATATTGTGATTTAAAAAAAATCCTAATGGATCCCTAATCCGATACACCAGTTTCTTTACTTTATTATAATCCTAACTCATGTCCATTGCATGACGTTACTGATGTTTATCTTGTATTTTTCAAAAGTATAGAAGAATGATGCACGTTAAACATACAAGACTGCTCATGGCCAGAAACCCTCCTATCTGAGAGGGAACAACCTGTCTTTTAAAATCAACCCGGAAATCATAAATACTAGAAATACTAATGCCAATGCTAAAAATAAGACACCTAAAATCTTATACCTTTTATCTGAAAAAAAATAACAATAAATGGGGAAATGTTAAACAGTCGTCGTTAGCTCAACAACAGTCATTTATATCTGAAACAAAAGCCAACAGGTGAGGTGAAGAGATGTTTAGAAACCGTGCACTTTACAGTTATCCTCCTTCACAATACCGACCTAAAAATTCACATGAAAATACTTTGAGATAAAATAAGCAAAGAAAATGACAGGTTTCTCTGATTTATCTAAAATGTCTTTGCAAAATAGAAACATACTTTTACAAGGAAATCTTTGATTTGTTGCCGTTGGTCTCCTGTAAATTGCATGACTTCTCCGTACTCAGGATGTTCTACTATGGTACCATTACAACTGTATTCCTAAAAAATACTATCAACACACACTGGAAGATTTTTTTACAGACAATGACTGCATCATTTTTATGTAGTAGAGGTAAAAAAAAATAATTTAAAGTAAACACCGTTTTCCCTACCTATTATTTAATGCTGTATAGAAAAAACCATCTTAAACGATATACATAATTTAAAGAATATACTATTCGAACAAAACGAACATAGTCTAAGAAAACTGATTTGGTAACGGAATTCAAGCAATATAAAATCGATAAATCCTTAACAACTATCTACTACACAATAATAGAATATAATGGTCTTGTCTATCAGAAGTGAGGAAATCGGAATGAAATATATTATCACAGATTACAAATCTATGTTTTTGAAACGTTTCGCTTACACGATTGAAAGTCTTTCGATATATTAAAATGTAGGAATAATTTTCAATGTCAGACCAATTTTGATCCAACCACAAGCTGGGATTTTCATGAAAAGCATCAGCTTCATCGGTTGTATCAATGCCAAACAAATCTGGAGAACAATCAAGTTGACGAATAGCAGAGATATGATTATGAAAATAACTGTGGCCAGGAATTGAGTAGCACGGCATTAAAGCTACAACACTAGCATTTGCTTTGGCCAACCTAAGAATTGAGTTTGCTGCATTATACGGTCCTATTTGATGCCTAACTCCAGTATATACAGCAATACCGATGTTAACAATGACCATCATTTTCATCACGAACTTCACACATAAGCGATGACGACGATTAGTGAAAAACGGACCTGCGTAGACACACAAAAATGGTATAATAGGTAATAAGAAACGCTGTTCTTTATGGGGAAGAAATGAGTGAAAAGTTAGATAAAACATAGAGGTGTATAACAATAATAGTCCAGGTCGTTGAGGACTAAATATTCCTAGAATAATAGGCACAAGTTGCACAGTTAAGATAGAAGTGAGACCCACAGTGAAATACCAGTGCCATGAATGAACACCAAAATGAGCGCTACCACCTTTCAAAACATTGAACGACAAGAAATTCCACATAGTAAATGTAAGCTGTGAATAGACTAATGAGTCGAGAATGACTACCGCAACAAAAACTGGCAGTACTGCTGGCACTACCGTGTAAATTATAAATCGAAGTGGATTAGTATGTTTAACTAGGTGTGTGGCACCTAACACTAACCAAATAAGAGCAGCTGTTGGTCTTACAGTTATTGTGATCATTCCTAGTGACATATACGGCCAAATTAATCCCTTATAACGTGTACCCTCAAACGGATACCACATTAAAGCAATAAGTGTTATCGCTGTTTCCAATGAGTTGGAAAGAGTTCGAGGAGCACAGTAGAAGATAAACCAACATGAAACATAAGTTAATGTTGAATAAGTGGCGGCTTCTTTCGTGGGTAACAGACGAAGACATAGCTTATTGAAGCTAATATCACTAATAGAAAACAACAAGGCATGAATTATATGGGGAGCATTAGCAACCACAACTTGCGAATCCATCCCTAACAACTGAACAAACTTAAAAATCACGACAATTAAAAGTGGGTGAACGACAGATCGCAAAGAATGCGCCCACTCCCAGGATAAATGTCCTGTACCGTAGACAACATGATGCGCAACTTCAGATGATTGGTACACTTCGTCCGGGACGAACCACGACCGCACAATATACACAGAGGCGAGACGAAACGCGACGAACAACAACCAGAGATGAAACGATGACATCACTGAAACAGATAGCATCACGGGGGTGTTGGTTTGCCGACACAGTCTTCACCCCCGCCCTGCCATCTGTTATAAAATAATGAACTTAGCCAACATTCAAAAACAGAACGCAAGAGCAGGTGCTAAGACTGAAAGTGAGATATGATTAAAATGGTACTAATATGACAGACCGAAATAATAAGATAACTTATACTATTTATGCAGCTTCCTTGGAAACTAGAAACTATTTGCAAATTCTAGATGCATACAGGACTCTAACTCCACACATGGTCAGAAAATAATTTATATCTAAGTGGAAAACAATATGCTAACGCTAGTTTATTCTATCTACCGATATCACCAAAAATAATTATTTAAGATATCTTCCTACTTTTCAATTAAAAATATTACTAGTACCTACATCCCTACAAGTACTTATCATTAAGGCCTGATGGTATATACGATTATTTTATATTCAATGGTTATAGTATTGAATTATTATTTCTAAAACATAATGAAAATGTGTCTGAAAATCTTCATCTTGATCACAAAATCGGATAAATTTTCGGCAAATTTTTTACTAACTTAGAAAGAATACGCATTTAATTCTAAACTTATAATTACTGAGATTTTTAGGAACCTAACTTTCATGAGGTCTATTTTTTTATTTTAAAACAGGAAAATCAGCTAACCTTCTTAAGATATCGCACAATTTTCTTAAGATCGTATTCAGTAGCAACACCTTGAACAGTAGTAATAGTTTTTCTTCCAGTTCTCTGTTGAATACGTATATGGCAAAATCCTTGACGGGTACCCTCTTCGTCTTCTAATTGCTCAAACGCGTCTTAATACACTTAAATTATTTAAGCATATATACACAACAATGTTCTTCATAAATTCAACTGATTTTGAACGTTATAAAATTAAAACGTAATTCTTTGCCTTTCCATTTACTGTATTTAAATTTACTAATTTACCGAGATTCTACTAATACAAAAATAACAAATTTTTTTACAGACAATTTTGAGAATAACTGAATATTACATATCTAAAGCAGCAATAATTACAATTAAATATTAATTAAAATAAGCAATATCAAAATAATTATGAGACTCACCTTTGGGTTTGTTCAGATTTGTTATATTCGCCATATATTACTTGCAAATAGATTCTCTAAAATAAATTACAAAAAATATGTAATAATATAATGCCAAAAAAAGTAAATAATATTCCAACTAAAGTAACCTATAAAAACTGTACTAATCAGTTATTGCTTGTAGCAATTATACAGCTATCGAAGCAAATTTAAATTATATAATATATAAAACTAGATACGTACGTAGAAAAGTTATCACCTAGATTTTTCTCTTAAATGAAAATTACTTCTATGTTATAACACTTAATGATAGATTTATGGTGCTTCAAAATCAGACTTTCGCCAAAATTGCATCAAAACATATTCCGATACACCACATTACGCTGTAAACAATGAGTACGTTATGCATGAAGTGCATCTAATAATTGTTTGTTGAAACAATTTACATGTTTAAAGATCTAGGTAAAATGGAAGAAAGTTCGAACAGGACGTTCGAATTATATATACATAGCTGGATAAGGCAATGTTTTGAGATATAAGCATTAGGGCAAGATTCTTCTAAGTAGCTAAAAATACTGGTAACACTATTTTGCTACACTGAACATAAATTCCTTAGCCATCAATAGTTCGGAAACTTCCTATGGCTCATCATAAGTATAACAAATAAACAAAGCCTAGAAATAGTGTTCCAAGTATAGTAACTATTGGCAGGGTTACTTTGATATACATCGTTTATGGAAAATAAATGTTTAGTGGCTAAGCATTCTACAGTGCAATATTATTGGTAATGCCCCTTAACTCTATGCATCATAATGGTCCTGCTTTCAATTTATTATCTACCAGAAAATGTTTTTGACACTTAGATGATGCGGATTACCTATATCAGTTGGCTTATTACTACTCTGCTGTTTACTGGGCACTTTACATTTGATTTTTATTTACTGGAATAACACCGAGAATATTGGCTCTATTTAATGTTGGATTCAATCACTGAAATTATACGAACTTCAGAACACATCAGGAAAATCTTGAAGATGAATTATAGAAGGTCGAATACAATAGGCTGTGGAATAACCACATTTACAGTAATGCAAATTGTATAGACAAAAATACATTTATTGAACATATTATTATTAAATCATAATATTACTTCTTCAGATGAGGATCATGAAACTGAAAAAAAAGTGCATAAAAATGAGTGAAAACCATCTAAAAAGTAGTTTTCCATATAAATATAATCCGTAATGCAAGTTTCTTAAAATCATATTGCTTATTTATCATTTATAGACGGCAGATAAATTCGCTTGGAAGACTGTTTAGCTTTCATAAAGAATTTTTAATTGTGTAGTCGCATACAAACTTTAAGCGAGAGAAAGAGAGAGGAAGAACGAAAAATTAATCCTCACGGGGTGTAGCAATATTGAGTCCGTGAGGCCGAAATGATCTCCTAGGGTCATGTGAGAGAAAATTTTCCATACTGGAGAGCTAAAACTAATGCATTAGTTATTTCAAGAAACATCATTTGTACTACTTTCTCTTGATTATATTTATCTTCCTATCTAACTATAACGGTATACAGTACGCTAAGAAATGGTACGTAACTGTGATCCCATGTATTTGACTGGTTTCAAAACGATAATATTTGTCCAATATCTTAGTAATGGAAATACTGTGACTTTAGAAAGGCCGAGAATTAATGTTGCTATTAATACAATACTTTTTCTTATTATGGCACTTTTCTTGAAACAAATAGTTCATATTGAGGCCCCATACAAACACGTTAAAGAAGTACTTACAGTTTGACTGCCATATACTGTTGCTACTTTACCTATTACGTTACCTACTTTGGAATGTTGCAATAAGCTAAATTAATAACAATATAATCACTACATTTTGGTGGTTTCTTTGATGACATTGATTCTTACAACTAAACTACTGCGTAGTGAAATAAGTTGAATGAACAGCACTTATTCTATTTCAAGGCACACTGGACAAATTTTTCAAATGCAAATAATTCTAATAAGAGTCCATTACCTTTTAAGTATTTTTTAGTCAATCTGGTGGATATAAATTGTGATTGTTCCGAACCTAATATACTCCGGATATTCGGACTCTCATTCCAATAATTCGAATTCATAGATCTTTTTAATAAAAGAAAAAACATTTTAACTCTAGTTCCTTCCCTTAGACCAAACTATACTATCATTTCTTAACACTATTCTTTTTCAATAACTTAATTATCATACTCTTGGAAATGGTGTTGTCACTTCATCCATTGATATTGTAGTCGTTGTTGGACATCTACCACCACCACATTTTTGAACCTCATGGGATGAACCTGAGATTTTTTAAAATTTAATAAATAATTTCTGGTTATTTATGGCAGTTATCTATGTCAAAAAAACACGACAACATATTTCACAAAATACGTTACAAGTTGGAATCAATCAATACTAGGAAACCAACTACACCCTCACTTTTGTCTCACCCAGATTGTTGTATTTTGTGAAATATGCCATTGAGCTTGAAAGGGTGGTGCTTTAAGTATACGATTATCACTGTACTTCCACTAACCGGAACATCCGTCGCTTTGAGATGCTTCTTTGTAGACGCAGACTCTTGTACGGACCTGTGTGTCGCAGAAGCATTCACCCCAAACTGACCATTCCGTCCACCATGCATCTAAACAATTCACAGTCTAGCACCATTCAATGATCGTCTTCATAACTTAAAAGAATTTCACATTTTCTTCTGTTACAGGCATTGAATAATTAAAAAAAGGTGGAGAAACGAAGTGCTAGCATTTCCGAATGCAGTGTATGATAAACCAGAAATAAAGTTAGTGGCTTAAAGCTCTCAGAAATAACAATGAAAACAACTACTTGAATCTAATGATCTTCGCCGATAAATACCATTGCAGTGGTGTTTTATTTAGTTCTTGGATTTCTCAAAATTCCTGTACGCAAGTGAATGCAAATCATTACCTAGTTTCAATGTCCAAATAAAGGCTTTAACTAAACTAAGTGAAAGAAAATCAAGTTTTCAGTATAATTCCGCGTTAATTTTAAGGAGAATAAGACCAATTAGATTATATTAATAACCTCTATCGCTGTTATTGTTGTCTGAAACTATATGTAGATCAGCCTGCTCGTACATTCTTTCACTTTCAGCTTCTGCTTTGAAACTCGTCTCTTGGGGAACAAGTGAAAGATCCATAGCTGAAGGACGCGAAAGCTGAAACTAACTTTTTAAATATCTTTTCTGCTTCCCTATTTATCCCTAACCAATATAATAATTTATAATTAGCTTGGTTTAATCACTAAATTATAACATTAAAAATTAACTATACATTTTGGAAAAGTAGATTATTACTCTCTTGTTGACCTGCTTCCTTGTTTTTTTTGTCTATCTTGAAAGTTTTTTCGCTCTGAAAATTAAATACATAGTAGGAAACGCGTGATAAAACCTTTGATGTAGAATATCTCTCAGATGACTATTGCCAATTTTCTACCTAATGCATTACATAATAAATCAATGGAAATTTTTAAAGATCGGATGGAACAATATATTTCTAGAAAAGTATATTTTAATCTAAGCACCTGAATTGGATAACTGTAGGGTGCATTATTAACTGGTTTCACTACTTCAGAAGGTTCTACTGTGCCAATTGTATCGATTTTCTTCTCCATATCACTCATAAGACTCTATAAACATATTACTATTCTTTTAAAATAAGCATTATGAATAAGAACTAGACCTGTAACTTTGCAATCTCTTCAATAAGGAGTAGAGGGTCTTCAGGAATCCTTGAATCTTTGAAAAATTCTGGAGAGCCTGTACCGGTATGCTAAAATGTGTTGATAGTAAGTGTCAGAAGCGAGAATGTTTTTATTAGACTTTTTTGCTATATCAACCTTCGCATATTCTATTTGGCCAGAATGATGAATCCAATATTTCTCCGGTGCATTCGGAAATGATAGTTCACTTAACACGTTTTGACGTTATTCAATAAAATTTTAAAAGGATTGTAACCAGGTGATCAAGTTGCTTACTCCCTTTTAATGTATGGCGGAAACTCATTTTTACGTGTGTAAAAGACAAAGAGTGCATTTGGGTTAATGTTCATTCAGATAGACACAGTAAGGCACATTAGGCAAGAGGGTCAGAAGCTTGAGACTTCTGTATCTCTCTAGTTTCCATCACACGCTGGTTTTTATAGAGTCAATCAAGTTAGAAAGATTTTAGTGATGAAAAAAAGTTCAAGTTAGACAGTCGTGAGGGATGTCACCTATACAAGAGATCTGCACAAAGAACCTCGACGCTTTTCAAATCCAAATTTCACTGGAAGACTAATGGTTTAAGGTGCGTTCAGCGCTATGGGATTAATTAATTTGTGTCGACAAAGATAAACAGTGCAGATTGCCAGGAAGTCTTAGAAAATAATTTTACCCCGTATCTTCAACGTTTACCAGGTACTAGATTCACTTTCGAACAAGATATACGGCGATGAGAGAGGTCAGCTTCGTAACTTTGAATCCACTCATTGTCGTTAAAACTCTGTTACCTGACCGGAAATATCGACTAAAGAATCTGGTGAAGGATTTCTAGGAAATTTATGTAGCTAACCAGTCAGTTTGAGACTCCAATTTGTCATTAACAAAGCGTGAAGCGAAGTAGGATAATATCATCAAGATACTTTAACAAAATGGACTGCCAATTCGAAGCTGAAGAGTAAGTGGTTTGGAGATCAAGTGGCACAAAGCGTTATTTTCTGAGGATACATTGCCTTGACCGTGACCTTTCCGATAAAGTGGAGTGGAGTTTTTTTAATCTAGTTAGACTTTGACTCTTGTTCTCCACGCCTTTGCTTGTGCATTTTCAAAATACAGAAGCAAGTTAGGACACATAAAATAAGCTAAATCTTTTACAGGAAAAATATGAAATAGATAAAACTAACTTGATCTAATTTTTTTAACTGTTCCCAGTTTTCCTGGTTATCTTCTTGTGTTTCAATAGTACGAACTCCAAATGCTTGCGTTGGAACAGTGACTATTTTTCGGCCATGGAACTTCGGGAACTATATGAGTTATTTTCCCTCATTACTATTACAACGTCTGCTTTTTAGAAATATATCTTTGTGCACTTACTATTATAATATCGATAAGAATTTTTAGAACTGAAAATCTTTACTTAAATATAACCAACTTTCTTATGACTAGGCTTGCCCGGAATAGATTCTCCAGAATGAAGTTTTTGTTCCAGCTGTTCTTTCTTCTTATGCTTTCGAATTTTTTTCCCCTTGCCTGTTTTCTTCCACTGAGAAATTCCGCTATTTCACACAGATTTTATTTCATTGAACCATTCGATTTCATATTTGTATTTATTTTCACTTTTCTTTTTTTAATATCTAAGTAATTTCGACTAACCTTTTTAGCTTTTTTAGGTTTCTCTACCTCGCGTTCCGGATCACTTGTTTCTTCATCCACGACCACCAAAGGTGCCGCAAAGAACTCCTTTGAAATCCAGTTTGAAGAAATACTAGTATATATTTTTTAAAGCAAATCAGTGTTTTTAAATAAAGATAAAGAGATAAACCTTTTCTTGTTTATCCGAGTTAAAACCAGACTTTTCCCCCATCCTGTTTTGTTCTCTGAAATAATAGAAGTAGCACCAAGTTAACTGTCCTCTAAATTACAAAAATTAAACAGCTCTTTTGAAGTATATTTCACTACTAACCCCAATCCTGAGACACATTTTTAAAATATGAAAAACTAAAACCAACTGTATTAAATCCATGTCGCTTTTTTCAGCCATTTTAGTGATGTTCTTAAGCATCCAGTCGAGGGCATCGAGAGTGTCTGTCGAAAGTTCCTGAGTTCAAAATTGCTAATATATTTCAGAATATTGACTAGTGTACTATTATTTGAACACCACTCCACGCCAGACTATAGTTTGTCTGCTAAACATCAACTTACATGATTTTCTTCTCCAGACAATGACGTTATTTTCGTCGTTTCGTTTGATACTTCCCCGTCATGCACTTGTGCTTTCGAATTAAGAGTTTCAGATGAATGTAACTTATTTGTGTCAAAGCCCGTATAGCCAAAACCTGAAAATAAAAGACGAATGTGAAAGTTGTAGAATCGGCTAGCATATTCTGGAACGTAGCTGTGCTAAGCTACAATGAAAGCGTTTATAAGAAAAGATTCACGTGAAAGCTGGCGACATTTTTACGACGATCGAATTTGTGAGTGTTATTATTGATTGCCACAATATTTTAGCGCTAAGGTGAAGGATCAGAAGAACCCAGTACTAGTTTTCGCCTCGTTTTCTACCTTGGAATTTCCATAGAGGGAAAATGAAACCATTTCAGTTAAATTTGCAGGATAAGACTTAGTAACTGACCTTTAGTCTTTACTGGCTTGTCTATTATTGCTGGAGAGACCTGTTTACTGATGCCGTTACCTTCGCTTTTAATTTCTCGTACACTGGCATGATCCGTTTCCATCAACGATAATCTAAAGTACATTGTAGGATGAGATGTAAATAAACAGGCGATTAATAAAATCGGCACTAAATTATAGGATTTCGAGTATTCTCTGATTAAAATATTGCCTTATTATCGAAGAACCAACGCTCTTCTAATATGAGAAATTATGAAGGACGAAAATAAGTATCTATAAAGCCACTCCGATTTCGTTGGCAAAATTTAGTATAGATAATGATAATACTAATAGCATTTGTCTATTTCTCACTCATCAAAAACTGTAGTCAGGATCTCAGGAATAGGGCTAGTTGAAGTTGAAGGCTTTAAAGTGGTCGAAATGTCTTTTGTAGTTATGGATTGATTAGAAGTCTCCCAGTGGATAATCTGTTCTGATGTTACATCTTCCATAGGAAAAAGTGTTGGCTCGACCTTTTCAGGCACATCGTCGATAACATTTCCATCAAGTTGACCACTAGGGAGCTAAACCGTGGAAATTAAAAATCTACTTTTATCAAAAATTTCATATCTAATTTGCTAAGAAATGTTTGTTCTCTGAAAGCAATTAAAACATTTACAAATCTGATTAACCTACTTTTGGATGTACTACTATAGGATTGGTACGAACTTTATTTAAGTGTCCTTCTTCCATTACAGAAGAGAAATGAAGACCATCAGCTGTAAAAACATCCTACATTTACTACACGTACAAATTCTCTAGGAACTAATATAAAGAACAAATATTACAAACACGTATTAGAGACAAAAAACTTGTAAAATTTTCATGTGATGAAAGTTAACACATTCGAATCCCCAAAGTAATCACCAGCGCTCTCCATTCCGTGATCTATGATATTTAATCCGTCTTCTGAATTTTGGGGCTGGAATTAAAAATTACATAACATAATTTCGTCTATAAATTTTATAATTATAATAGCATTGTTGTATCTATTTAGTTTCGCATGTTAACCACCTCAAATGCTTCGATAATCGCTTCCGCAAGCTGTTTCTCTTGTTCTTCGAGTCTCTTCCTAGAGTTTTCAAAATGTTGGAAGTCAGACGAGCTTTTCTACAAAGGCTACAGATGTCTTAATATAACCACTATTATTGTTCTTACCTTCGAAAGAGTAAGCCATTGAACATCCTATAGCTTACTTTCCTCAGACGATTGATGGTTTATATACATGGATACTCACGTTCTTATAATACTCATCTGATGATGGCGAAGTGGTTGTTGTTGTTGTTAATGGGTTGGACAGCGTCGTAATGGTTGTTGGCTGAATATCACTATTCAGTTAATTACTTGGAATCTTGAAAATTTTTAATACGATTGAGTTGGCCTTAATAATTAATTTCTATTTCTATTAATATCCATTGCTAATAGATGTTTTATGATATTCAGACCTTTAATAGGGGACTTATTTTCCAAAAAGAAGAAGATCCAGCTTTTAGAATAGTCAACACTGAAGAATTTTGTGTACTGACATTTGTACCCATAGTCATGTCGTATTTTTTCTTTGATATTCCATCTTCTTTAGATATTGCAAACTGAAATATTTTCAATAACCTGTAAATGCAATTATAGCCCACCTCTCATTTATCACTCTGTCTCGGGACCTTGTTCTTGAAATTTTGCGAACTTTTTTCTTGACCTATCAAGCCGTCTAAATCTACACTTTTTATTTCGATGTTAATGTAAATTCTTTTATAAATACAAAATTTGTATTCTTCCACCATTTGATGATTATAGTCCGCTTAGGAGAAGGATTTACAAAGAACAAAGCAACGTTTTAACGAAAACCAAAGCCAATTTAAGAGCATGAAGTGATAAAAATGTTGCTCATACCATCAAGCTTCCTCGTCCGAAATTCCGTTTAAGAGACTTTTCATTCCGATGTCTATGTCATGTTGTGCTCGGGCAAAATCCACTTTAGTTTTCTTGTGGTTTGTTATCAAATTGGGGTGCTCCATCCATCCTTTTACGTCTGAATGAATTCAGTTCCTTCCAAACCGTTGCTTTTTACAGTTTTGAAAGACATAGACTCCCGATTTCATCCGAGCTGACTGAACTATTCTATTCTTTATTCTTCTATTTCCTTGTTCACTCAGCTTCGATGTCCTTTTTCCACTCTTTGCACTTCTAATTTATCAGAAGCTCCTAGGAAATTGGCGATAACTTTCCCAGAGCGACCTGTTTTCTTCGCAATCTCTGAATGGTTCAATCTGGCTCCAGAAAATGCCAAGCTTATCCCTTTTTCGGCATCGTGGAGTAAGGACCGCGAGAAATCTTCTGTTTCTAACATCAATCCACCAAAGGCCACGTAGTATTCTAATATGATTGCTCGCATATCTTAAGCGGACTATAATCATCAAATGGTGGAAGAATACAAATTTTGTATTTATAAAAGAATTTACATTAACATCGAAATGAAAAGTGTAGATTTAGACGACTTGATAGGTCAAGAAAAAAGTTCGCAAAATTTCAAGAACAAGGTCCCGAGACAGAGTGATAAATGAGAGGTGGGCTATGAAACGCACTGTACATGCTTATTTCTAATAAATTGTTATATTTAGGGGAGTGGCGTATTGTGGGGCATCAATCGAGTGCTATTTTTGCTCTCTAACCATAGCTTCTTTCAAAGTGGGAATGCTTGCAAATCTAAAGACGGTGAAAATCAACATTTAGTTGCCTATCTGGTGAACACCTAACTTTCCAATTTTTCAGATTTTTTTTGGTAAAATAAGTCTTTTCTCGACTTCTATGGTTCGTTATAGTAGTAAAAAAATATTTAATTATAATAACAGCTTACTAGAATCATTTGTTATCGTAGCAAGCAGATTTGGCTACAAAGAGAGAAATTGGAAAAAAAAGCAAGAATGAGCACTCGATTAACCTTTCGTATGTGTTTCTCACTATGCGAGCCTATACATAAAAGTTGGCATTGGAGATCGAGTTTTTTCATGGTATCTTAGCAAATCGGGTATTTCCCAAGATTCGAAAGTACCGGAGTTGCCAACCCTAATATATATGCAATAGCGATCATGTGCTTAAGACACTCCCTCTTCTCCCTCGTTCAGACTCGATGGTGTATTTTATCACCAATTTCAGTGANAGTGGAGCTAAGTAAGAGATGTAGTCGGTTTCCGGGTATCGATTGATTTATAATAACTTCGCTGCTAATTTCTAAGAAAGTCTGCTTTATTTCTTGTTCGGTCAAATAGTTAGGGCACCCTGAAGTAAGTGATTTAATTTCATTTTAAATCAAGTCTTCCATGTTCCATATCAAGACTGATGTAGTTAAATGTTTCTATAACAACTTAAGTCTGTTTATAGCCAAGTAGACAAAAAAATATCACTCCAACTCAGCGATAAGTGATTAAAGTTTTGCTAGACCAAAACTTTAGTGAACTGCAGATCGCAAAGATGTTAGAATTCTCTCGATGTGCTATCCAGAATTCTATTAAGCATATCAATAAGTTTGAAATAGCTGACAATACCCCTTATTACCAAAGAAGCTAATCACCAGCGAAAGGATTGACTGTATAAGTTAGCGGCTTTGCGCAGACAATCGTCAAATGACAGCCAGAAACATTCACAACGAAATAAAAGCCCATCCAAATTACCCACTTAGTGTCAGATTAATTCGATGTTTGGTGGAAGTTGGATTAAATGGAGGGATTGTCGGGAAAAAACTATTCGTTTCTTTGAAAAGCCGGAAGGCACGCGTTGCATTTGCCCAAGAATGCCTGGCAAGAACAGCATCGAATTGGGTTGAGGTGGTCTTTTTTAATGAGTCAAAGTTTAACCAATTTGTGTCAGATGAAAAGAAATGCCTGTCCTCAAATGTATGCCAAAACGTACCAAATCAAAGATCAAACATAATGATGGTTCATTAATGGTTTGGACGGGTTTCAACAAAAGTAGACCGGGGCCTCTACATATTGTATGAGATATAATGGATAGTATTTCTGCTAGAAGAAAATCCTATACATATGTTAGAAGCCAAAAATTGGGTTGAAATTGGATCCAAGGGAATAACAAACCCAAATATCCAAGTAAGGCTACAAAATGTTGGCTCTAGCAGGAGAAAATCACGAGTGGTCTTCTAAGAGTCTAAACTTGGATCCAATCGAACATCTATGGAATGATATCAAGAAGGAGACACAGGCAAAACCCTAGTATAAAGAAATTATAACTAGTTATTAGGAAAGCCTGAGTTGAGATTTCAGTCCAACACCGTATTAGCCCCATAGACACCATGCCACGACGTTGGGCTGTCGTTATCAAAGATTTCAGGTATCCTACGAAGTATTAGTTTTGTATTATCTTAATGTTATTTATGTCGCTAATAAGATTTTTAAAAATGAAGTTTCATAGTGTTCTTACAGACAGTTCTCGGGGTGATATGGTGCATAGTCGCACTAGAGATGAGATGATTTGAGATTAAGCAGACTTTCTTAGAAATTAGCAGCGAAGTTATTATAAATCAATCGATACCCGGAAACCGACTACATCTCTTACTTAGCTCCACTNTCACTGAAATTGGTGATAAAATACACCATCGAGTCTGAACGAGGGAGAAGAGGGAGTGTCTTAAGCACATGATCGCTATTGCATATAAGATTGTAGATGAGAGTGGAAGAAATACTTTAACAGAAACGTACTTTAGATTCATTTGTTTTAGTAATGGGTGGTAGTAAAAATAAGGTATCCTTCGTAGATTTATCAGGAGACTTAAGAACTGCTGTAGTACTTTTGTCCTGGAAATGGAATACAAAGAATTAATACTCTTATACACTAACATTATATAACGTAGTAATATAAGTCAATAATAAGATTCGAAGAGTAGCAAACAAAATTTTGCAAACAAGTGCAGTCCTAGTTATGTTTTCGATGGCTAATGACCGAGATCAGACTATAACTCTGATTGGATCACTTCGATATAGTTGAGTCGCAAGATATTTGACATTTTAGGCAGTTTTTAAAAATCTTATATCCCCGAATTTTCATTCCTTATATGGGCATATTTCATTTAATTACAGTTATAATTTGTTCTACAATTACAAATTTGTATAATGCACATTCTAGTATTATATCAATATTTGAAAAATTCTTTAGATTCACTGAATCTAAAGAACTTTATGATAGAAAGACTATTGCGAAATCTCATCTGCCATTGTAAACGGCACATGTATAGGTAGCTAAAATAGGTAACAAAACTTTCATAAATAGCAAAGGGCTATGTATGCTCATCTTTGGAAGTTTTAGAAGTGTTGGGAAAGATCATACTTCAGTAATATTACTAGCTCCAGAAAATGCTACTGTAGACACGGGGGGCGACGTACTAATTCTTGTAGGTGGCATTGTACTCTAGAATACTAATATACATTACATTAGGCTTAATATCTGCAATGTAGTTTTTAGTGTTATATCTAATGAAACAAAGAGTCCTATAAGTAACACTAGAACCTTCTTTTCAGTCTTGTGTGTTTCAAGTAGTTTCTGTATTACAGTCTCTGGAAGAGGCACGAGAGCTGAGTCAAAGTCAAGTGAAGGTTTGTGGTTAATTTTCCGATCACTTGTTAAACCCTCACTTCTTAATTGGATAGATTCGCCTTCTCTAAATAAGAATTCGGGGTTAATATAGTAACAAAAAAAGTACTTGGCAATTGTTCATATTTCACCTTGTCAAAAATGGCAGATAGAAAGCATTTTCTTTAGGTGTGACTTTCTCTTCAAACTCCATTAACGCCTAAGAAAAGAATGTTATCGAAAATAATTAAATATTAAGCTAAAATTATATTAATAAGTACTTAAATGCCTTAAATTAGTTAAAGATAAAGATAATGTAAACAATAGATTTATTTCCCGATATTCACTCTTGAATATCATTTCAAATATTCAGTGATTTCTCTGTATCATTTCCCTCCTAGTTTAACACAAAATACAATTTTTTATGTAGTCCATACCTTATCTTTGGCCTCCGAGTTATTTTTAGTAATATCCTCCACATTTGAAAACAGAGATAATTGGTCCTCAGGTTGTGATTTCACAGTAAACTGGCGAGCACCAAAGACTTTTTCAGGAGTATAACCAGAAATCATTGTTCTCATTAAACTATGTATATGATCGAATGTTTCTCATTTATGTTGGAAATTATAAATTTATTAGGAAAATCACGAATGTTATCTTTTGGTACTACGATTTAAAGGGTTAAAAATAATCTATAATGAGAAAACGAGAAAGAAATTACCTGGGGCTCCATCTTGCCTATTAGTAGGTCTGTGTTCCAAAAACTCGGTGAATTCATCTTGAATTAACTGGTGTGAAGGAGATTGAATATCTAAAAGATTTTTCATCAAACGCCTATATGTCACCCTTCGTTCACTGCAAACCTCTAAAAAGAGTAGCTTAAATGCGTTAGTAAAAACAGTAAAATTAGTGCAACACCACTGGTTATTTCAAGACAACACTGCACACAGGCTTACCACTACTAGAATAAAAGGTGCTCTCTACCCAGTCCAGGTTCTATTTTAGCATATTCATTCTTGATAAACAGTGACAATGACAAACGACAACATAGAAATGGCTTTAAAATTATGAAGTGCGAATAAACTAGTTTAATAAAACAAATATTTCATATGTATGCATGAATTATATTCTAGTGGCCAGAAGGCCGCACTCATAATAATCATAATCCTCTAATTATGGACGGTAAGATTTGAGAGTAATAGGTACCGCTTTCGTTGTAGTAAAATTCAAAAAAGAGCTAATCTCATTGTAATTTGACCCTAATAGATCCAAGTCTTCAATATCTTCGTTTTTTATTGGTTGTACTCCTTGATCAAGTTTCCTAATAGACATTGAGGGCCGTCCATTATACATCGCATTCAAAACATCCCAGTCATAATCTGGGTTTTCAACCCAACCAAATATGTCTTCAATGGATTTTCCAATCCTTATATTAAGCGCTCTGCGATCAACTTTTCGCTTTTGTACAGCAGTGCCCACCACCTTCATAAAAAACTTACGAGTATTATGACCAGCACTATGAGTGCGGAATCCGCCCTTGGATAATTTGATAAAGTTCGAGTTCTCCTGACTATTTTCTGGTATTTCGTCTGGGTAAAGCTGCTTCATAGCTTCTTTACGGTCGGCTTCATACGGATCAATAACGTCATAATCGTTGTGAACTTTCTGTTCGGAGTGATCATTATGGAATGAGTTTGTTTCACAAGGACGGGTCTCCTGTAGTAATTTACATTACAACAATTAAAAAGAGCCACAGAAATGTAGATTTAACATTAATTTATGAAGAAATGCTACAATCTATAATCTGGATCCTAATTATTCTGGTAATTAACTAAAAACCCTTTCCGATCGGATATTTTCTCATTGCAACGTATTTTAGTAGATTAGAGTACTACAAAAGAACAAAAGTATTCTTAATTTCAAACAATAACCTGATTAGGTCCAAGGCAATTGAAACCCTTGACAGTATTGCAAGCTCGGACACGAATACGTACTCCGTTATTACAGAACGACCAAGCTGACCATGCTGCCCAAACAGACGCATACACTACAAAATCATTAGCATTTATAAGATTTCTTAGAATTAAATTTAATTCACTTGCCTTAATTTCATTGTGATACCGAATGGCCGCTAGGAATTACAATGTACACAAATTTAGGTGAAGGTATTCCTGTTGCAACCTTAATTCTGTTATTAGAAGTCCATCCGCTGCATTCAAGCAAAACTGATGGAATGCACTCCAGAATGTGATAGCCACCCAATTCGCATCATTAGTCACATATTATTATCGTTTAGACGTTGCTATATTTGTTTCAATAGACGATCCCATTCATTTATGGGTCATTTCTGCTGTTTTGCGCAACATACCGAATCTGACTGTCCGTATTAGACCCCAATGATCGATGCGACCACAAGAAGACGAAAGCTCAGTGAAAAGAGATGCGTTGTTGTTAATAACCTACGAATTCTTAACATCTCGTGGATTACGTTAGATCCCATCCCCTAACCAAACTTCTGTTATATAAAGAAATGTACGTACAACGTCTCTCCAACATCGTCCATAGCCTGCGATTTTCTGCTTAGATCCTCAATTTATATACTTTTCTCTTAATTCAGCGTTTTCCTTTTTTCAAATAAATACTACTAGCACATTAGTCAAAATACTTAATCAATAAATTTTCCTATATTTATTGTTTATTCAATTCTTATACATGTAGTTACACTACAATACCAATTAATCAAAAACTTACTAAATTGTGCATTTGATGGTAGTTGACGATTTATTCGAGGAGTTACAAATCCTCGAAATTGACTCAGTTTTCCTGTCGGAGCCCATGATGGTTCGGTAGTAGATTGTTGAGCTAAAAACAGTTGCTATTATTTATTTAGAAACTTGTATTTTACTATTATTTTTCCAGTATGGAATCCGAAACGTGACTATATTTTGCTGGTGATAGTGCGGTACAGCAAGATACTGATACTCTAATGAGTGATGAAAATTATTCAGTGCCCATAGTCCACTAAAGTACCATTTCACGGACTTAGTTACGCTCTATAACTTTCGTAAGATGAAATGTCGAGATAATTTCATTCTAACAGCACTTTTTGATTCTGCTAATAATTCATTTTAAATTAGGTTCTGCATATTTGTTGTACTAGCGTTACAGTGGTGAGCTCAACATTGACAGTACAAAACAAAAATACCTATAGAATTTATATTTTATTATTTTAAAATTTCATCAGTTCTAAGAACTTGGTTATATATTTCCTAGGTCAGGTAAATCCTTTACTTAAGAAGTGATTATTTAACAAGAATATAAAGTAACACTTTAAATATTAGATGAAACTGTTAGTTTTACAAGTAGATATAAGAATTTTGGTGGAAAGTCTGAAGAATGGGTTGGAAAACAGTGTAATATATTAAAATCGGAGGAATAAAATCTAGAAGGTGAACTATTGATTAATCCGTACTTCTATCACTTCGCTGCGCAGTGAAACTTTGGATGATGTATCATGTCTGTGTCGGTTCTGTGATTCGAGACTCATAACTAGTTTTCCGGACAAAGATATCGTATTCCAGGATGGTTCTAGATAGGAGATCATAAGGTAATATGACGTAACAAAAATAAAGGCGACGACTTAATTGGAAGTATTCCACAGAACACAAACGGATACATTTCGATGATAGTAAGCACTTGAAAAACATTATTTTGAAATATAGGCATAATGGAAGTTATTCCAATGCAAAATAAAGTAACATATAAACAACACCTTATACTACGGTAGGAAGTGAAAATACATCGGGAAGATCATAAAAATAACTGCAGTTATTTGAATGGGAATTATTAATTACCATATCGTCTTCACGCTGATTATAAAGTAAAGCTATCAAAGCTTAATTACTATAATAAAGCAGCAAGAACTAACTACCAATCAAATCTAATAACCCTGAGGATAACTTTCTACGCAGTAGAGGCATTGTTTCGGATTTGAAAGGGAAAACTCTTGCCGTTTAATTTTACCATCATACCAAGGTCTTAAACGAATTAGACGAAACAGGTTCTATACGGGAGTAGGTAAACTCTAAAATATTAAGCACTCGTGCATAACTTTAGCACTTGCAGACCCTAAAGAGGTATACACAAAAGTAGAGTGAAGGGAGTTGTTGATGACCACAGAGCCATGCATGAAAGTCTAATTAAGTCGTATATGGTAGGTAAATATATGAGTACACTTTTTATGGAGGGCGAATAATATCTTATGCGATTGACATTTAAGATATGACACCTCGAAAATATGAAAAGGTAAGCTAGGTGCCCTAAGCGTGGCTAGTAGGTGGATAGTGAGTTTTGAAATATGAAAATAGCTGAAATGTAGTGATTTTGCTGCCGGATGGTCAAAACAAAGATAGGTAGATAATTATGAAATAACATAATATTGCGAACCTACTGTAGCAGCAATAACAGCTACTGGAATTAAACAGAGGGCAAGTCGGCTCTGCATCCCGCGCAGTCTCTCCTCTGGCGCGTGATCCCAGAGAGTAGCAGAAATGGGGTCATGATAAACCATACACGCCTATCACCAAAATCCAAGACAACTTCACCTATTACTTACTCGATTAGCACGGAGATCAGAGAGAAACATAAGACCCTCATTCTTCATCACCACCCTTATTCCCATCACGAGTTTGGCTTCTTCAATAACTCGGAAGATGTTTCTTTGCGTTGCATTTATCATCCATACAATATAGCGTAGACAAATGAGAATCCGTCAAAGTGATAGAAGAATAAAACGCAAAATGAATGTAGCATTTCTCGAGATATTGCCACAGTAGTGTTTAAACCACAGTATGTGCAAAATTCATTAAGAACCAGATACACTGGAATTTTATGGCTCCCTACTGAGAAGACTCAGGTTACTTTCAGAACAACCCAAAGCAACTAATAGATTTCTTATAGTACTTTGTCTAATGTAATCTGTAGAACTTATAAATTTACAAAACGTGATGATCGACCCATATTACGAAGTCGCAATTCGCATCCGTGTGCTAAATAATTACGTAAACAACCGTAATAAAGTTGGATTTTGTTATGATCTGAATTTTAAATATTTTTGAACCAAAGGTCGTCAAACAGCAATATATAAAATAATATATTGATGTTGGTAAATAGTGGGAAAAAAGAGAGCCTTATAATCTTAGCCTATAGCTAAATATCTTACACACAACGCTTAGCTACAATTTCTAAAATTAAAATTAACATATAATTGTCAACATTTCAATCTTCTCTTTTCGAAGACAGGCATTATAAAAAATTAAAGCTTCAAATTGGCTGTTTGAATTCGTTTTATAAGTCTCTAACAACCAAGTAAAATTTAAATAATTACTGCATGTGCTAAAATTTGATACAATACAAATATCTGATGATATTGAACAGATTTTTTTGTTGATTAATTAATTTCATAGTAGGATGAGATATTTACTTAAGATTAGAACTTTGGCAAATTTAATTTGATCTCGTGTTTCTAAAAGGCTATAATAATAAATTTCGAATTCTTTGCAGATGAGGATTGGTTGTGAAAACTTAGCACTTGTTTTATAAAACCAGAAAAAAATATTTAGATCTGTATATTACATGAACTCCTCATCACCCAACTCTAAACTTGTTTCTATTGAAAGAGGTTCTTAAGCGGCAATGATCAGCCAGCTGCGTAACTAGTTCTAGAAATCAAGTTGAGAGATCTTATAACTAATAATATCCTTGAGTAGCAGCTAATTCTCGCAACTAAGGAAATGTAAAACTAGATGCTACTTAGCACAGGGTTTGTGATGCCCGAGAGGACACTTCCCAATCTGCAAAGAAAGTTATTCATAGATAAATGCATATTTTTAATCTATACAAGCGAAATTACAGGACAATCCCTTACTTATTTATTTTCTTATAGCCACTAATATCATAAATGCAATTGCTCCAATTAGCAGCTATCGTTTCCAGAAGTTTTAGGGTAGGCATACTAGGGCAGATTCAAATGACTGGAGTGTACATCCAATATATTCAAAGTGGTGATACTTGTGCCAAAAATTCACTCTACTTAAATAGCATATTAAATATTATGTAAACAAATCAACTGCATAACTAAAACTAGCGAATTACGGTACGGAAATAATATGAAATCAGACATTAAAATTTAAGAAATTAATAGACTTCATCGAGCTTGAACTGTGTAAACAACTTCCATAAGTTCACTAAATATATCTAAATAAATTGCAAAAATTCAACATAATAAAGCAAGGAACATTCCCACTAAACAATAAAAGCAATTACTGGAAAGAAACTCTCAAACGCCTAATATAAGCGGCGCTGAAAAAGAGAATTAACGGTGGTTGTGTAATTCAGCCACTGTGAGTCTCGAATATTGATTGATATACAGGAACAGCACACAGAAAAGAAAGTACCATAAGATGCAAACCCTTAGCGGTGCTCACTGACTGGCGCTACTTTTCGGAATTTTGCAGCGTTCGGCTTTTACAGTCATTTACAATCTAACGTTCGCAGTCTGTTTAAACCAAATCTCCTTTTATACTCCAGCCTTCTCATGTTCCTATCTTTAAAATTTGAACGTTTACCTCTTCTGTGAACATAAACCTGATTTTAAATAACCAATCATTACAGAAGGGTGAAACCTAAAATTATTAAGTTATGGCAGCAGTTACACAGATTTTATACTATTCCATACAAACAAATTATTCACCAGCATTGTAAGGAATAAATGTATGACAAAAACAGATGATATCTTCTGAACACCTATCCATTCAAATGGAAACTACAAACAAATCTATGAACAATGAGCAATATAAAGAGAAGTTGTGGGTGGACTTAGACGACTCACTAGCCTCTCCGACAGAAACAAGGATACAAGTCTTCGCGCTTAGAACGTATTTTGAAACAAACATTGCAACCTCGATAACACTACAACAGCTAAATCACCTTATAATTGAGGAACCAATTTATGCTAAAAATGCCGCAAACATCTAGCACCTGTATAGTGGAAGACGGACAGTTAAATAATTCTAACTAATTGGTAGGCAAGAAAAATGTATCACAAGTGAACAGTAATAAATAACCCTTTGTATTAGATGTCCACAGCTTCGCGTTCACTTTCTGTACTAGACTCGTCTACTATTGACATCACTACTGTTTGGAGATTCTGAACAACAAAAATAAATAGTTCTGAATAGCTGAAAATAACTTGCACCTTAACTATGAGAAAATAATAAAGCATTGGTGAAAATCCCAAATGTTTGGAAGTGCAGACCGAGTGTGTCTTCCCTTTAATTGTATTTTTCACCGCTCGTACTCTTCTCTCCTTATCGCTTAGTCCATCGGAGTGGATTGCACCCATTTCTAGTGATCTTTCAAGAAAAGAAGCCATAATTGGGCTGGAAGTCATCAGAAAAAGATCTTTCCTCCTGAAACAGATTTTCCGTTATAGTTAGTGGCAGTTAAAAACTAGATCATAGTTTTTAAAAAGCCAGACATATTAACATATTAGAAATAAAATAACTTTTGAAAATGAATAAAGCCCACTTATTCATGACTGAGGTCGCTTCATCTTCTTCACTACTTATTTTGCTATGTGGACAAAATGCTTCAGAACCATACTTAGAGTCTAGTGACGAATTAAAAGTATTCCTATAAGATATACTTAATTAAAGTATTCATGTATCTATTTATTTATTTACTACTAGACGAGATGTTTGATTCTTAAAAATAACGCAGCATACTTAATCAAAATAATAAGAAATGCCCTAGTGACATGTAGCCATCTTTGTACTGCTTTCCTATATATTGTCGGTAAAAACAACTAGGATGCCTCATTATTAAACAAAATCCCCAAATTCAATACCCCAAAACCCAAAAGAATAGTGGACTCAATTCCAATGAATTATTAGTTTTGCTTTATTAACTAAACTGACCCATTTCCTTCTTTGTCTTCGTCAGTACTAATTTCGGCAGATGCATCGGATTCTCTACTCCTATGTGTTTGCGGATTGTTAGAATCTAACGACGAATATAAGTCGATATTCGGATCAATAATCGCAAGATTGTTATTGTTAGGGGAGATTTTCTTTTCTGCTTGTGGACTCTTCAGCTTAGTTGTAGGACAAACCACTTCTTTATTATAGGAAGAACTGCAAACCAGATTCGATTGACTGCAACAGTAATAAATAATGGTGAAACGCACCTAATAAATAAATAAAACTAGGGGAAGAAATATAGCTAGAGAAACAGGACTAGATAAAATAGATACTAGCAGAAAAAATCATTACTCTATTAAAGGGGCGGGAGTGGTCGCTCCTCTCATCTCTGTTAGATGCTCAAGTGAATGCTGAGAAAATTGATCCGCAAATTTTAGTGCTTCTTGGTAAGATGTTGACTGAGGAAGCTTCATCACGTTTAGATGATCAGGTTCGTCATATGAGCTAGGAGAATGTATAGCACGTTCTTGAGTCATAGAATAAGCTCTAAAATATTTTTTAGGTCTATTTCGCTTATAAATGGTCAATAAAATTAAAATACATATTATTCTAACGCATCCTCAATGTCATGAATCCTTAACTCGCAATAATTCTGTCAACGATTCTTCATTTATCAAAAATATTAACGTATATAGTTTGTGGTGAAAAGTACCTTCTGCCAATTATCTTTATTTAGAGGATGGATTGCTTCACATTTTAAATAGTACGCTTTTCTTCCAGTTAAAAGGAAGGATTTAGAAAAGAGAATAATAATATATCTATTAAAACTACATAGTAATCTGACCTTAAGACAAAACAATAGGTAAAAAACACTTCTCAGCACAAACTCCGTTAATGTTCTTGATAAATGAAGAATCATCTCTAAATGCATCATGGACAGAATTATTATGAATTAAAAATTGGTGACACTCGATAGTTAGTTTGTTTTCTGATGACAAACCTCTCCTTCTGGTAGAAATTCTCACCGCTACGATCATGGTCTTCCACAGCGACGTTTATTCGCGAAGGGTATGATGCACGCTGATATTTATATCTTCCTAAAATAAATTATTTTCTAATAGATAATCTTCTACTATTTACTGAAATTCCATACTAACGCTATAGCATATTTAAATATTGATTCTAAAAATTTATTTAGAAAAATTCTAACTAGAATAGATTAAATCTAGCTGTTTACTAGTTCTATAATAGGTAAACCCTTTAGTTGATTAATCTTTAATATACTAAAAATGAGAATTAAAAATAGACCAACTAAAGATTTTACTATATATCCAAACTAACTAAAACTTAAAAATTGCCTTGTACAGTTCTGGCAGGACTGTCCTTTTGAAACATCGATCTTCTAGGTTTCCTTCGCTGAGCGATCCTCCCATCGGACCACCGACCATCTCCATTCCGATAAAGCGTTTGCGAAAAACATACCTTAATATAAATGCTTTGTAATCCTATATTGTCCATTAATATCACTTAACTACCTAATTAGTATCCACTAACTGTAAACATATATCCACAATTTTCAGCACCTGACCTGTTGTCCCCCACTCAACATTCCACAGGATCCTGTACCATCTTTTCGCATCTGAACTCCGCTATCTTCAGAGATTCCACTATTCCTGGCTGAACATCCACGGACTAGGTCTACACAATACTGGGACGAATGTGAGTGTGACATGCATGAATCGTACGAGATCGCTGAATTTTTTTAATAGTTTTCTTAGATACAATTTACTATTTGTATTCATCCACCACTTAATCACTTTCTAATCAATAAACTAGAATATATTAACCTTTTTGTCGTTCTTGGATCTCAACCAAAAATTGAAGTTATAAATACTCATTCTTATATTAGCTAAAAAAATTAAAATAGTATCTTAAACTTACGACTGTTGTGCGTTCTAACTGGTGACTCGCGAGTATCCCGCAACTGCCCATCACGTCGTGATTTTGCAACAAGGCCATTTGAACTGCGTGAAGAAGATTGACGGGAGAAGGTGACAGAGTAGGACGAGGGAAATCCAGATGAACTCAAATTAAAAAGTATTTTTTATATAATTGGTTATTTCAGTACCCATAAGTGCTTACTATAGAAACTTATAGTTGGGTTGTATATATTTCTACAATACATGATCATTTATGGCAAACAGGCTAACATTCAAAAATGCGGTTCTCAAGAAAGCCTCACCTACTAGCTTGACTATATGTATACGGTGATCTCCGGTGATAATCTACTATATCTTCATCACTTGACGACGTGTATTCCAATCCATGATTGGAATTAGGACCAATTGCAGTGCAATAGATGCTGTATATGTGAATTTATACTGTTGAAGTAAAACTAAAGGTAATTTACGTAAAAAAAAATCATGAATGAAACTACAAATAGCAATGAATTATTTTGTGCACGCACTCTTGTTCAGCTCCTCGAATGGTCCTCGGTCCTGCACGTAACACTGTAGGACGAACGTTCGATACATTTGATACCCGCAATCGTTCCCTTTCGTTTAGTGCACGTTGACGAGCAGCCAACTCCTATCAAGTTCACAGATCTGATCTTCAGCAAAGAGTTGTGCTTATTAGTAGTGAAATACATTGGCGAACTATTTAGTAAATAATTGGTCTGAGACAAAAGCTTCCATAAGCATAACTAAATGTCACATATTTTTGCTGCTTTCCACATATTCATCCCATATCTTATGCAAAATATGAACCTGTTCCTTTAAGTGAAGTTCGTTCAAGCAGTCCGCCAGTTTCGAATACATTCTATTCGTCCTTCTCAGCTTGTTTTCGTACATTTCACGAATATCCTGCGCATGTTTCAGCTCATCGTGTCTCTTCCGGATAAGTTCTTTCTCTAAAGTTCAATGCAATACAAAACAACTTTCACTACAGTCGTAATAGGAAACTGCTGAAATTATAAAATAAATTAAGAACCATCAAGATTATTGCCGTATATGGGTGTCTTTCTATTCGTGAGTGTGTCTGGGTACCGTATATTTTGCGCATCTTTGCGCCACTGTTCACTTCGCCGAAACCATTCCTGAGAAAAATATTTTGCGTTCCTCCATGTATTATCTCTTTACGACACTACGAGTTTTTCTCTCCTCATTATCTGGACTTTACCATCCAAACTTCGAAAACTTTTCTCTTATCATTGATACAATCTAGAGTTCTAGCTTAAACATGGAAAACAGCTAGGAATCTATATAGAATCATAATTATACCTCTTCTCCCATTTCTTGAAGTTCATCTCGAAGAATATTGACATGTCGTAGACATTGAACAAACGATGGTCGATTCCTAGGAGTTGTACTCCAACATTGCATCATGAGGATTTTCATACCATCAGGAGTATCCTTTGGTATAGGCAATGTCAAAATGCTGAAATATTTAGTCATTTAATTGTCTTTAATATATTTCAAACTCAGTTATCTAAAAAGTAAGTTTGTATAATAACAATTATTAAAAAATAGTTGAGAAATGAAAGAATTTTCTTCGCTAGTTTACAAAAAAAAGTCTATTTTCAATGGGAAAAGAAATCACTAACTTCAATCCCACTCCATAGATTATAGCCATCTGATCGACGTTTTTAAACGGCTGTTCTCTTGTTAGCATTTCCCACAATACTACGCCAAATGAATACACGTCAACCTGAAGTATTGACAGAATTTATCAAACCAAGCATTCCTTAAATGAAGGATATTAGAGGGCTTAATCTAAGACAAAATTATTCAGGAACAAAAAAGCATAAAGTATGATTTAAGGAAGGTTATTACAAAATAAATAGTATAAGGCACAAAAAGCGGAAAATAGAGGATAGAAAGATAAAAAAAGTGGAAGAGACTACAGAATATATACTTCTGTTTGATACTCTAATAGATTAACTTAATTTATAGATTATACTCTATTAATTTAGTTCAAGGTTTAGATACAGACTTTGATACTTGTTAATTAGCAAAATTGAAGAAGGACACTAGCCTTCTCACTACATGGTTCTTTTTTGATCATTTCAGGTGCCATCCAACTAACTGTCCCACAAAATGACATCACCGTACTATTTTGCGTTCGTTGTTGATGAGAGGTACCGAAGTCGCAAATCTTCATTACATCATCATCAGTAATAAGAATGCTACAAAAATAATAAAAGCTGCAATATGTCTAACTTTCATTATTCTAAATTCCCTCGCTAGTCAATTCTGGGGAAGTATCAATTCAAAACTTCAGGAAATCCAAATATATATGTAAAATAATGAAATGAAAAAAATACTAGGTGTATCCAAGCGTCTTAGTTGTTGTTTCAGCACTCTGGTAGAGCTATTCAAAACTGAAATAAAATCCCGCCTTTTTGCCTATT
>JAJAVP010000124.1:57327-72595 GCA_020740425.3 Heterorhabditis indica | reverse complement strand
GTCTTAGTTGTTGTTTCAGCACTCTGGTAGAGCTATTCAAAACTGAAATAAAATCCCGCCTTTTTGCCTATTTGTGGTGTTAGCCTGGTTGTTTTCGAAAAGTCATGTTGCGATTTAGCGGTAAACAAAACCTCACCAATCAGTAACGAACACAATGAGCCACCAAAATCTGCACATTCCCCACTGTATTCTCTGCGAATTTCAGCTAAGGAAAAGTGCTGCTGAAGCATGCGAATCCATTCGCTCCATTCTTGGCGAGGATGTTGTTTCCCACAGCACTTGCAGAACGTCGAATAGTGGTGCTTTGAAAGCATTGCCGGATGAAAATCCGTCGCAAACACAAGAGGAACTCGCAGAACAGCTGGGAGTTGGTCAAGCAACAATTTCGAGACGGTTGCATGAGATGGGAAAGATTTTGAAGCTCGAAAAGTGGGTACCGCACGAACTCTCCGAAAACAGCATCGGCAGCCGTCTAAACGCATGCATCTTGTTGCTTGCTAGACAACGTAGAAAGGACTGCTTGTGGAAAATTGTTACCGGCGACGAAAAACGGATCAGATACGACAATCCTAAACGCACACATTCTTGGGTAGACGCCGGCCAACCATCAACGCCAACAGTAAAGCCAGACAGTCGTGCCAAAAAAGTTCTTCTGTGCACTGGTGGGGTATGAGGGGTGTGCTGTTTTACGAGCTCCTCCAACCGGGTGAAACGGTTACTGCCGGACACTACCGTCGTCAGCTGACTAATTCGGCCGACCTAACCGAACAGGAAAATACCATTTAATGGACAAGGAAGTAGGATGGTCATCTTGCTTCATGACAACGCTAGGTCGCATTTCGCTCTAAGTACTCAGCGGTTATTTTTAACTAAGACTGAGAAGTTCTTCCTTATCCCTCCGACTTGGCGCCTTCGGATTGCCATTTATTCCGGTCGATGCGTAACTGTTTAGCTGGACAGCATTTTCAAGATGTGGCCGACGTACGAAAATGGATCGGTGGATTCATTGCCTCGAAGTCCAGATTGTTCTTTCGCGAAGCAATCCGAAATTTACCCGAGAGATGGCAGAAGGTCATAGCAAGCGAGGGAAAATATCTCGCTGATTGAATTGTATTTTATATAGTATTGGAATAAATTGGAAGTTTGGAAAAAAACAACTGAGACCCTTGCCTACACCTAATNAATATGAAAGGAAAATAAATGTAAACTTTGCTTTTCGCTTTACTCCTAAATCAGAACGTATTTCTGTTTTCAAATCACTTACTTCGGCATATTAATATTTGATTCTTAGTAAAAAAAATTATCAAGCACTACTTCCTTCAACGCTTTTGATTAATTCGAGAATCTTCTAACGAAATATTGAACAATGAAACACCGTTTGTACAACTACTCACCTTAGCTGCATGCGACGAAATACATTTGTTGGGTACCTGGTAACCGAATTCGAATTGCATTTATGCAGATTTTGACATCACCTAAAAGCCGATTCACTTTACTATGCAAATATTCATCTGATCTCTTCGCAATTACTGAAGCCCAGTGCGATGCTATTCAACTCATATTGCATGTGGTGTAGTGGCACTTCATTGTTAATAAACAAACTGCTAAACGTGGATATTGAACAGAACTGTGTATTCTCAGGCCTAGAATGCTAAAGGATAAACCAGATCTAACCAACATAAGGATTTAAACCTAATATATGGTTTTGGTGACTATTGTTACATAACTTTGTTAGTTTCGTCTTTTAATGTACTTTACCCTTCAATCAGTGATAAGTTGAGATATACATTTACCGTAAAATATGTTCAGAACTAAAGAATAAGTTTGAGGAAACAAATAGCAATGTTTATATCTTAATTCGCTATGTAACCGTGAGAAGGAATATATTTTAAAGAACAGTAGTTACGTGATCAGTCATGCTTTATTAATTTGTTCATCATAAATATGACATGTTTCTGATTCCATACCCAATGGATTAAATAATAGAAGATAAATCGATATATCTAATAACTATACATTATTTTATAACGTTCAATATTTATCGGTACCTATAGTTCATTTCTTCGTAAAAGATACTCTTCATGATAGGCCTTCTTCTTCTTATACATTTTTGTTTGTTGTATATTAAGAAACTGGTCGGCTTCATCTGGTCTGTCGGGAATTTGGCTGCATAACCAACGGGTCTGAGGTGTATCTTTGAGAGCTAAAATAATTTGTCACTAGATTGATTTTAAATGCATATTTTTCTCCAAAAAATGTATCTGAGATACGTATTGGTTTCTATCACTATGTTAATAAGTGTTCATACATTCAAAGCATAACTCCCGGAGGCAGTGGATGATATTTGGCACTTCATTCAACTCACACCATCCAATTTCCTAAATAGATATCTATACTTTTGCGTATCACTTTGGTTTTTATTCTTATCGATAAATTACATAATTCTCGTCACTGTTTGGTAAAATATTATTTCACCAAAGATACACAAAATCTCTGGAACTAACGTTTTTCTTAAAAAGTGATTATTGGATTAAATCCCCACATATATTCTTGCGTGAAACCGAATAAAAAGTATGAAGAAAAAACTTACTAAACTACATATCCTCTCAGGTCTTAGAATAACGGTCGCCACGTCGATAATATGGTTATAACTATGTTCAAAGTAACGCATACACTAAATTAATAATAAGAATTATTATTATGTAAATGAGAAAAGTTCGAATATGGTTCTTCACCATACTCACCCCATCATAAGTGAATCCCTGCGGGAAAAGAGTAAGATTCAGTGGACGCCATAGAACACAAAGTTCAGCACATAAATTATGAAAAATGGATGACTTCAAGAAGCTTAGCGCACCTTGGACTCTTGCTTTATTGAGCAGAAATTTGTGCTGTAATTATTAAAGAAATAGCTCGACAATTTCCTTAGTATAAATAGTGCACTAAACTTGCACTTAAGCTAACTAACCTGAATAATATTTGTCACTGTCATACATGCTGTACATTCCAAACATATAACCGATTCAGTTATATTTCTCGCTAAAATATTCTTAAAGTTATATAACAATACTAAGTTGGAACAGAATTATGGTACCTACTCTTGCTTTGGTAATTTTCATAGCAACCCGGAGCAATGGCAGAGCAAAGACTTTTGGGTGATGGAACATGAGCATACAAAAGCTTCGTCAAATACAGTTCGTCATCCTGAATAAAATGTGTGTATTGGTACTAAACATAAATTCTCATGTAAAAGTAGACAAAAGTGGTAACAAAAACAGTTGAATAATTAAATGATTTCTTATACGAACATTAAGCATCACAGCACTCGGATAAAAAAGACGCCCGTGTATTTCACTCACAAAATGATCACAGAGGGAGCAAAATGGGCCTAGATTATTCGGCATTACAATAAAAATAAACAAAACAATATTTTTTAAATTATAATGGTTTAACCTGGGTGAGAAACTGCAAGAGTTGAAAAGAACCCATATAACTGTTCCTCAGTAATTGAATTTAAATCTGTTATGGTTGGTCCATCACAAACTGCCTCAGGATTGATCATATATTCCTACAGCAATGATTATTTGGAAAAAATCAAGTAAGAAATACCACGGTATTATTGAAATATAAAGACAAGAAAAAATCCCAAAATGTAAAAAATATGGAATGATGGCACTTCTATTTAGAGGTTTAACTCACATAAATAGTGTTCATCCAGTTTACGAATGGATCACTATTTTCAGAAGAATCATACAAAGACGGGACATAAAGCTGCATTATACCTTAACTTTTTATTATTAATTTCATGTTTTGAATTATTCTCTTTTTCGTCTTGAATCCAAATTTGCTTAAATAAAATTAGATACATTTTACCCACGTTGACCAGTCGCTGTATTAGATGAGTCTATATTTTTTGATGCTGGTATCGTTGTAAAAATAGTTTTATTGGGAGCTGGGCAGGGTGATGATGTAGATATACCACCATCCAGGTTCATCCAGCGATGAAAATTCAACGCTGATTGGTCGTGAACCTAATTATACGTGAAAAACTAATACTAATATAAAGAAAAGGTGTGTAACACAATGAACATAGATAATTTAAAACACTACTAGTGATTAGTATTTTGTCGGAAATTTAATATAAAATATTCACTTAGATACCTAAAATAAAAATATGTTTAACTGAGTTAATATACACAAAAGATCTAATTTTTCCACCTTAAATATTCTTAACTCATCAAGATGGCAGCTATTGGCAACTTCACTACATGATTTGTGCCTAGGTCTATTAGAGCAGTTTAGCGTTAAAACTAACCAGTACAATTTCATTAAAATAAAATTAGAAGCCGCAGATAAATACAGTTAAATGTACCTGCGTGTTCTGTACTTCATCCATGTATTTGTGAACTAGTTCCCTAATTCTTGTGTGCTCCTCTGTTGCTAGAGCACTTGCCACTCTTTCAATAGTTTGCCGGCCATTATTGAGGGAAGACCAACAATGTTTTTTCTAAATTAATGTTGGGATCATTAATTTTAACACCACACGTATGCATTTCAGATGCACAACAAAATTTCCTAATAAAAAGACATTAGTTTTCAAATTAAGCTAAATACTTGATAATATGATCTAAACGCCATGTTATGGATATAAACCACAACTGTACGAAATTAGGAGCGCAATAACTAAGCACAGAATGACTCCATCGGCGTCTTATAGTAGCTTTATTAGATACTTAATAGCGTCAATTAAAAGCACTGAACTGAAATCAGAGTTAAGAACTTACAAAAGCAGACCCTCCACCAAGCACCAGAAGTATGGACAAAAGCAAGAGCATCAATCAATAGGTTCGGCAACAAAATCCTACTGACGCCGGGCTTATCACCAACGTACCCAATTTATTGTCACAAACACTTATGACAGCATACTGACTCTTAACAAACCACTAGAGACAAGATAGTATATCCTAGCACACAACGCTACAAGGCTTCCATAAAGAACACCTCACACTGGCACTTTAAGCTCGCCACATCCCCAAAATATACAGCACGTAGCTCTACGACCCATTCAGTCCTCAGCCATTGTCATTATACTTGAGCTCTATCAATCAAACTTAGAGCCATAAAATGTCACAAATTCTATAATTCTCACTACAATTTAAAATAGCAATAATCAGAAAGCAAACTTGAAAACATATAATAACAATTTATGAGTTCAACAAAAACAATTTAGAAGATAGGCTCGGGGAATTCAAATACAACGTCCTTTCCAGTGAGCTTCCTGTAGACGGAAGTGAAAGTATCGATCTTATGCTCGACGTTTGTTTGTTGGGCCTTATCGAGGTGAACCTAAAAATTTAAAGTTGAACAAGATTCCATATATATACATAGTACTCACATTCTTGGTTTAATAAATTATAGATTTACCTTAAGGATCTTCTTCCCATCAAGCTTTACTCTGATCCTCTTGCCCACAACTTCTGCAGGGAAAACCATCTCATCTAGCCATGCGTCATGTACAGCAGTAAGTGTGCGGGAACGAGGCCTTTGTTGTTTCTGGGGACGTTTCTTAGCTCCCCGCATTGGTTTGGGTAGAATACGACGCTAAACATTTTATCAATTATGAGCAACCATAATATCAATATACCAAGTACCAATGTCTCTTACCACCTTACCCACTAAGCGCATATCTAAAACTACCAAGGATCCTCTCAACAGACCATATCCAAAAACACTAATATCAATTACAACAAAAACTATTAATGACAATCTCATCATTTAAATCAATGAAATCTATACCTTAGCCAAGAAAAGAACGTGTTTGCCTCCAAACTTCTTCTCCAATTCCCTAACCAATCTAATCTGGATTTTATGGAATTGTTTGAGCTGAGGAACGGGTACATAGACAACGATAACGGACTTGTTTCCAGCTTCTACTTCCTGAAATAAATAAACTACAATCCAAGAATAATATAACTAATCACTTTAAACTTAGCATAAATTGAATGAATAAAAGGTACATATCTAGTAATACAATCAAACCATCACGTAATGTTTGAAAGTACCCAAAATTAAAAACTAACCTTAACTCCAACAATATAAAGCTCACGCAACTGAGCCTTTATTTCAGAGTTGGTCTCAAGGTCTAGGAGAGCCTGTGAGACCTGCTTTTCTAGTTCTGTGGCAGTAACGCCTTCTGGCTTCATGAGCTTACCTATGATCTCCGGCATACTGTAACCCAGTTGAAACTAAAACATTATTCTTGAAATATTCCAGATTCTACAATAAAGTGGCAATTTCAACAAAGGTATACATAATGGAAGGTATAATTTAGCAAATATTCTTAGAATGATTGCAAAAACCATGCAGAACAAACTAACCGCGTTAAAATCATTTCAAGAGACTTCTCACCAGATCATTTGTTAATTTAACTATTGTGTAATCTAGCTATTTATTTTCGATAATGTTCAAATGATAAAATATTAATAGTTAATTAACCTATCCTTCCTTTAAAAATAAAAAAAACGAAGTCTAAAAAGTGTTTGCACACATGAATAAATGAAAACCATCATGCGATCAAAATAAATAAACTACATTATATATATGAAAAACAAAGCTCCTACTAAATTACCTCACTTACAAAAGGAAAAACATGTGGAAAAATAAAGTGGGTAGGCCAGTCCACCAATTGCTTAGTACGGTAAACAGTGAGGCATTTTAGGGATAATCTGTGTAAGACTTATTTATTAAAATATTTTTGTGCATAGACCTTTATAAATATAGCGTTAGCTACGCGCTAAAATGTATTATTAATAACAGTAAAAATGTGAAAAGTAGTCCTTTTGCTTTAGTTGAAATGCAGTTTATTTCCGCTTGAATAGTGAAGTATTTGGGCATATTTTTATTTGAATCCATAGTTGTTTAGCCCTAATTTAACAGTGCTAATTTACTATCCATTACTAGTACATTTATGCATCTTATTTATTCTAGTAATGTTATTTAGCAAATAAAACTGCTTAGAAGTAATTTTAAGATTGTTTTCCAATCAAAGACGAATTAAGAAAACATTACCTAGAAATGTTAGAATCGCAATGAACACTAGTAAAGAATTGTATATGCTCTTACACTTGTAGTTCCAAACCTAAGTGATACCATAACAGTGGTATTTAAGAACATTCTTGCTAACCAAACCATTTAAGTAGTATCTGTGTAATGAGGGAATCTAGATATTAGAAACACTTAGTGATTAGAAATTTACTCATTCAAAAATTGTTCATGCGTCAAACAATTAAGCTATAATATCTACGTTGTTTTTAATTAGACCTAACCAATATCTTAAACTTATACTTTATATCCACAGGAAGTATAGTATTTGATAAGTACCACTGATAGTTCTGCGTCTACGCTCAGCTGTTGGAAACTTTCACACCACCTAGCCATATATCTAATGACTATTTCAATTAAACAAAATGAAGCTTTTATGCTTACAACATCTTGAATTAAAAGATTTCATATTGAGAAATTATGTACAGAATACCATACTGCCATCAAATGCGTTCAGACTTAAGACATCAACCAATTTGGTTTTCTTTGGACCACTATATTATTTTATGCATAACGTGTTTCCCTTTAGCCGTTCAGCAGTATTTATTTCTCAATATCTGAAGAGCTACATTACTACTCAATTATTAATAACTATTCTTGAGTTACTTGGGAATTTATAAATTATATTTTATATCATATATAATGGGATCGGTAGTTCCATTGTTTCTAACAAATCGATATAATTTAACGGTGCTAAAAACCACAATTTCTTATGAAGGAACAGAATTTGGTAATTATATTGTAGCCATTAACTTTGCTTCGATGACTAAATAAAATCGGGGAATTATTTCGAGAAATGGAATTTTACTTTAAGAGTTCCATTTGAACATGCGAATAGCTGATTTGCAATGAAAGCACATTTCAATCGCGAAATTTGCCGTTTAATTTTATTTTCTTGATACTACACAAACTAATATTGATTTAATGTTAAAAAAAATTCACTAGTAAGCACGTTTTCTTAGGATTCCTGTTTAGTGATCTAGCGATTTCGACAATCTTGCGAAAATCGAGCGATACGATTGAGTAAATCCAAAATTGTATCAATATTTAGTGGATACGCAATTATTTGAAAATATGAATGAAACTAAGTAGTTAAAATGAGTTAGGTAATCACCAACATCCAATCTTGAATTCCCACAAATCTATCTCTTGATTTTAGGCTTTCTTATTTTGATTTTCATGTCAATTCCCTTATTATTATTCCTTTCCTTTCTTAACCTCCATCCACTATTTTCGTTTCCCTCGATTAATGAGCTTTATGTCAGAGAGAACATTATGCTAGAATTATAGTTAGAGAGCTTCAATTTAAACGTATAAGTTCTACATAATTTTAAAGAAAAAATACGATTCGATTTGTCGCCTGAAATGACCCTATAAACAGCAGTCTATCGGTCCCGAACGAAGTGTGGCAATCATCATTCGGATCCCCGCCGTTCATCCGAGTCCAAAACATTACTAATTATATTCTACGCTCTTCACTTCCTTTTGGAATTTCCATTACTAAAGTTATCTCCAATATTTTAGAATAAAATACCTTCCTTTTGTTAAATGCACGATGTTATAAATGCTTGTGAAATTTCGAATAAATAGATATATCTTAATAACATTATTCATTAAATAGGTTATTTAAGGTATAGTATTGTGAAATATTATCACTGAACCCTCAGTGAATAGTTCACCAAAGTAACTAATTTAACGATAACACAAGGATTATATAACTTATTTGACTACATTTTTTCAAAAGAATAACTTATTAATTATTCAATTTTCGACTACATAGGAAAAAAATACTCACTCTCTTTAAAAAGTTCTTTATTTCTCGATCATTCTTCGCTAAGTTATTTTTCCTATATAATTCTACAGACCATCTATTTCCAAAGCGCGCATCATTTAAAATAAAAAATATTTAACTCTTAAATTCATTGAAAGGCAAATCCTAGGGATGTGAAAAATTGTTTCCAGGATTTTAAATAATCAAGATTTTCCATTCTGTACGCTTAACAAAGATGTTGATGTAGAATGTTAAATAATTGGTAGTGAAAATAGTATCAATGTTCTAGTGTTAGGATTCTAGATTACTTCGTAGATGTTAATGGCAGCAGTCGTTTAAAAGGTTGATATTTCAATACGTAGGTAGCTATTTCTTGACATCTCATGAAGTTAAATGTAGTAAATTTTATAGGATAACACTTCAAATTCAGAGCATACGTCATATCTACTAAATACAGCATTCCCTCTTCTAAGACGCTAGCTATTGCTTCAGGGTTTATCCAACGATAGGATATTATTCATAAATCTCTAATAAGCTCAACGAATCCCATGTTTGTGAGCGAGAGTTATGTTCCGTGGATCAAGACTCATTATTTTCTGCATTTGGATTGAAAAAAATGAGGGGCAAATTATAAGGCATAATCCTTAAGAGCTATGCTAAGACGAAAACCGATAGAAAGGACTAGAAGGACCAAGAGAACAAAATAAACAAATAAATAAGATTCCTAGAACAAGTATCACCTCGGAATGGTAACTAAGGTTCTATTTGTCTATGTGAATTTCATTATAGATATGAACGTAAAAATCCACTGGAACCAAAAATCCAAAAGAAACTAGACAAATGTTATAAGTGTTGAAAAATACATATTTATAATTAAACAGTAGGATTAGCATAGATTAAATTCAATATCATTTCTCCACGAATTTACTTATTCAAATAGCGACTGTTTTACCAGGCAGTCACATTAGTTCGAAATTTTCGAATTACTGTAATTCTTTAAGTCATGATTTCTAAAACATTTTCAAAGTGAAAGATGTACATCCTATTTCTGGAATAGACACTACTTGCCTTCAGCAAATGTTGAAGCATACATGATTATGGAAATATACTAACTTGTGTAGTGTGAATTTTCTAAAAGTAAACAAGATATGGTTCTAAATACACAATCTTTATTTAAAAATCATTTATCATAGTCCACTATTTTATTTGAACATCTGGAATCTTTAAATAAGCAAGTAACTTTTCCTCGTTTATAGATTTACCACAATTCATTATTCCCACTACTTGAATCTGGCCCCCTCACTTCCCGAGTCTCCATCTTTAGCCCAGTACGAATTCTATTCCAAGTGGTGACTCGTCGCCCGGCCCGAATTTTTATCTCGGAATCCAATTTTTGGCTAGCTTGTTATGTGTCGTACTCGTCTCTCCGCGCATATTCCTTGATTTGTTTAGGATGGAAGGGGCGTGGCTGAGTAGTCCTCCCTCCCGACTCAAAATCACACCCCCTTTTTGGATAGATCTTTTTTAGTTCATTTTGTTCCGTAGAGTTTTTAAAGGACGCTTCATTTATTTAATGAGGCCGGCATAAAGAGCTAACTTGTGGTAATCACTAGTGTTTTCTATATTGTGCTAAACATCGTTCATAAAAATACCAGCTCTATATATAATTTTATGATTATAATATTGCTTCCCAAACATTAAAAGGATGTTAATATATCCAATTACAAAAATTATACGGCGATGCAGTAGATATAGTTCGGAGTTTTTCAGTTTTCTTAATAATTGGATATTTAGCTGATAGCAGTCAATTTCAGGCTGAATCAAATACTTATATTTCATACATCACTCCACTATTTGTTGATGGTGCAGTTTAACCAACTGAATAGAAGAAATCAAAATAAGACGTAGAAATCCTGGACTTTATACAACTGTTATCCATCCACTTTTTCGAGTTCTTTTCACTGTCTTTGGAGCTTATAGTAACTGCCCAATCAATACTCCAGTTGGCGTTCCTATCAAGATTCAAGTTGTGGGGGTTTTCCCCTGTACGGGGCCTCCTGGAACTGCACCATGCTCTACAGCCATGTCACTCTTTTGATGCTACGGGTTGTAGACGTAGTCGCCAAGACTACTGTGCAACAGTCAGCAAGAATGCTGGTTGCAGAAATTCCAGGCGAAATTCAGGTTAGTATTGTTTCATTAAAAGAGCAAGCAGTATCAAATTGATTACATTTCTTTTGATTGTTCTATTTTGATCTTCTATCAATAGTCATCTATAACCTAGTTTATGATACTAGTGGTCATTTGGTCAGTTAATATAGTCATACATAAATATTACAAATATAAAAATTGCTTTCTAGATAATGTTACGGAACTATAATTAATCGTGTTAGTAGAATAGGACAAGCACTCACCTCCCCTCTAGCTAACTGAGGCATGCGCCATGCAGTTAATTTTATTGCTGAGATATCAGTAGAAAAATCTGGATGTCAGACGAAAGATAGGAGACGTTCATGAAGCTAATTACATATTGAATATATACAGCAATTTTGATCTACTGATCTTGGAATTAAATAACGGTTAAATTAACAACAATTTACATCGCAATCATTGAAAAATCGGGAATTTCAATCATTGCGGCACTGTTTTAAAGCTAGTTCTAATTCTACTAATTTACTCTTGGCATTTAACTACACCATCGTTAGGGCATATTTTTAGGATAATAATATGCCACTGAAGTTCATATATTTAAGGAATATTAGCAGTGAACCATTGTTATTCCATATCACTGTATATATTCTTAAAATAACCAATATAAAAAACTATGAGTTACGTTTGAGCTTACTGCTTCACTATGAAAGTTAGAAGAAAACACCATAGATGTAACAAAAAGTAAAGAAACAAAGAAACTCATCAATAGTGGTATCATAGTTTCTTATAAAAAAATGCATTTACCGGTTTGGAAGGAAAACATCTCAAACTATGACAATCATGAAAAGTCTAGTATATTTACGTAATATAATATATAGTAGATTATTGTGTTTGTTCGCACTAGTAAATATTCAATGTTCTAGGCATTAGAGAGTGTTTGTTTTGCCAAGTTACTTGCAGATAAAAAAGAACTAGTGAGGGGTAAATTGATTTGTTGAGATTATATTGCTACTAGTTGAACAGTAGTTAGACAAGTTTCAGCTTGACCTCTTACATTTTACGAAGACAATAAAGAAATCATTTAATATGATTAAGTGACTCACGTGTTCAAAGACAAGGAATTCTGTAGATAGGGGCGCTGTTTCCGCTCCACCGACAAATCGCAGGATCCGAAAGCTGCGGTCAGATCTGGGAGCAGTACGGAATTCAAAGAACCGAGATTGCATTGAGGACAGTCAGGGAACTAAACGACGAATTACCCTTCAGACTAGGCATATCTATCAGGTACAATACAAATGAAATATAATATTTGTGCTTTAAAAAAGTATCAACTAAATATGAGACTGCAATGATGTTCTCTAGCACTTTTAATATGGGAGGTGTAAATGTTCACCTCTAAAGGGATTGAGATTCACATATATCAGCAGAATTTTTTCAACCTATTATATTTAATGAGATATTTGTCTAACTGAACCATGGAGCAGAGAAATTTACTTCTTTATAAACAATACAAACCTTCAGAGATTCATGTTGGACCGAAAGAATAGCAATGGAGCAAACTATTGCATTTCTTCGCGAAGGAGTTGCTCAGTGCTCCTGTTGTCAAACACCTGGGTGCAACAAAAAAAGTGTGCCCGTAGTAGCCATAGTTGGTCCTGGAAAGAGTTCAGCTACCATTGCAGTTCAAAATTTGTTACAGGTTAAGTATCTAATTTCTATGGTACCCAGTTAGCTATGTAAAATTATGCTCAAAAAAAGTATTCAAGGCTTCTCATCAGAAAAATATGGGTGATGTTTATAATTATTCAGAGTTCAAATTGTATTTGCATTTCTCAAAATTTGGGTAAACATCGGAGATTACTTTAAGAATAGTTATTATCATAATTCTAGTCTTTGTAGTGCTGTCTTTTACTTAGCAGAATTACTCTTAGGATTATACTGACCTTGTTTTCAAGAAACTATCTCAAAACTATCTTAAGCTTATTAATCTATTCCATCGTAAGGTTTTCCGTATTCCGCAAATCGGATACTCTTCCACTACTCCCGATTTATCGGATAAGGAACAATTCGGATATTTTTTAAGGTAGACTTAATAAATCTATTAGTCAATATTTATGTAAAATATTTGTTCTGTTTCCTTAAACATTTTTGCGCTTAAAAATTCTAATATCTTACTAATTTCTAAATGAACTAAGCTACGATACCAATCAAAAAGTATACCGTTTTATCTAGAATTCTAGTAAAACAGATATTTCTAGAAAATCTTGCTTCAGAGTTGTGCCTTCGGACACGTGGCAAGCTCAGACTATCAACCGCCTACTGCACCACTATAACTGGACCTATATAGCTGTACTATATTCAGCTGGTGAGTCAACACAGATCTGCCCTCTTTATAAAATTCTTGTTTTTCTCTGCACACCAACATTAACTCTTTTCCTGATATTTAATCACGTATAATTTATTCGTCTCGGGACTTTCATCAGTCTTTTTTCTTAATCTCAGTTTTCTCACTTCTCCCTACTTTAGTTCTTCATCCTCTGTTCATACCCTTTTCCTCTTCTCCCATTGTTTCCTTCTTTGATAGTTCTTTCATGCCCTCCGGCCTCCCTTCCCTGTTTCCTGTCTTGATTCGTCCAATTGATCGCTGCAAGGCCGAAATAAACTAGATGGGAGAGAACGTTTAACTTCCGTAATAAGACAATATTCCTATTTGATATTCATTTTAGAGGCAGCATTACTCTATTACGATATTATACTATTTTGGTTTGCTATTTTAGCTTTTTACTTAAAATATTCCCCTTAAATTAGCAACAGGATAACATCAAAAAACGAATAAATACCATTAATTAAATAGAGTTATTTAACGTAATACATAAGCTTTTTTCCTACATGGCGCTGAAAAATCAGACACAAAATCATGCATCTCCAGAAACAATCAAAACATAGTAAGCATTTATTGTGGTCGGTTCTATTTTATTGACACCCCCGTTGCGGAGAGTCAGCAATGCAATCAGATCTGGGCATCAGACTCAAGCGGTATATCCCATCATTCTAAACCAAGAAAGTTTTCTAGAACAAAGAAGAGCCTACATCATAAAAGTAATATTCTAGTGAAATTTATTCACTAAGTGCATATTATATTAAAGAATTAGAGCTTATTTAAATACTTGTTTTGTTCCAGGAAACTATGGTGAGAAAGGATTTGAAGCTTTGGAACGAATTCTGGGACAGGAAGATTCTGAAGTTTGCGTCGCGTATTCTGAGAAGATCAAAAGTCTAGCCAGTGATGCAGAATATAGAAATGTGGGACATAGTACAAATAATATAAAAGATAAAGAAAGAAAATATATAAATTACTCATTTCTGATAGAGGCACAAAGTTTAGAAACTCTTAATAAAAAAACATTTCAGAAATCCAGAATTGATATACAAGTAAATAAATATATTTATATTAAAAATTACAGGTATTAACAAATCTTGCAAGCCAAAAATCGCGTCCACAAGTTGTCGTCTGCTTTTGTGAAGGACTAACTATTAGAAATTTCTTCCAGGCTCAGAAAGATATGATTAGAAAAAATAGACATTTTAAGGTAAACTATAATTGTGTTTTTGTAAAAAAAAAGGTTATCAGTTTTAGTAAATATTTTAATAGTATTCATTATTACAGCGATTTCAATGGATAGGTTCTGATGGATGGGCCGATAGAAATGACGTGGTAGAAGGACTGGAGGAAGAAGCCGAAGGAAGCTTTAGCATCAGGATTCATGCACCAAGGGTTAGTAACTGTATCTTTATGACGGTATACTACAAGATGATCTCTGCAGGATTTACAAGATGGAAATACCACAGAACAAATTGACGAAATACACAAATACATTTTTAGGTTGAAGGATTTCGAAGCTACTACTCACAGTTGAATCCCGAAAATAATACTGTTAATCCTTGGTTTCGAGAATTCTGGCAGCAAAAATTTAGTTGTCAGTTTGCTGTTTCTAAAGAGGATAAAAATAATGAAAATATTCGAATTTGCACGGGAAACGAAAATCTCGACAAAGAGTACAAAGAAGTAAGATCATATATGCATTTGCTTCTTGACTGTACGATTTTTGCCGATCATTAGATTTTTTCATTATTACAGTAGTTATGTACTTTGAGCGTTGTTAGTGCCTTAGCAACGAAAGTACTAACAGCATGGAATCGCATAGTGGACACATGTACTATTTCTAGATTTTCCACTCTTCTAAA
>JAJAVP010000124.1:0-56216 GCA_020740425.3 Heterorhabditis indica | reverse complement strand
GACAGAAATGGCGACCCTCCCGCCTGGTATGTTCGACAGCTATTTTCACCAGCGGAAGTGTGTCCGTATAAGAGAACTTTAGTCTTTCCGTACTTATCGGTACTGCATTACGTTTTCCTGTTAAAGTAGAAATATAACTATTAGACTTCTGGGCTGGTGATAGACTATTACAAATGTTAGAAATCAAGTAGTGATTTTAAATAAACTCTAAGTACCACTTAAATAACCCATCTGACATCTAAAATTCCTACTTTTCTAATTTTACATGCTTAATCTTCCAATTTGAATTAATTGAAAATATTAGAATTCCAAGTTTTCAAGGATATAGTAGTTCATCAAATTTTAAAAGCTAAAGGTCTATGGGACGGCTGTAACCTATCCTATAGGAAAATATAGTTGCTCAACTGTTAATTTGTGCCCAAAATAAGCCAAGTTAACTAGCGTTACTTCCTGGATTATAATCCTTTGACTTAGCTATCAACCTTAGAGAACCCAGGATTTTATCATTGTCAAACGCCCGTCTAGAAACAATACTTTTGATTAAGGTACGATATCCTCAACTACGTGGGTCTTCGAAATCCTCATTATCCATATGCAGAAGTTGGAAGTTTTCAGTCAATGAATATCAATGGAGAAGAGGAATTGAATATGACTGATATTAAGAATATCGTGTTTTTTGACAGAACTAGTATTCTTCCGGATAGTGTCTGCAGTAGACCCTGTTCAGTTGGACAAAGGGTATCTGATTTTGCTTTAGACTTCTCTTCTTTTCTTTCTGTTTTTATTTAAAATATCGCACTAGAGATTTTTCATAAATACTAGTTATTATTGCGCATCTCGTTTTCACAGTTTTCCAGCAACGAGAGACTATTGCCTGTTGTTGGATCTGTGAAAACTGTTTGGACCACCAGATAGTCAACTACACAACTAATCAGTGCCAGAATTGCTCTATCGGATACTGGCCGGATAGAAATAGAACTAGTAAGTCAAAAAAAGCGCAATTTTCTTCTTAAAGAACAACCGAGATGCTTAAAACTAAACGACGCTATTATCTATTCAAGAAAAAACGGCTAGTTAATAATATGACAGTGGAGGTACATGAATTACTTGATCTTTCTACAGGAATTCAAAACAATCATGTCATGAAATAATACTACAATATATATTAACAAACGCCAAACTTACAGGTTGTTATCCAATTCCACATGAGACCCTGTCTTGGTCATCATTTGGCTCTGTTCTGGCTCTGACTCTGGCTACCGTAGGCATTATTACCACTCTTCTAACCGTCATTATTTTTCTGAAACATAATGGTACACCAATGGTCAAAAGTACTACCAGAGAATTAAGTTACATCATTCTTTCCGGTCAGTGCTCATTCGGTTCTAATATAAAATCACAATAAGCAGTGAGTTAAAGCAATGAATTTCAGTAAAAACCAAATCAAATCATTTTAACACAGATTTTAACACGGCAAGTAAAATAACAGTAAAAATTCGGCTTTACAAAAGCTACAATACATCTCACTTAGTAAATATGTTATTATTATACTAAAATTCTTAAAATAAAAGCTGCGTACTTTTCTACATTTGACTTAATCTAAACATCTAGAGATTTAGGTATTATGACATGTTATGCAGTCACTTTTTCGGTATTAGCAAAACCATCATCAGTTTCGTGCTTTCTTACGAGGTGAGATATATATTATCGTGAAATATCATAAAAGTTAAATAGAAAGAATTTACTTCTAATAGAATAATGCAAGGGAATTCTAATAGTTTTATAGTGACATTATGGACTTGACATGATGATATATCCCACAAATTTTTGAAAATTTCTTTGGACTCTATTATATTTTGTAGTTTGTACTTTTCTGCTCCCGAATAAGAGTTAGTTAGATCGATTTGAACTATCGATGTGGATGTTTAAATGCCAATAATCTGCAGAAGAACAAGAGAAATAGAAAACATATGATAACGTGCCAATATATTGTACTCAGCGAAATTGTTGAAAAAGTGGAAAATGCATACAAATATATATGCCAAATGGGTGAAAAGTCATGTGTATGAATCCATGTAAAAGTAGGAAGAAAATCAGTTAAAACAATTGCATGAAGTCAACTTGTCGAAAGACTAAAAGAAAATTAGATTAGTAATAAAATATTAAACTCTCATTAAATCACTATATAATAAGTAACTTATAAAAGTATTCCTACACAAGCCTCATACTATTTTTAAGAATAATTCCTCCAATTGCTTTCTCAATTGTGTACTCGGCTCTTCTCACTAAGACGAATCGAATAGCGAGAATACTAGCGGGTAGCAAGAAGCGGATCCTCACTAAGAAACCACGATTCCTTAGTACTTTTTCGCAGGTACAGAAGGCAGATTTTACATCTGTATTTTAAGTAGTCAGTAATACAAAGAATAATCAGGTCAAATACTTTAGGTGGTAATAACTTGGATTCTAGTCGGTGTGCAGTGCGTAATTGTAGCCGTAGGTGTGATGCAAGAATGGCCTACTTCTGGGTTTGCTTCGCATTTCCTGCCTCATAGGTATGCCGTTTCGTTTATTATTTTCAGCTTTGCATGTTCATTATCATCACAAATATGCAGTTGATAGAGGGACTGAAGCGCTGGAAGTTCAATCATGATTAAGCCACAGACATTATGACACGGGCATTCGATTATTAGTTGATGCATTTATACTCATTTTGGTGTACAAGCAAAATAAAAGTAGAAGACATTGTATTTTAGAATGGTACTTGTTTGTTCGACTACTTCCGGCGCATTCCTGACGCCTTTCATGTGGAATCTATTTCTAATTTCATTATGTACCCTCTATGCAGTTAAAACGAGAAACTTGCCTGAAAACTTCAATGAAGCGAAGTTCATTGGGTTCACAATGTGAGTTGCCTACTTATTTCTCTATGACTTTGATAATTCATTTACTGCTGCTCTCCATTTTCCCTTTTATTCTATAAATCTTCAGCACCTGTCTTGAGAATTGTCAAAAACTCCATAAGCTCTCATACGTTTAATAATGAAACTTTTAAAAGTTCAGTGTATTAGATCATATTCAGGTAGCTGTGAAACTTAATATGAAGTTAAACTGAAATTAGAAACGATGGATCTTTAAGTATATCACAGGTATTTAAGGCAAATTCTAGAATAAAATCGTAATTTTTTAAGGTATTGTACTCTGGTTGTTTGGATAGCTTTCATTGTACTCCATATGGGGACAGTGAATAAAGCCTTAACTATGAGTTTTTCGTTCTCACTATCGGCTTCTATTGCTCTGATTTTGCTTTTTTTTCCTAAACTTTATATCATCATCCTTCATCCAGAAAAGAATGTCCGTGCTTCTTATACGACAACCAAGCTGATAAGGTAAGGTTTGTTATAATTATAAGCAACAATTGAGAATAATTCTTAGACTTTTAAACCAAAAGGATGACTGCTTATAGTGAAAGCTAACAGTTTAGAATACCGGGTTCACTTTGTTTTAGATGAAGCTTGTATAGTTAAAAACAACTTTAATCTACCTTAGTTTACCAAATATTATTAAACAACAATGAAATTATGGATCGAAAAGTCGGTTTTTAAATGCTACAATTTAGATGCCACTTTGGTAATTCCCAAGGAACCTACGAGAGCAAACACTTATCCTCAAAAACCACCATGCAATCAGGATCAATAAGGTGAGTAGAAGTAGAAGACCTATATTTTATGAATTTTTCATGTCTAATTTATCAACTAAACAAAGCATATAACATAACTATTACCTTTTTCTTACTCTAAAATATGCATACAATCAAAAATTGCTAATTTCGTAATAACAGAAATTTTTTAATATATTTTCAGTAAGTCTTCCAGTCTCGGTGGTGGTGTTGGGGTAACTCGTACAGCTTCGGTGCACGTTCCTTCCAGCAAAGGACAAACAGACACTGCCACGCAAACCGATTCTGGTTATTTTTGAAATTTATGTAGTATTTCTTGTTGTAATTGTGGCAACCCAAATCTGTATTCGAAAGTCACAATTATTAATTACATTTAAGATAGTTTATACTCATTTTTGTGTTTATAGTACTACTTCTCTATAGTATCGAGTCACTTCCAGTTACAAGCAAATTCACTCGCACGTTCTCTATAGCAGGTAGAAGGAAACCTGCACAAATGGATGAAGATGTACAACAATTAGTTGAAGCATGTCGACGGTATCAGGTTAGAAATAAGATACATTTTTCATGTTTTCCTTTTGATATTTTTTTCATTATAGGACGAAAAACTACATGCTTCAGCGGCTAATCTCCTTTTAGAGGAGCAAGAGGACGAGGTAGGAGCACTGCTGGCCGACTCTATTGAAAATTCGGTACGAACAGTTCTGTCGACAGTGGCGGGTGGGGTACGTCCCACGGCCCCACCCCCCGAAGATGACGGATTTGAACAGGTATTCTACAAATTTAAAAATTATGCTTTAATTGGACATGTAGAATTGTCATATTTTATATTACCTTTCCTTTTCACTATCTTTAAGAACTTCGGCTGTTCCTTGACCTATCCGCCAAAAAGTGTGCTAGTCTCTACTTATATCTTTCATATATATTATAAACAAAGAAATACTTCTAAGTGTACAAACGAATATAATACACATTTCGTGTAAAACTGGGATAATTAATGTTTTTACTTAGTTATGAATTACCTATCTATGCTAAGGACACAAATAGCGAATTTAATCCAATACTTACAACAGAGAAATAAAAATTTTCATTGGTAATAGCATTCTATAATTACAGATCTTGCTGTCCGAGTCCGGCGTAACTTTTCTCGACAATTGTGCAAAATTATTTATTTATTTATTCTTGAGTATGGAATTCTGCATGTTGCCCAGACTTATTAAAAAGTTGAAGCAATTCTTTATCAGAGAGCAGTTCACTTTACTCCAATTACACTTAATGTAATAGTGAAAAATAAGTTTGGGCAACTTCACCGGTGTTGTTTACCTTACGCTTCAGCTCTCGGTTTTCTTAAGTTGCCGAATATTTATGCTTTCCTCGGTTAGATGACTAGTTTTTCCCAATCAGCAATACGGAGCTAGAGTCAACGAACTATGACTTGAATATTTAGTGATCTTCCACAACCCTAGTGAAGGACAACGATATCCACTTGCTTATAGTTCTTATGCTCCTATTTATCAGGTTGTTTACGCTGGCTCCCTGCTTGCTGATGATCAGCTGGTTTTTCGTTGAAACTGCTAGTGTTATCTTTAACTGTCCTTTCCCCTAAGGGGCGGGGTTTTATCCTGAACCCCGCTGTTCTCGATTTCAGTTGCTACGCAGCCGTGGGGTGCAGCCGTTACAGTTCACTCAGGCCACGCCCCTCTGAGGCTAACTATCATATTATATACTAGAGTGAGTTATTTATTTTATGTTTGTCTTTATTTTCCTTCTAAAACATCAGTAGAAGAATCTTTTCCATAAAATTCATGAATAATTAAAGTTGACATGAGTGAGATAACGAATAATTTGAGCTACTTATAATGTGCTTATCTTGTCTATTTGCAACAATTTTAACATATGTATATATATAGGAACATTTTATGTAGATAAACAAAAGCTTTCTATGCGAAGTATTTATGATAACTTCAAAATATTTTGAATGTCCGAACCTATGTTTAGCATGTCAAGTCTGGAACAGTACTGCAAAGCATCACCGTCTTACTCTGCGTCTCCTCCCGCTCTTTCAGCAACTGCCCCTTCCCTTTCTTCCAATTCTGCTCATTTACCCACGGTACCTGATGTAACTGATGAGGAACTTGCCCACATATCCGTTCGACAGCTAAATCAAAGACTACAGGTGCACACAAAAAAATTAATCAAATAGCACTTATGTATAAGTGGAAAGTGAATTTTTGTTTACTGGTAGATAAGTTTATATATCAGTCATGTATTTTTGTTTTTATACCATTATTAAAAACCATTGATTACGCAAGTTGAATACGAGTTGTACCGTTTTCTGAATCTTTATTAAGCACTTTTCTAGGGTCATGATCGTCAGGTAGTGTCAATGCTGAAGCAGAAAAGGCGGACACTTAAGAACCGTGGTTATGCTCTTAACTGCCGAGTACGTCGTATCCAGAACCAGTTGCAGTTAGAGGCAGACAACTTAATGCTTAGGGATCAGGTAAATTTTCTACCTCGATTTTACTTACCTTTATTATTAATAGTAATTTTACTTTAAGCTATCATCTTATTGAGATTTTACTTCCCACTGTATGAATAAAACTATAGGGATATAAAATAATAATTACCTGTAAGGCTAGTTTTAATCTTTCCTCAGTGATATCTTAAAATTAACTATAAATGTTAAACTACGGATTAAATGAGAGTAAAGAACCCATCAACAAACGAAAAATTTCTTATTACTAAACCTATATTTTATTCATTATCAATATTAAATAAATTCCCCGCTATCACCTATTTAGATTATAAATAATATATAATCTCCTTAAGATTTCCTGGTAGTTCTTTTATATCATATAGTTTGGAACTAAAGAACCTTTTATCGGAACAATTTTAATAAATCACACTTCTAGATCCGTTATCTCCGTCAAACACTCCAAGATGTCCAATCACGACTACAATATTATGAACCCACATTTATGCTGTCAGAGTTTTATATTCAGCCTACCATGCCTATGACTTACCCAACCCAGACCACTCATCTACTCTCCACTACTAACAACAACACTCATGTCTCACCTTGCACTTTACAACCCCAACACTAATTTGAAATTCGTCAATTTTATTCTATTATCGGTGACTGTCTTATGATGCTCACCTTTGGAGTCACTTCATATACAGTTAGTTGCTTTCTAATGTTACCAATTTCCTTACACACAAGCAATAATGGTAATAATAATAATCTGTTGAGTCTCTTGAAGCCGGTACTGTCACATATTCTGCATTTCTTTTATCGCGTACTGCCCATAAGTGATTCGATGGTGATTAAGGTTTTCACGTATCACCAGTAACTTTCTTTTATTTTTTAATATTAATATTTCTGGTTTTCTCTTCTGCTATCAATTAGTATCCGCCTTTATCTTTGTTCCCACCCCATATTCTTCTATATACATGACTGAAATCAACAACCATAACGAAATCCACTCCTTAATTCAGTGCTATTTGTTTCTGTGCCATTACATTCCTAGTCATTATTCGATTCGTCGTATTTAACGGTCATTTGTGATAACGCCATTAAGTGTAATAAATATTCCTTACGAAATAACTTTTGTGATTCAGAGTAGCAAGACACTTTAAATTCTTAGTAGGGTATTAAGAAGGATATTACGTCGATAATTCAGAATACCATAGGCTTAGCGTCCTAAGACTAGGAATATTCTCGAGAACTATTTAGATACTAATAATCAATTAATACCTTTGTACCAAATGCCTACTGAAAAACAATAGAATATCTAATATACCTTTTAATAGTCGACAATCTGAGAGAATATAAAGACACCAAATACAGCAAGTTTCCACGCTTTTTGTGCTCCCTCATACATATGCATTGTTATTGTGCTATCAGCTTCAGCTTATCACTTGTTCCAGGCACGACTAGTAGTCTCAGAACAAGGTGGCGTAACCTCTCAGGTGATAACGTCTACTCGGTGCTGGTACCTATTGGTACGGCGCGCGGATGGCACGTCTTATCTGCCATAAAAAGCTATCAGGAAAGATGCGAAAAAGAACAATGCCGTTGACGAACAACCGACATCCTTATGTTTATTAGGGTCCAAAACTAGATACTGCTTAAAAAGTGAACTTTACCTAGATGAAAATGGTGAAGATACAGCAAGAATAACAGAACAGTAAAGCAAGTAGAGTTGTATCTCAAGTCAATTAAGCACGTTAATTTTCCTATAAGTTGATTAATGGAAGAAGTTTTACACTATTTATAACAAACAGTGGATTGTCAAGTAAAACCAATAAATAAACACTAGGGAATAATCGTATGTACATATATCACAAACACTCCATTTTATTTCAAAGGTAAAATGTACATATCGGGCATCCACCATTAAAGAAAGATTTAAAAATTTAAAACATTAATGAACACAAAAATATATACGGCAAAATATTAATAATTTGTAGTTAAAATTTCGCATCAATTTTTATTAGCATAACCTAATTTTTTCCATTCATCATTATCCATAAGACCATGCTCCATTCTACATTTAAAATATGCTTTCGCACTGTCACGACATTCACTGTTTACCTGTTTTTTTTCATGCAAACAGCACATATACCTAAATAAAATGAAATAGTTCAAAAATGACATCATAAGTCAAATATATGCGCACTAACAAATAGAATCCGAAAGACTTACTTTAACATTTCCAACCTGCAGGTCCCCTCATGATCTAATGGAAATGAACCTTTCAGTGGAGGAGAAACACTCTGCACCTTAATGAATGGCCCTGTTTGAGACATCTAAAGTATAACTTAATAACGCTACTACACAAAATTAAATATACTACATCCTCCACTAGTAGTATATTTCATGAAATACTACCACCTAAAATCATGATATACTTAGCTTCAAAATTATTACATATATAAACCACAAATTCGGCAACATTTTTTGTTCAAAAGGCAAGTATTAGAGAAAATGGGACGTGCCCTCTAAAAGCACTACATATTACATACGATATTACATCTTTAATGAATATGAACTTAAACAACAAATAAAATATAAAACCTACCCACTAGCATTACTAATATTCACGATTAGTTACAAGCATCTTGAAATTCAAGTGAAAACGCTATCTTCTATCTGCGAGGTGTATAGTGCACTATGTTAGCGCTGTTTCTCGTACTTATATAAGTGCAATACTAGACTGAGTCAGCTAAAAAAGTGCGACACCTAGCAACAAATTGACAACATATATCACAACAAATTTTCATTATGAAAGTTATATCTAGCAATTTTTTAGCTGACTCAATTAAGTTCTGTACTTATATCTATATATAAAAACCAGCACCACTATAGTAAACTACAGTTGAAACATGTTTCTTCTCAGTTTCTGAAGTAGTGACGCGTATGGATGATTTATATCAGCCTTGTACCTTTCGGGATAAAAATAAAGTTCAAATGATTAAAAAATAAAATCACTAGAGAAAGTTACACAGCCAGAACAAATAAATAAAACAATTCCATAATCACTAGTGAACAAGTCTACACATCTCGTCCAGAATTTTTCTGTAATTCCATATATTTATCCCATGCTTGAACTGGTATTGCCGGAGATGGCTTATTTTGTTTCAACTCATCATATATGCATGATCCAGCTATTGCAGCTAATAAACTACTACCAAGAATAAGAGTTTGAATAGTTGAACGGGAAACCATGACTAAAAAATACAAGTAACTGTTTAAATATGATCTAATCGGACTCAATTAACTCTTCGCTTCCTTCTACACGAGTCCACCGATGAAGATCATTTAATCGAAGCCTAGAGCCCTGAAAACCGACCAAATTATGGCATCTAGAGCTCAGAAACTGGGAAGAATAGAACTAGTTCAATCAAAGTAGTCGTTTAATATATATTGACTATATATATGCTTTAGTATTCATAGCTCAATACTCACAACAAGTTGTCCAAAAGAAACTATATCTTCAGTCCAGTAATATGTGCTAGACAGAAAAGGCCAAGATTTATATAAATAACGCCTTGACTTCTCACTTCTTCTCAGATGACGGAATATGAGATAGGATCCTCCTGCTGCTACTAGTTCAACAGCAACTAAGCCATACACACTTCTCCGTATAACAGAAGCCAGGATTTAAAGCTTATCACTAAAAGAAATGAAATAAACAATAACGGATAGAAGTATATTAGATAACCCAATTTTTAAAAATTAACTATAATACATTTTTCTTCAAAGTTTTGTGGTATACAATTAACATTTAGGCGAGAATTTAAATATTCAGACAACCACAAATAAAATGTTTGATATTACTAAATTCTAATCTGAATTTTATTAACTTCAAAGCAGTATTCATATATCGTTCACTCATAAAATGAATAGATGCAAACTAGACCGAATAATATATTCAAATAATAGAAGGGCAAAGCCTATGATTTTTAAGTTATATGACACAATTTTATCCACTATAAGTAGTTGATCAATAATATGTACAATAGTATTAAAATAATTATATATAATTGCAAAACAGAATGGTAGGTGATAAAATACGCAACTGCCGTATTTGAACTACAGTAACTTTTGCCGCGCTTTTGAATAACTTGGAAGCGCCACTAGTACGGTTGATGAACGACAGTTTATCAAGATGCAGATTAGTCTGATTAAGAATGAGTGGGTTATTTAATGTCTAAATCTGTTATTCATTATATTGGTTAGTACTTTTGTCATCTTTTCCTTTCGAATGATGTTTAATTTGTTTTACAGACAAGGTGTTGACGAGTGGCTGATGATAGAGATGCAAGGTTCAATAGAAAATGGTTGCGCACCTTTCAGCGGTGAAATGATTGGTAAAGTGTTTATTTCATTCCTAAGGTTTATATTCACGTTACTAAAACTATTACCACTATGAAGATTAGGGACTACGGCGTAATGTTACTCAAATAGGCAATATCGGCTGGCGCAAAGACGGTAGTGAAGCATTATTCTTGATTGGTCATCATCTTTTAGAAGGAAAGGTACAACTATTTTATTCTATAAATAAGGAGTGTATATAGATTCTTTTCCTTCTAGGTACACAAACTAGAGAAACCCTTTTTGGTAGCATCACCTAATTCCAATTTGGAAGGCGAGAAATCGTTGATTATCAACGCCATTATCCGTCGTCGTTTAGTATTCAAGAATCGCCCGAAACCTATAGTTACAAAAACATTGGTAAAGAAATCTTCTCTTCTACAAAATACGTAGTACGATAAACCTAAATACTGTCACAAACCTAAGTAATACATTATAGCTTTAACTAATTAGTTGATATCTTTATTATCACTTCATACATTAAACAACTAAACCGTACCAATATCATATCAGTGTAAAATAAAGTTTGTTTTTGGTGTCACTAAATTGACACATATATTATCAGCTTCCATTCTGAAGTAAGCGAACATCATATCCATCATTAAGTAGATCTAAATGAAGGATTGTTTAAAAAAAAAACCCGAAAGTTTTTTTCATGGCTTTACCTGATGTAGTAGTTGTGACTTTTATAAGTTAAGTTTTATGCGTACCTGTGAGACGTTATAGATAAGAGTCACAGCAAAATAAAAATTAGCATTTCCTGATCCCGTAACTATCCACATATGCCACATGATTGGCATTAAAATCACGCACGTTACGATGGTTCCCCCAATTATCAATGTAAAACGTGGATCTATAACGGTTACATGTATTTCGCGGAAAATTTCGCGTATAACATCAGTTAATCAGAAGATAAAGTACTAACTCCTAACTATAGTAACTAACACTTTTTATATTGGTCAAGGATAGGTAGAAGAGCAAAATATATAGATGAATCATTAAGAGTTGGATAAGATGAGAATACAGCAACAAGCAGCAAGGTGATAATCAAATGTAGATGACTGTCTTTCCTTAAAAATATTTAGTAAAAAAATACAACCATCCAGAAAAAATGCAAAAGTCTACAATACAATTACATACCTTATACTTAGAAGCATGGGAATAACATATACCAGCAGATTAATTTGAAATACAGCCAAATAGAATGAGCGAAAGTGCTCAAAAACTTGAGTGAAGAAATACCAAAAAACACCAGCATTTGGTGTTAAATCATCTACACGTAGCCTGTAAAACATGTCATATTAGATGATAATATTAAAAAAAGAAGGAACAGCTTAAATGTGGTACACTCACATGAATCCATAGGTGTTGCTAATAAAGTTCCAGTTTCTTTCATTCAATAACCAATTCATCGTTACCAAAGCCAGAAATCCAAATAAGAGACCTAGCATAGAAATAAATCGTTGACGACTTGAAGGAAATCTTCGAAAAAGAGATGCGACACCAATAATAGTATATAATGAAAGGTGAACAGAAACAGCTAGCAAAGATATACACGGATACAGGCCACCTGTAAAACATTAGTTCTTAATCAATTTTAATCTAAAAACTCATATTTTTCCTCAGTAGTTATCTTACCTTTGCAGTAGAAAAACACAAAACTAGCAATAATGAAGTTGTTGATAACCGTGATACTGAATATGGATGTAGATGCGATCGTTATTGGGTTAAGGAGATAACTGAAAAAATACAACCACAATGTGGTCAGAATAGCTTATTAAGTGTCTCTAATAACCACTAGCCATTTAAGAACTAGAACAGCCAAATATTGTCCGTCATTTCGATTCCTTTCTTTAGCATATAGGTGCGCACTCCTTGATAGCAGATAACCAGCAAGGCAGTCAATAGCTATGAAGAACACTAATGTAGTATAACCACCAGAAAGAACAGAAAGTCTATTAAATAAATGGAGAATCACCGGCTGCTAAAATAACTCTAATTACAGATCGAATTTGCATTTTAATACACCAATTCCAGATGAAATATAACATTGAAATGCTTACGAAATGAAAACTATCTCCCGTATAGGGTGATAATCCATCCCTTTTCATTATAACACCATCTTGAAGACGTTTAAAGGAAACAAGAGGTGATAAGAGCTCAGGGCGTGTAGAAAGATATTCATAGCCGTAAATAAAACATAGCAGACGTAATACAATACCAATTACAATAACTCTAAAATTAAAATTAACCACTAGATATGGTAGGAAATATCACTATCTACATTAATAAATCTGTGCAAGATCCAAAAAATAAATACTAGAACACACTCACATTTCCAAATTCATAAATGAATATGAACATCTTAATTCTAGAGATCCCGCGCTTGTCGTGTGCTTCACTTCTCGTTTATTCATTGATCTACTTCCCTCTAATAATCATTTCACTATCCTTTTAGATAGCCTCAATAATGTGAAGAAAACATACATCACCCCAGGAAAGTAAACAATTGAGCAAGCACATTTCTCATCAGTAGCCTTCATTTCAGGTTTCAAATGTTTTATTCATTGCAAAATGAACGATGAATGGTACTAGAGCAGTCAAACATTGCTAAATGTCAAACAGTGATCAGAGGCGTGGTTTTCTTTCCATCAGTAATACAACATGGGCTCCAACCAATCTATAGGTATAGCTTCCACGTTAATCAATGATCATGAACAACAAATTCTCAGTTCATACCAGGTAAAATCTACTATGACTTTAATAAGCATTATTTACAAACAGTAGGATAATATTTTTGCACACTTGAATAATGAAACAATTGAACAATACATTTTTTCAGAAAATGATTTTACGTTCAACGTGGAGGCACATGAGTAAAAAGGGTCAATGTAGTTGTGGCGATACGATCATGAGAAGATTACTCATCAGAAGTGATCGCATTAAAACCATATTCCACCATAATATTGTCACCGAAGACATATTTAAGAACAACGGAGCTCCTTATAGCATTCAAAAACATTTTGGTGACATTATACAATTTCTACACTACGGTAAGATGAAAGTACTTTAAAACAAAAATATATAATTACCAATTAAAAAAAAATTAAAGTCGAATTTTAAAATGCTTCTAGTGATGTCAAACCTTGATTATCCATCGAAAATATCAGAAAAATGTCACGAAATTGGATTACAGCATCGTAAATACAAGCAAATGGGAATGAAGGTGAATTATGTATACCTATCATAAAAACTAATCTTTTAAATAGTAAATCTAATACCGCATCTAATTTACAGACGGAATACTGGGATCTACTTGGCGAAGCCATTACGGAAACAATAAGAGAGTATCAAGGATGGAAAAGACATCGCGAAAGTCTTAGGGCTGCTAATCTCTTAGTGTCCTATATAGTAGATCGCATAAGAGCAGGTGACATTTACAGTACATTACTAGCTGAAATAAATAAAACATTTATAGGTTTTACGCAACGCGATATTACAACTGTAAATAGAAAAGATGATTTAATAAAACCATGTAGTCTACACGACAAACTACAACCAATACCTTTGATATCGAAAAACGCTCCCACTGTTTCACGAACAGGCAATTTTTCACTACAGAAAAAAGAATATGTTACAGGAGCATCTGAAATGAGACTAATGCTTTTTGCCCAGGTGAATTACATGAAAATTAATTTAAAATAATTAGTTATAATGGCTGATGTATTATTCCAAAGTTAAACGAGAAGACTTGCAACTTAAAATTATATTATAAACACATTTATAATAGAATAGTGACGATACGGAAAATACAACCCATTATACTTAATAATTCCGCTTGATTAATTTCAACCTTCAGGATCAATATCAACAGGGCAGACTCTTACCAAAGACACCAATATCCTCCATCACATTAGATTATAATAAAAACATAGCTGACGATACAGTTCAAGAAGAATTACACCAGTAATATAGGTTATAAATATGACCAAAAATAGAATGGGGACTCTTGTGTGTAATCAACAATATGACACATAATGTACATTTAGTAATATATAGTTCTATAGAAAGCAAGATAGCTTGAACATTTGAATAGTATTGTAATTTGCAATAAATCTGATGACGCCATGGTAGTTTATAAAGTAGCATTTAGTTTAACTCACCTAAAAGTCATCTGCAAAATTATGTTTGTCTAAACGAGGCCTTTTGATCTGTTGGAAGAATGAATTAACGTGCTCCGTCGTTATAACATTTACGCCCTCTTCCGTTTTATTTCGAATGAACTCAGTTAACTTCGTTTTTAAGTCGTGAAAACCTAGATATATATATATAGTAAACAGAACAGAAAATATACGTTATTAATTGTTATTTGAGCAATACCTACCCCTTAATACATTAATAGCAGCATCCCTTCCAGCCTCTTTAACTAGTGTATCGACCATTTCTTGATCATCGGGCTCTTTTTCATCCTTGGTGCTTTCTATATTCGCTCTTTCATAAGCTTCAATATCATCTTCATCATCAAGAAGGAATTCACACTTGAACTGTTCATAGAAAGACTGAAAAAATATAGATATTTAAAGTACATCTTATGATGAAAAATTTCCTTTCACTAATCTTTGCAAGAAAAATATTCGAGTTAAGGCTAACCATGCATTCAGCACATTTGCACATATTTTTCCTCCACCCATCAGCCAAAAATAGGGGACCATTCCTACTTCTCAACGTTGTGTTCCCACTTTGATTAGATGACGAGAAACAGATTACTTCATTAGTGACTTCCAAAGATGCAAGGAAGGGCAATTCATAAGAACAGTTAGTACATACCTAAACTTTGACTAAGTATGATTTCTAAGAGCTTTTGTGAGAATGTACTACATTCAAAAAACAAGTTTTATAACATACTAGAGATTGTGAATCTGTTACTTCATCGATGTCTCTTGCAATATTAAATTTCTCATCCAAATGCTGAAAAAATCTAAGGTATAGATTTTATATGCGTGTACGTACAGTTTAAATAAGAGATCTATGAAATGGTGAAGTACCCACTGAGAGATGAAACCAATCTTCACAAACAGCACATTGCAGCATTGGTTCATCTACTTCATCAGGAAGTAACTTTTTACAGATGCAAAATACTCCAGCGAAATTATCATTGTATGTATTAAAAGAGTTAAATGGCTCTTTCTCCTAAATTACAGATAAATTTGTGCATAAATTTAGAAGAAAACAGATAAGGAATCAAAAATCAACTTGCCTCAAACAGAGTACATTTCTGGCCAAACTTTTCATTCCCACAATCGCACCGAAAATTAGTATTTAATTAAAATAAATACTTATAGATCATTTATAATAAGCAACAACACGCAAAGATAACTTAAATTTATTAAATAATCAACAAAAATATATGAATAATTTTGCATACCTAAATCTCCTTTTTGTGTAAAGTTCAACCACTGTATGACCTTCATGACAGTGAACTGAGCATCCATAGCAAACTCCTCTACCATTAGGAGGAGGTGTACATGTAAGACAGGCAAATAATGGTTGCCGAGGTTTATATCCCTATAATGAGCTTGTGGTACTGAGAGTATAGTGCTAAAATTTCTGTGTAATAAGCTATAATCTAAATAACCTATTGCAGCTAGTACAAATTCATTTACTAGTTGTCAAAGAATATTAAAATAACTTTAATATGGCTGTCCAATATAGGTACCTCAAATTATATTACAAGAAATTTTCTAGAGTATAAAGAGAGACAAAAGGTACATCTCCAACATACTTCAGGGTAAGTACAAACAGAAGAGTCCTGACCACCAAGAAGACATCGTGCCGTCTCTTTATTATATTTGTCAACATCTAGTACATCTTGTATGGTAACCAACGGATCATCGACGTCTTCATAGGCTAAAATGCAAGAACACTATATTAAATGAAAGTCTTTTAAACGTTATACGAAAACAAGTCATACAAAATATAGAAAGAAAGATTCTAACTCTTCGTATCCCATTGGAGACAGCATGCATAGTCTTAAAAATTAACTTACGCCCAACATCAGGGGTTTTTGAGGCATGATCTACACTATCTTTGTTGACGTTTAATTCATCTGAACCATTTACATCTTCACTTGGCTGATTCGAACTGGACATCTGAGTGCAACGATAAATACCACTGATTCAATTTAAATCTATACGTATTGCTATATCAAATATCCTATGCCTACATTTGCAACCAAACTAATTCGTATACAACAAGTGCACGATGTTGCAACCTAGTTTTCCAATACGAATCAGGAAGAGCACTACAACATTACTGTCAATATACCTCTCTCATAGATAAGCGCTAATACAGCACGCACGCCTTTGCGTTAATGCTTATTTCCTCTCTTCTTCGTTACCTCGCTCTTTAGTTGACTACATAGTGAAATGGAAAACCTACTGAGCTTAGCTCATACCAAAATAGAGCAAAAATTTCAGGAATTTAAGAATATTAACATCCGTTTCTTCTTGGAAATAACAGTTTACTTGCAAGTCCTTCTCTAATCAGTTTCCAAACCAGTTCAGTATTAGTATAAATGTAATTTAACTCAATCTGATGTTTGAGTATAGAATCAAATGTATGCTAATTTCGAGACATTTGAGTTAATAATTAGTCAGACGGGACACTGACATCCTGCGTTTAATAAGTTATCTATTTTGTATGGTAATGTCGCAAAAAAAACTATTCAACCTTATAAATATGCCATACGATTTATTGCAGATTAAAAAACAGCTAATTCAAACAACTTTGTAGCGTAAAACATGGAAAGCTCCATGGCCAATGTAATTATTAATCCCGCCCACCATTCAAATTTTAACTGCGTAGAAATGTCGTTGCCTGAGTAACTTAACAAATCAGTGTTGAACCAGTTGGAAACAGACTAAAAAAGTATTTTCTTGTGCATTTTCTCTGCGTCACTGTACATGATTTTCGTTTTTGTGGCGTTACATATGCCATAGGATAATTTCATTCATCATGAAAATGATTACTATTATTTCCCAAATGATGTATTATCATTTATGATTAAATACATATTTTGGGAGAACGTATGTTAAATCTAACGTAGTATTTCCACTTTAATTATGGCGAATTTCTTTTTATTTTAGAACTTAATGTATAAGAAAATAATTTCCTACTTCTATGGGATAATCATAGTAGATTTAAAATTTTACGAGTTTCTCAATGTGTACTATAAATTATATAATACTATTATACTATGGTATTTAATTATACTAAGTCATAATATATTAGTATTGAATATAAGTTTTTTTAAGCATAATTCTCATATAATGAAATACGTTTAATATAAGGAGAGTAGTTTGTATTTTTGTAATAATTTTCAAAGAATTTACTTTTACTAGTTCGTCTATTATGATTTGTTTTCTCAACAATTGGTATTTTTCGTATTTGATGTCACTTATTCAAATAATCACTATTTATGTATGTTTTACAAGTTTTTTTTAAAGTTATGTCTGACAACAAACCGACTCAGGTCCTACTTCTTGAGCCTGCGAAGGAGCTCGTTTTTCAAGGTATGTTTTCTCAACATGTTATTATGATTTATTATAATAAGCCCTTAAATAAAAAATTTAGGACCGTTCACGGATGTTGTGAATGCTCAAATGACGCTGAAAAATCCGACTGATCGGCCTGTTTGCTTCAAGGTTAAGACAACAGCTCCGAAGCAGTATTGCGTTCGTCCAAATTCAGGTTAAATGTTTGACTTTACTTTTGTAGTTTTCCAGTAATTTTAACTGAGAAAAAAAAGCGCTTTCTTCTTTGTGTTATGTTTTTGCTTATTAACTTGTTGTTTAAGGAATCATATCACCACTCTGCGTCAAGACGATTACTGTGATGCTTCAGCCTATTGAAGTTATTCCTAATGAAGTTTCTCGTCACAAGTTTATGGTGCAAACTTGTTTCTGTCCGCCTGGTGATGTAGATCTGGATTCGCTTTGGAAGGTTTGCTAGTGTCTATTACGATAGAGATGAATTTAATATCCTTCGATATGATAGACATTCTAAAAGTATCAGCTGTGATTGGGTTGTATGTGGTGAATTCTAACAATCATCTTTAGACAATCTCTCCATCCGAGTTAATGTATAGCAAACTCATGGTTGTGTTTGAACAACGCTCTACTCTTGATAATGAAGTAATCACCGTAGCCAAGGAAGAAGCACCCTCAGCTGTTCAATACAGCAGGTTAGAAACAGTAGCTGGACCTTCGACTTTATTGACTATCTGCAGGATTTTTTTTTAAAACGTGTTTAATATGGATCTCTTTTTAGTCCGACATCTACAACTCCTTCACGTGGCTCCGTAAATAATGTTGGAAACGTTCATATTTCCGTAAGTAATTTCTCCTAATGGACTTAGTGATAAATATAATGCATTGGTGCGATGGCTGTTCTCCCGCGTTTCTAGATGCGCCAGAATGATTTCGTTTTTAAAGGTAATTGGCGGGCGCCAGAGGGATAGCTGTGATTCTACCTTTGTGGATTAACACCTGAGGTGGCATGATTAATTACTGCCATTAGTTGTAAGAGAATCAATAGGAAGTGGATGCTTCAGGAACTTCAAGACAAACTACGAAATGAGAGCGATGCGCGGATTAAGGCTGAGAAGGATAAGGCGGTTCTACAGAAAGATTTAGATGAACTGTTTAAGGTACTACATATGTTTGAATCGTATTACTATAAAACAATTCATTAACGTGACATCTTTGTAATCATTTGTCTTATCAGAAACACACCAAGCTGCAGCAAGTTTCTCAGAGTGGGTCTATGTCGGATCTTGGCGTTCCAACCATTCAGGTATATATACTTAATAGTTTTTTTTATATACTATAGATTATTATTAAAATGTTACAGGTAATTCTTCTTGCAATTGCTGCACTGCTAATTGGTCTGATCGTTGGAAAACTGTTTTGAGGCAGGGAACGGCACTCAGAATTACATTCCTTAATCACTGTTGCTATGTATTAACTGCCTTTTCCTAAAATTTTCGAATACAACTTTGCGCAAGTTTGAGGTTAAGGTTTATTTCCACTTTTTTGAGTAGTCTGAGTGGAATCGGGACGTATTGTAATCTTTGCTTCAATTTCAATTATATTTTCCCATCCACTGTATACCCGGTTTGTTTTATATGATTTTAAACTCAACTCCGACGATTTAATTACATGATACATGAGTTGACATCTGTAATCATCTTTAATACTATTTTATCTGTTGTAAGCTGGAGTGTTGTACACAAGCGTCATCTTTTGGAGTAAATGTTTAAAGTCGTGTGCATATACACACGATTGTGTCGTATGTCCATCTATATCTAAACAATACATGTAGTTTCCATATGCTATATAACTACCGATAGTCTTATACTTTGGTTTCATCTATACTATCTATATTTAAGCATTAAAGTTCTATTTATTGAGTTAAATTATTTTATTTTATTTGTGATGCTTATTGTAGTTCAACTCTATCGCATATCTTGTTGTTCTTGAATATGACTTAATCCACAAAGTGAGTTATAGTTACTTGAGTTGCTATATTGGTCATAAGGATGTCCGGAGTAAAGAAAAGAAGAAATGTGGAGCCAGCCACGGAAGACTTGTCTACTATCGAATTTGAGACTTCGGAAGATGTTGATGTTGTGCCAACATTTGATGCTATGGGTCTGAGGTAGGAGTGTTCAGTTATTGCAGGTAGTTCTTGCAGTAACGTGGTTTTTTTTTCAGAGAGGAATTATTGCGTGGAATTTATTCATATGGATTCGAAAAACCATCTGCTATCCAACAACGTGCCATTAAACCAGTACTTAAGGGACGCGACGTGATTGCCCAAGCACAATCTGGTTGGTGTCTATATAATTCTATTATAGGTAGTTTGCTGTAACTAGGAAGTTCTTCAAAGGTTTTACTACAATATAGGCATTAACGAAACTGAGATTTACCCTTGATGGGCATGGTATATGATATTTTATTAAGAGTTGTAAGAACTGTCATAAACGGGGATTGTTGTTTAGGAACTGGTAAGACGGCCACTTTCTCAATCTCTGTGCTGCAGTCACTTGATACACAGCTCAGAGAGACACAGGCTCTCGTACTGTCACCGACGAGAGAACTGGCTACTCAGATTCAGAAGGTATGTGATACTGAATAATTATCCATTTATTCACGTTTAACTAATATCTAATCAGATTCAGTAGAATATTGTAATGTTTTGAGGTTATCTTGGCTTTGGGAGATTACATGAATGTGCAGTGCCATGCATGTATCGGAGGTACCAATATTGGAGAAGATATCCGTAAACTTGACTATGGACAGCATGTGGTCAGTAAAAAGGTCTAGGGAATAATAAATATCGTTGCTTAGTCACATTCAGTAACTTTCAAGGTATCTGGAACTCCTGGACGTGTATTCGATATGATCCGTCGTCGCAATTTGCGTACTCGTTCAATAAAACTGCTTGTTCTTGATGAGGCTGATGAAATGCTTAACAAAGGTTTTAAGGAGCAGCTGTACGACATTTATAGATACCTTCCTCCGGGAGCACAGGTTATCTATATATATATATATATATGTGGGTATTTTGTTTTGTCATTATTACGTACTCGTAGGTGGTTCTGCTGTCCGCTACTCTGCCTCATGAAATTCTGGAAATGACGAGCAAGTTTATGACAGATCCAGTGCGAATTCTCGTAAAACGTGATGAGTTAACTCTTGAAGGAATTAAACAGGTGAACTAATAAGCTGATATATTAAATATTTTCTTATACTAAAGTAAACTTTTTATTTTTAGTTCTTTGTTGCTGTTGATCGTGAAGAGTGGAAATTCGACACGCTTGTTGACTTATATGACACGCTTACGATAACACAAGCTGTCCTATTCTGTAACACTCGTAGAAAGGTGGGGCATATTTCATGTAACAATAAATAATCAAAACATCTTTTATTATTTAGGTTGATTGGCTTGCCGAAAAAATGAAGGAGGCAAACTTCACAGTTTCTGCAATGCATGGAGATATGGAGCAAAAGGAACGGGAGCAAATAATGAAGGTATGTTATTTATTAAATTAACCAATTAATTTTACTATCGTGATGGAATTACTTAAGGAATTTCGTGCTGGGAATAGTCGTGTATTAATTTCTACTGATGTTTGGGCTCGCGGTCTTGATGTTCCACAAGTCTCACTAGTATGTTTGCTTCCTAATAAATAGTGTTTTTTAGTAGTTTAAAAAGATGTTTTTTTTTAAGGTTATCAACTATGATTTACCTAACAATCGTGAGTTATACATTCACCGTATTGGAAGATCAGGACGATTTGGGAGAAAGGTTACTTTTAAATGTATCTTTAAAAGTGAGATTTGTATTCATTTATGCAAGTGATTTTCAGGGTGTTGCTATTAATTTCGTAAAACAAGATGATGTGCGTATTCTTCGTGATATTGAGCAGTACTACTCCACTCAGATTGATGAAATGCCAATGAACATTGCTGATATGATCTGATAAATTGACTTTCATATATAATTCCCTCAATTCTATTAACTAACTTTTATGTTTTTAATAATATTATTGATCTTAAATCTCATGTAGTTGGGCTCGGCTTTTTATTTAATGTCTTATGGTATGGATTGAATCCGAGAACGTCTAAAGCTATTAGTCTCCACTCTACACTGGAAAGATCTTGGTTATTTTGTATTTGAGTGTGCTACCTTCTTCTGTCAAGCCCTTGTTATTCTAGACATTGCACATTGTTGTCTTTATAAAATACTTTCAAACTCCACTTAACAATCTGGTTTAAGAGATAAGCAGACATACATATTGTTGTGAAAGTTGTTGATACATGTAAAAGGCTGTTGCCACCATTGTTAATGGTGTCTGCTTATGGGATATTTTCATTTTTGAAGTGGTTTCTTTCGAGATCAGACAGCTCTTAGGACTTTTAGGACTAAGTTTAGTAGATTGGTAGTGGATCTCGGTATGCGTGGCATGATGCGGCAATGAGAGAGAAGACACAGTGCTGTGGTCGTCATTGGTGTGTTGGTGATCCTTGTGGGATCGTGTGTGCTGGTATAACATGGTTTGTCTTGTTAATTGTATTTTTCTTTTGGCGGACAAACGTACTCCTTATATTACTGTATTTGTACTTAGGTTACTCATGATCTATGGGCAAATGGTCGTTGTGTTTGTGCTATCATACTCATATGAAGACTATGCTGTTCATACGACATTAAACTTCATAGTTTTCGAAGCTTTATCGGCATTGGCTTTCATTAGCCATGTTAAGGTTAGTCACATTTACTTTGATTCTTAAGTCTTCACGTTGTTTTTTACCTTTTTTCAGACAATGCTTACAGACCCAGGAGCTGTGCCCAAAGGTAATGCAACTGATGAACATATTGAACGTCTACAAGCTGCCGAAGACTTCAGGGTTAGTAGCTTGTCGATAAACACATGTAAATTTTAATGACCATACTGTAATTATTTTTTTTTAAATCGTATCTATTTACAGGTCATTTACAAATGCCAGAAGTGTTGCAGTATCAAACCTGAGCGTGCACATCACTGTTCAGTGTGTGAACGATGTATTAGACGCATGGATCATCATTGCCCATGGGTTAACAATTGCGTTGGCGAGGCTAATCAGAAGTATTTTGTACTGTTTACGGTTTGTTTTCTTTTAATGTTACTGCTTTATAAAAACCAGTTCACTTAAATGCATCCGGCAAACTATTGTATTTTATGAAAAATACTCTATTCTATTATGAATGGTTATAATGGTAAAGTGACGAAAGTGGGCACTGTTAAATAGCAAAGGCTATTTGTGATAGAATAGTAGTAGCTAGATTTGAATTATTATAGATGTATATAGCACTGTTGTCATTCCATGCCCTTTACTGGGGTATCTGGCAATTCATATTATGTGTGGGTAACGAATGGCAAAGATGCAGTAATCTTGGGCCACCTGGAACAACTCTAATGCTGGTTTGAATTTTTTCTAAAATGAACTATTCCCTCCCGATCTGATTACTATTATTATATTATTTGCAGATTTTTCTTATGTTTGAAGCAATTCTTTTTGCTATTTTCACATGCGTCATGTTTGGGACTCAGTTATCTTCAATTTGTACCGATGAAACAGCTATTGAGTCACTGAAAAGGTGCGTGTTTATGTGCATATAATAAAGTGTTTATTATATTATTTATTTTAAAAATTGAGGATATTCTGGCTTTAATTATTTTATCTTACTTATTTAGAGGTTCGGATGAAAGAAGTAAAAGTAATTCATGGAGAAAGAATATGCAATCAGTTTTTGGTGGTCCATGCAGTATTCGTTGGTTAAACCCTCTCATTGAACCATATATTAGCAAACCAGCATTTGAGTATTCTGTTTAGATAATATAATATTTACTTTTTTATTAGGTTGCTGTAAATCTCTTCGTTTGATATGTAACCGATGGCCTGTCTACTTATTTTGTTGTAAATTCGTTTTCTCCAATACTTATAAATAATAATCTTTTTGTTATATGTAATTTATATTGTGATATAGATTATGTGCAAGTTGAAATCCACTATCCATCGCAAATTATATTGCTTAGTGTTGTTGTTTGAAATTTTTAGATTATAATTATATGTACATTAGTTTAGCCGTCTGATCCTTCTTTACTAAAAGTAATTTTTGACGGGTTAGTTTAATTTTCTATGTTAAAAAGAAATTTATCTCTTCTAGTTTTCAGTGTTATGTCATAATCACCATCCCATCTGTATAAAAAGTTATCAGGAAATTCAACAGTTTAAAACCCTGTTGCTTGTTTTACGCATTGTCATATCTTATATCATCCTGCGGGATTTAGTTTTCTAGAGTGGTTCATAACCCGTATTTCATTTGTACATGGTTAAGGATGCGTTCTCTGGTAACATCATCTGGACAGAGGCATCATATATTACAAAAAGTGTTAGATAGACCGGGCATTTGGGGTTTTCTATGTTATGCTTCTGCTATTTACTATGCTCAATATATTCTGGACAAGAAGAATGCAGAGCCTACAAGGTAAGGAGAAATATTATTAATTTCTCTTATGAAATTCTCTAAATTTAGGGTTAGCGAGCATGCTTTAATGCCTGGCCTTGTCACAGAGAGGTTTGATATGGATGGTCTTGCTATTGAATACCTTAATGGACTGAAAGATAGTAGGTAAAGTCTCACATGTATTATTCAATTACTTTTATTTATTCCGGATATTACGTGCTTTAAGATACAAACAAGAATACATCTCTAATACCTTGAAAAATGTGGGCTTAGCTTGTTATGACCAGCATTGGTGGACTACTGTGAAAGTGATGGTTGGTTTTTTAAAAATATATTTATTCCTACGTCGCAATTATTATTCAAAAATAGACTCATAATTACTGTAATTTTTATATAGAATGCATCCGGTCGAAATACATATTGTGTATTGCGTGCTCCACGAGCTACTGGCGTGGAATCCATGCTTATTGCAGCTGATTTAACTTACCGTGAGGCCTCTGCTATGATAATGGCATATGCTACCTTTGCGAGAGGTCTGTTATAGTACAAAAATTTATTTAAAACGATTATCTCGTACTAATGAAGTTTGTTTATTTAGTTTCCACTGTTATGGAGTTTGTATTAGACAAAACTAATGATTGCTGTTTTATTCCAAATTCATTTATTACAGAGCAAGTGTATTGGGCGCGAGATATTTTTTTTGTGTTCGTAGATGGTGGAGCAGCTGGAATGGATGCATGGATGTCAAATTATCATCTTGTACAATCTAATGGCATAGCTGCTGATCCACTGCAAGAGATAGGCGGTGTAATGATTGGAGGGGTGGTGTTGAAAGTATGAAAGTTATGAAGTTTGGTTTTAGATTCATAATGAAGAATTGAAAAGTGCAAATGCTTACAGAGTCAAACGAAGAAATCAGTTCACGCGCGATTTATAAATATTGAATTAAACTATTTAAATGGACAATTGCCTAACCTCGACTTATTTAATTCGGTCGTGAGAATAGCAGGTACAGGCAAATTTGCACTACACTCGCTTGTGTACAATGTTAAAGATCAAGAGAAGGTACGATAATAGTATTTTTAGAAGGTGTTTTATTTTTTGAATGATTCGTTTAAAATTTTTGGATTTATTTATTATGGCGACACATGTTTTGCTGGAGAAAAATATTTCATAGTTAGAAAATGATAATTTCATCCCAAAATTGAAGTGGTTTTTTTAGGGAGGTCGAGATTGGCACATGTTAGTACCTTTGCGTTTTATATATACTCAGGCGTTCATATCAGTGGAAGGAATGCATAGTGTTCTAGGAAAATATGGAGTACAGGTAGGAGATCTACTGGAGGTATTAATGAAATATTTTTCGCTTTTATTATTCTAGGGAATCACAATATCGTTACCAACTATAGCATTATATCCTATACGCCAATCAACTCGTTTACTGGAGGCAATCGCGAGGTCTTTGAATAATATACTAGAACGTTTTCACCAAAGCTATTTTATGTTAGTCTTTTACGCCATATTCCTTTTTAGGAACATATTATTTTTATTGTTTTTGTAAATTACTAGCTAATTACAGATATATTCTGGCATCTGAAGATAGCTTCGTATCTATCGCATATTTTATGCCCATTATGGGTGGAATCATTGCTCCACTATTGATGCTTGTAAGTTTTCTCTAAAATTTCTAGTTATATCGAGATATTAATATCACTTAGGCATATCGTGACTGGACCTTGATGACGTCATTTCACATTCCTACATCATATCTTATATTGCATTTAATCGGTATTATGATTTGGATAATTAGCTCAGTGCACTTTTCTCGTTATACCCACAATGTAGACCGTGATATCTTCCTATTTGGAATTATTACCTTAGTTCCTTGGGGACTACTAATACCCACGTGAGCATTTTTGTTAGTTTTTCTTTAATTTGGTTCATAGTTGTTTAGTTTTAAATTTTTTCGATACCTATTTGAATACTAAAATTCTATTATAAGTCTCATTTTAAGGAGTTTCTTTCAGATATCAAGACAGTTTTCACTGTCTTCGTTTTTTACTTTTCTTAGAATGTTCGATCCTGATAGGTGCTGTTTCTCTATTAAATTTTTCACTGTCTTTGTGTTTTGCCTTCATAACTGTACCAATAATTATAAAATTCACCCAGGAGAATGAGAATAGGTGGGTCTAATCTGTTTTAGTAGTTTTTTGCCTAATAGTAGGTAATCTTTTTAAGATAGCATGTATGGAAAATCAACAGATAAATTGCTCTGAATAAAATTTATTTATTGAAATTTATATGGGAAAAGACGTAGTAAGATATTTAAAGTTTTATATTTGAATCTCTTTAGTGTTCAGTAAAGTAATTATTCTATTATGGATTATACGCATTGCAGTTACAGATCTTGCAAGAAATAATTTACGGATTTATTGATATTTTTCAGACTACATTCTGTAATTCATGTTATCTGCGCTCTTATATGCCATCCACTCAGCTTGTATATGGTATTCCTGATATATGTTTTACCGTATTTTGGGTATGGACGAAAAAATATGCAGATAAATCTAAGTATTGTACGTCTTTCGGATTTTTGAGCTTAAAGTTACAGAATAACTGTAATGGTTTTATATTCTTAACAATAAGCACTTTGTAAAAATATTAATTACAATTTCAGTTTACTTCTGGTGTTCTTCGTCTTGTTCAAGAGCACCTTATATTTGGTTCAAATATGGTATCACTTTTATTAGTTTTCATACTTCCTGTTTGGAATACCATGCTAAGTTTGGCCACTATAGTTTCGGAAAAGGTTAATATGAATTATGATAAGATTAAAACTGATTAATTTTAATGAATATTTATGTGCATTCAATACTATTGTCTTAAAGTTTAAGAAATTTTAAAATAGTTTCCTTAAGCGAGTGTATGCGGAATTTATTTTGGCTGTTTGATGGCTTTTGCTACGAAGTTGTCTTAACTTAGCTAATTCGGGTTGTGTTCTTTCGGAACAACGTATGTGTTATAAAGTTTAATGGACTTAGTTTTCGCTATTTTCTAGCTATTATGGACTTAGGTTATCAAGAATTGTACGTGATATTTCAGTTTTGGTCTATGGTTTTTTTACTTGGTTGGAGGTGATTCGAAATTTTTTCTTTTAATTACATAGTACGTATGAGAAATTGTACCATACTCATTTCTTTGCTAGGCTGACTGCTATTTTCATCATAACTTTCCAAGTCTACATTTATTACAAGTTTTCTCACTAAAGTATTAACAATATTCAAATATGTGGCACTAACTTTCTTGTTTAAGAGGGAGAAATATGGTATAGATATATGCACAATTATCTAATCAGTATTGGAAACAGTGTTCTTCTTTGATGAAAGCTTGGAGTACAACGTAGTCTTAGGCTGGTTGATTTTAATATTCAGCAAGAATTGTGACAAATGACAGTTTTCACTTTCAACAATTCCCTAGTGCTAATATAGATTTATTAAATCATGAGCGTTAATTTTTTTTATCTGGCACTCAGGTGGCACCTGAGAATCGCGACCCTGCAATAACTTATGAAGTATGCACGGCAAGGTCAACTCGTTTTGTAAAGATTGTATAGACACATTATTATGCTAATTGTTTAATGTAAGATTATAGCACATTCTTTTACTTTTAATATTCGTATGTTTTGACAAAAAATTGGTTTCTTATAAACCATTGTATAGGATGAAAGATGCAAATGCTATCCTTTGATCAGACTTGTCTTCGTAGTTAAATTTCCCGAAATAAACTAAGTTTACCTAAAGAACTAGTTTATTTCGTTATTACATGGTTTTTTATTATTTGCAGATCGCGATTTATGCGATAAGAATTCTTCAATTTTATCGTATTTATAGGTAGATTAAAGTTATCTGAGGGTTTAGTAACGGATGCCGCATGGCTCCGCCTCTTACCACGCTAGGGAGAGGCGGAGTGTAATCTGTTTTTCTAGTTAAAGACACCAAAACTGCTGACTTATTTATACGATGTTGAAGTGGAAATCATTGATCTGTAATAATTCTATCACTAGTTTCATTTCAACTTCATATGGTTTCGACGGGTAACTTTGATAGTTCTGCATGGAATTCTTATATTAGTAATTACCATGGAAATAATTATGGACTATTTCTTTCATAATAATTATCCATATCATCGTTGAAATGTTCCCAATGTTCGAAGCCTAATTGTGAAAGAATTGGTGGTTTTATCCCTTTCTTATAGCAGTTGAATTTTTGGATCGACATTTCGCTTTCGATATGAATGGTATGGAGGTATTCATTTTGAACCGTGTTCGCAACTAATTGATTAAGTATTATTGTCCTGTAAATCTAGTGCTCCGCACCATTCATATTGTGTTAATCATCATTATTCTTTCATTAAATGACCGTCCCTATGGACGAATTCTCTCGACACGGATCTCAAATGAGTAGAGAGTCTTATCCGCGAAAAATTATAACGGTCAAGGCCGGCAGTAGACATGAGAGTATACGCGAGACAGATAGGGTTAGAACCGTTGCAAAAGTTCAACTTAATATCATACAAAATGTATTTTGTGCTAAGGTCGATTGGTTTCAGATAGTTTTGTATCAGTTTATACTACGAGGCGTTTGCTAATTGCTTTTATTTATGAATTTTAAGTTCTTGAGAATACTCTTGCGAAATGCACTTATTAAACCGTAGTCATATTTAAGTATGATATAATTGAAATTTATCTTATTATGCCTACTACTAGGTTTAAGCGTACCACTAGTTATTTTTCATTTTTTGGCTACCACTTTTGTATCATCTGTTTGCTACTGATGGATAGCTTTGGTTCAAGGCTAATCACTTTAACGCGATAATAGCTAGAAGTTAAAGGAAGAGTTGTGATATTATGACTAAAATTCAGTAAGGTTTAATTCTTAGGTAGAATCGTTGGGTGAGTTTATTCATGATTCGTTACTTTTTCGAGTTTTACTGTAGAAAAATATCTCATACCTTGCTATGGTATTGAATATAATAAGCAATAAACATGCGCGTGAATATATTGGTGGAAATAATTGAGAATCATCTATAAAATGTAATAAAGCTTATACGTACGGTATAATGACGTAACTAGAGATTCAATACCATCAGTTAGAAATTGAAGAGCCCACGCTAAATAACTAGTATATTAGTGTAGAATACTATTGTGAAATTAATAATGCTACACAAGCAAGCTTGTAGTTAATTAGTACTTAAAGTTCGTTGTTTAAGTTAATAAAGTATAGGAGGTTAATGATGTTTTAGTTTTTTTTTGTGAAGTCCACACATTTTGCTGCTAATTAGATGCTCAAATTGATGTTCAGTAATGTTCCCATTGCTAAGCCTATTTAAATCCTCATTTCAACACAAGAGTACAGCGAGACCGTGGAATTCGGGTCAAAAACGGTCTCTCTCCCGCCCTGTCCTAATTAGCCGGGATTCCTTGCGCGACGAGGCTATCTCGTTCTGATAACACAGCCCCGTGGTGGTGTCACCACTTCTCTATTCTCGGTCATTGGGCTATATCTCTCATTCAACATTTTCCGGTGGCAAAGTTATCTTTATCGAGAATTATTCCCTCTCATTTGTTGCTAGACTTTTAGATAAGTGATCTCATTTGGCTTCACTGTAGGTAAATATAGTACTGAACAATTGTGTATTATTTTTTAGCAACAAATGCATGTTAAATACCACATAAATTTTCAGTTTTCTTCTATTCCTGCCTTTGTTCTCTTAAATCCCCGTAGAGAAACTGTAACTTTTTGAAATAGAATATATAAATAAAGACGTTACATATAGTTCACTGTTTGAATTTGATTAAAATACTTTAGCTCTGTTATATCTTCAGTAGCAGCTATGTATTAAAATATAAGTTACGAAGATTTTGTATGCTCATAGCCTTATAGAATTCCTACTTCCTCATGTTCCCTTACTTCATTTTTTCCACTTTTGTCATTTAACTGTAAATTTTTCGGTACTATTCAACACATCAATGTATCTTCATCGATGATTTAAATCCAATGATAGTCACTATAAGTGCAGCCACATTCTATGTTTTGGCGCCTACAGTAATCTCTAGTGCCGGGCACTACTAGCCGTGACCTAATTACGCAAAACGTAAAAGCACTTTTCGTCTATTACACAACGCGATGCTATTCACCATCATTTTAATGTATTGGTATGAATTAACACCTTTTTACAGTAGTTTGTTCTTCAATTAACTGCTTATTAGAACATGAAATATACGCTTTCCAAAAAAAAGGGTATACGTTCACTCAGAACTTAGAAATAAAATATCCAAGTAAAATGCTTAAAAAATAGTACTTATAAAGGCCTTTGAGTAGTTCATGGCATCTATATCTTATCAGCAGACAATCTGCCCGATACAAGGGCGTGCCCTTTGCGTGATCTCATATCCGCCTTTATCTCAGATTAGTCTCATATCTGTTCGTTATACCACTATCTCGAGTGGTGCGTACTGTACTACTAACACCATTTCTTAAGAGATATTTTATGTAACATTTATAGCTATGCCCATATGGCTGTTATTCCTTAATTTACCATAAATAAATTTTTACCTTCATTTTCTTTTAGTGTCACTTAGAGATGCGATAATCTTTTGTTCTCATAATAGCGCGACCTCCTAATTCCTAGGGAAACGGCGTCGAGACTCTTCACTAGGATTCTTGACATACAATCTCATGTTGCGCAAACTTTTTGATACACTAATGTTTCTTATGGAGACAATAGTAGTGAATGTTAATCCAAATCTTCAACGAATATAGCAAATTCTATTGTCGAATCCTACTCCTTGTACCTGCCATCACTTATTATTCTCTTTAAACTATCTGTAACGCTGCTTGAATCCCATACAGAAGGATATGCCCTGAGTTTTATGTGTATTTAATTTAATATCTTACTCTTTAAATTATATCATAATCCGAAAATTGTCTGACTTTAGGCGGGTTCGGGATAACGCTCAGTTTTGAGGCCCGAAAGTTGGACCAGCCATGCTCTGGGCCCTCGCCACAGTTTTTACCGTTATCGGCGCAAATTCCATACGTAAATTTTCTTTATATATGATTTCTTTAAAACTATTATTATGTTCCTAGATGAGATATAACTACTAGACTTTCAATATTCAAACCCTCTTTATTATTCCATTATTTACTTTTTAGTCAACAAATCACCGCTGCGTTGATATACAAGAAAATGTTATGCTATAGAGATGAAATGACGAATTTTTACTTAATTAAAGTTTTAAAGTTTATTATTATATTGAAAAACAGAAGTACGAAAATCAAACAAGACGTTTAAATTAGCACTATTTAATACAACCCTGGTTTTATTAATCAGTATTTAGCTGCCATTTCGTCATGTCCGTCGGGAACGCAGGCTGTGTTTCTCATGCAACATAATGCAACAGTTGGAAAACAGATTAGAACTATTCCAACCGTGAATCTTGGAGAATGCTCAGACCATTGCGCAATATCAACTGTAAGTTAACATTAGGTGTACTTTAACAAATATCGTATTTCCTTTGAGGACTCATTAAAACAGACAACATTGTTATTACTAAACGGGCTAAGAAATTGCAGTTAAATATGTCTACTTTGTATTATGGAAAATAATTTTACAATAAAGGAAATTCTAGGATTGTACTGGCATCGAGTTTTCTAGTGCTAATTGTATGGTGTTTGGAGAAGGAAAGGAGACACCCACAGAGGGGTCGAGGATTCTTTCAAAGAGCTGTGTCAAGGTTTTAAAATTTCTTTTCTTCTTCTCTTTCCCTATTAAGCCTCTGAAAACCATAAGAAAGACCTTACTTGATGACACACATGACCTACATAAACAGTTGCAATCGTTTGAATTCCTTTCAATCACCAATGTAGCGCGGTGAACCAATGATCCAGTAGAAAATGCAGGAAGTACAGTATAATATGAAAAATATTCCCATTTCCAAACCTTTCTTTATAATTCTCTTTGTATGTTATTTATTTTTTAATATGAAATAAGTTTTTAAATAAGCAATCAGACGTTTTAATTTAGAGCGAACGTGTTTGCTCTTCTCCTTTCCACTTTGATGTTTTCGAGCAGAAGATTCTTGTGGGCTTTGCACGTGAAGTTGTTCCCGCTGATAACATACAGGTATGTAGAATATATAGCAACAAAAATAGATGCACTTTTCACACTACCTTTTCTTATAAAGTAATTCTAGATATGTATGGCCGCTTGTCTGAATTCCTTCGATACATTCGGCTTTGAATGTGAATCCGTCATGTACTATGAAGTGGACCAAGAGTGTATACTAAATACTGAAGATCGCCTTGATAGGTTATTCCCTCCTTTGATCCGGTTTCCATTAAACATGCTTTCGCTAAGTATTTTATCTATGATTTTAGAATTGTTTATTTACTATTTAGACCGGATCTATTTGTTGATGAAATAGACGATACCGTCATCTATATGGACAACAATTGCGCTGGATGTGAGATAAGCTACTTTTAGTTGTAACAGTGTTATCCTACTTCCCCACTGGTTTTAATTTATTAGAATACATGTTTAATTTTTAAATGCAAGTGGTTAGTTACTATCAATTACTCTTGAATTACAAGTTTAATTTCAGCTCAGTGTTATGCTCCTTATATCACCCAATATATCGCTGTTGAGGGTAAGCAGCTCGAGAACGAACTTGATCGCATCATAAACGTAGATCTTGATTCATGCCAGAGCCTCTGCACCCAGAGGCTTTCACTTACTGTAAGTACTAAAGACGTAAATATATACATTCCTAATAAAATACGAAATAAATAGTTTTTTTATACTAAATGCATGTTGTTTTTAGGCGAATGATTTCAACTGTAAGTCCTTTATGTACAATAATCAGTCGCGCACCTGCATATTGTCTGATGAGCGTTCAAAGCCATTAGGAAGAGCAGAACTTGTTAAAACAGAAGGATTCACCTATTACGAAAAGAAGTGTTTTGCATGTAGGTTTTCTTTTTCGACAGTTTAAATTATAAAGTATAGAAATTGCATTAGTAATTTATTTTGTATTATTCGCTTAAATATTTGATTTTTTTTTTGATAAAAATGTGTATATTTTCTAATATATTTGCGGTGAAAATGATGGGCGAAAGTGTAATGACGAGATTTAAATCGAAATCAGTTTCTTAAATGACCCAATTGACCTAGCGAACGAAGAGAGCGGAAGAAAAAGTGTAATGGAATGAGTGAGAGTCAATGAAAAGGAATGAAAGACAGAATATGAAAGTTATGATCAAACAAAAAAAACTAGACGAAACTAGGTTAATAAGGCGTTCAAGTTAAGGAAAAGAACAGGAAAGCAATAGTGAGGAGTAATATTATGTGAATATTACTTATTTTTTCTATAAGGGAAATAAAACATCTTAGTTGTTATTGTTAAATCTAGATAGCTATCAAATATTTTGTAGCGCCGAACACCTGTCGTAATGTTCCTTCGTTTGCCCGTGTACCGCAGATGATTCTTGTTGGTTTCGCAGCATTCGTCATGGAAAACGTACCTTCAGTAACCATGTGTCTTGATCAGTGCACCAAGTATATTTTTTTCTTTTTTCTTTTTTCTTTACAGGAGTAATATCCCTCTTAATAAACGCTTTTAAGTCCACCTCCTGAAACTGGAGATAACTTCGTTTGCAAATCTGTTATGTACTATTACAATGAACAGGAGTGTATTCTTAATGCTGAGAGCCGTTTGACTAAGCCAGATCTTTTTATCAGTGAAGGAGAAGAATTTCAGGTAAATAGTACTACTGACTAATAAAATATAGTGTTAATCGCTATTTATCGAATATAGCCTGCTAATAATGTAACATTTAGATGTCATAAAGAAAATTTTCAAATCAGAAATAGGAGGATGTGGAAACGAAGGCAATATAAAATGAACTCTAAATACAAATGTTTGTAGGTAGACTATTTCGACATAACCTGTCACTTGGAATCGGAAAAGTGTCCTCAGGGCACTCACTTGAAAGCAGTTCGTACTATTAATGCAGCTTTACCTGAAGGAGATGGAGATCTACATGTACTTAAGAACGTCGGTAAAGGAGTTCAAGAATGCATGAAAAAGTAAGAACAAACATTTAGCTGACTTGTAAAGTATTTTTAAATAATATAGGAAGAGTATAGAACTTCAACCAATTTTGAATATTTACTAATCTTTATACTCATTAAACACAATTTGTCTTTATGTTCCTAAAATACATTTCCCTCCCTGACTGATACTTTCCCACTAATTTCCCTTTTGTTTGCCTTTTCTAATTGTCAACACTCTAGGTGTTTCGAGCTTTCACCTGAGAAGTGTCGGTCATTCAATTTCGAAAAGCGCACAGGTACTTGTAATCTGTTATATTTGGATGGCAAAACCACGTTACGCCCTCAAATACGCCAAGGTGTAGATCTCTACGACATGCATTGTCTTGCTGGTGAGCCAATTAATGATTACACATACAACAAAGTACACTCTTTCCAGATGTTTTGTTAATTGCCCTGCTTTTACTTATGAATGAAGATGTTGATTATAGAAGTGAAAAATTCATTAAAAAAAGCAGTGACTTCACTCTAGAGTGGATCAATAATCTGGTTTATTTTAAAGCAAGGCATTATTTAAGTTTTGCCTCAAGCAAGGTGTGGCTTTAAGCGCTTTCTGGATTCCTTAATTCAAGCAGAATTTAGTGAAGGTGTATTCTGTGTCGCTCTGTGTTAATATTTTTTTCTAGATTGTCAAAGTTTATTTTATTTGTATAACGTCAAATTAAGCCATAGTAGATCCCTTATTGTTACTAATTAATCCGTTTTTAATCGCATACATCATTACCTTCATGTTTCCAGAAATAAGCTATCATTTAATTTCTTTTGCTCTAACACCTCATTGGTCTAAAGTTTTAATGTGAAATCATATTATTATATAGCTCTTCCTCTAGTGGAAGCGGACTGCTCTATCAATAAAGACGATGCTTTGTTCTCCCGATACCTTCATACTCGACAAAGGGGAATTGCTAGCAAGACATATAAGGTCGTTTCTCTCAACTCTTGTTTGGAGGTTTGCGCGGGAAATCCTACGTAAGTTTTACTTATAAGATAATTCAATATATAGCTGTTATTGTCTTTAGTTAGACGTAATTATTTTCAGTAAAATAATTCTCAAAGGTGTGCTAAAATTCTGGTACATTTTATATTTTAGAACATGAAATTTTTGCGTCCTGTTTAACTTTTAGATATAAATGAAAGTTATATGTGGTAGGTGCTAATTTTTTAAAATCAATTTAAAAAGCCTAGCAATATATTTAAGTTGTGCTGGAGTCAATTACAATCGTCATATTGGACAATGTGATGTATTTGATGCTATTGATGGAGATGCCGACGTAAATGACTATATCGACTTCTACAAGAATCTCTGTGTCATCAAGGTAGAAATAAATCAAAGTACAATTATTCTGACATTTGAATTAATAATATAAATAATTAAATATGTTAAACTGTTGGTATGGTGTCGCAAAATGTTTCCATACTATTAACATGCATACACGATATGCTAATATTTTTTCTAACAAAGACAATAATATTACAATAAACTAGAAAATGTATGTTTAAATTTAATTTACAGGAAGTTGACAATGGTATTTCTGCTGCAGCGAATGTACCTCCTCAGACCCATCGTGTTTCCGGAACTGTCACTAATAAAGACTCTCGTAGTGAACTTCTTGCTGCTAAAAAGGTAAATTATGGTTTATATTCATCATAGGGGCAAAGCATACCACTTGTTTAGGAGGGAGCTTCATATAATTTATCATGTTGATGAAGTAAATTTATAAACGCTATCAAATATACTATGCCGTGGTTGGTAATTGGTTTTAGTAGTTTTAAATTGCTGTTTTAAGTGATTCGCAAGTTATAAAAGTATTGTCTCATAATATTTGCTGAAATAACATTCTCAGGTTAAACCATCTATCCGCGAACAAGAACACAGGCGTAAACCTGAATCAACAGTGCCTATTGGACCTCCTGTTTATGTACCACCGGAAGCTATTCAAACGATTTGTAATTATGAGGGAATCAAAGTTCGTAGCGAAATTCCTTTTTGGTTTTTCGGTTGTATGTATTAAATATATAGCTTTTAGGTGCAAGTAAACAATGGTGAGCTGTTCAGTGGGGTGATGTTTGTTAAAAACAAGTATGATACCTGTCGTGTTGAGGTACTTTGCTTTCTTTAAATGGTATTGTAACCGGAATTTTCGAAGCTGTTTTTAAAGGTTGCTAATTCTAATTCTGCTACACTTGTTCTCGGCCTTCCTAAAGATTTTGGCATGCGGCCCATCACCTTAGATGGTATAGAAGATGTAAGATTGTACAAGTTTTTTCGAAAATTATTTTGATTTTCCTATGCACATTGTGGAAAAACTGTAATGATCAGTTTTGTGGATACTATTATTTTAAACCTTTCAAGCTTGGAGATTTTAATTTTTTTTAAAAGTTATTTAGTCTACGTCATCCAATGAAAAGAGTAAAAAATCTGATAAAGCTGAACTGGTGAAAGATGAGCGCGAAAATGACGAGTTTCGTCAAAAGAGACAAGTGGAAAGCAGGGACTGTGGGCTGGTAGATATGGTGGGGATATCATGATTGTGGTTATTTATAGATGGCATGAGTGTAAAATAGAGTTACTTATTAATCATATATCTCTTCTTAAAATATGTGATTTAATAATAATACTTTTATGCTAGAATAATTTTTTATTTTAGCTAAATGGGACGTACAAAACTACTGTAGTCATCCAAACCAATAATCTTGGCATCCCTGGACTTGTTACTTCTATGGATCAATTATACGAGGTGTCTTGCGATTATTCTAGTATGCTAGGAGGGAAAGTACAGGCTGGATACAACATGACTGTCAAGTTAGTCATATCTGTTAATAGTTTCTAATATTTTTTGTGTTAACATTATATTGAATATTTTAGTGGTCCTGAAGCCAATCTCATTCAACCTCGTGGAAAAATTGAATTAGGTAACCCAGTATTTATGCAACTCTTGAGTGGAGATGGCGAGCAGCCAGTAGTTCAGGTATTATGAAGAAATATCGCTTAACACATAATAACTACCAGTCAGATATTATTGATCACTTTGACTACCTTAACGTTTTGCACCTTAAGAAGAATGCATTTTAAGGCTAAACTTGGTGATATTCTTGAGCTACGCTGGGAAATTATGGCTATGGATGACGAACTAGACTTCTTTGTCAAACAATGCTTTGCGGAACCCGGAATTGGCGTAAAACAAACAGAGAAGTTGCAGCTTATCCAAGGAGGGTATGTATCAACTTCTATAGCAAGATTCGAGGGTGCATTCTTGTTACAAAAATTAACTTAAAATTTCTATTCAACATTAAAGAGGGAATAGGCTGTACTACTCAATGTGATTTTTTTTTAGCTGTCCAACCCCAGCTGTTGCTCAAAAATTAATACCTGGACCTGTTGAAGTTCAGTCTTCTGCTGTCAAAGTGACACGTATGCAAGCTTTCCGCTTCGACTCTTCTAGCTCCATACGTGTTACATGTGAAATAGAAATATGCAAAGGAGATTGTACCCCGGTATTATCCTATATATTTATTTGTTTATGGGTACTTAATTTTTAAATTATTCCATAGGTTGAGTGCGCTCTTAATGAAGGTCAAAAACAGTCCTGGGGTCGCAAGAAGAGGGAAGCTGAGAATTCAATTTCTGAGTGTAAGTGGAAAAAATATAAACTGTTGCTGTTCATAGGTTTGTTTATTATAGTTCACATTTAGTACAATCCTAATTTGAGTTCGTATTCATAAGGTCTGAGCCTACTGCTGCTATTAGTGATTTTTTATTGATGGCTTTTCAGATGAGACAACTCGTTATAAGGTACCTCGTTTCGCTCAGGCCACAACTTCTATAGTGATAATTGATCCTCTACAACAGGTGCAAGAACCAGTCAGTCTGGCCAGATCATCTGCCATTGATCTTCTGAAAGAGGAAGCAAGGGAAATTGCCGTGGCGGTTAGTTAATAGAAACCACATTACTGCTATCTAGAACCTAAAGCTTTCTTGTTTTAGGTTCCTGGTCAAGTGTGCATGGCTAAATACACACTTATGGCAGTTTTTAGTGTGTTGCTAGCACTTACTTTAATTCAAGCAGTTGTTGTTGCTCGTTACATTTTCCGACGAGTTTTCTACAAAGGTAAAATATGATAAACTATCTTTCAACCATCTACTAGTGCAGTCCAGAAAACATTCTCTGGCCTGCAACCGTAATGCTTTCCATCTCTCCTATCTCATTTCAAGATTCCCTATACGCATTGTGTTATTTCGCACACGTTACGGTTATACTCTTCTGCATTCCTACGTCGTTTGCATAATGTTCATTTTGTACTTTGCATATATCCTTGTCTACCGTAGCCTAAGAATGCCACAATTAGCTTAATCCTACTGCAAAGGCGTTGTTAGGTTACTGCGGTACAATTCCTCAGTTTGATGCCCATGTTGTATTAATAAGCTGAATAATAAAATATACTATGAATAGTATATAGCTGTATCCAAATTTCTTGTGGGGGATCACAGTGACTTATTGTTCTGATGAAGGTATTTTATAGAAGGAAATTTCCTTGGTGGTTCTGCTCGTTCCACTTATAACTGGGATTGACAATTGCTTTCATAGTACTTTTTAAAGTAGATTGGAACGATTTATGTATGTTATATCATAACAGTTTATTTTCTCCATTAAAGATTGAAAGAATCAACAGATTGGCCATTAAGGTCATAAACTTGGAAGTAACAATGGTGCGAACAACGGAAAACAAGTTCTGGTGCAATATCCGTAGAAATAACAAGAGGAATATGGATATTAATTAAATCCAAAATCCAGTGAATACGTACTACTCAGTCTGTACGACTAAAAAAGCCGATCAATAACTAAATAACGCAATTGTTCCATCCGCTCCAGCAGTAATTAGCCATGGTTGTGTAGGGTGCCAAACTGCATCAAGCATGCACAGGTCACCAACCTGAAAAAAAACAATCTAGATCAAGAAGAATTATGAATTAAAACAATACAATGTTGTTTCTTACCTTCGAATGGCCTCTTAATCTTTTTACTGGATAAATTTCGTTATCTCTAAACGAATCCACATGGATTCTGGCATAATATACCATGGCCGTTCCATCATCAGAAACTGTAGCAAGGAGTGGATACCTTTAAAATTATTATATAAAATACACTATACAATTTTATAAAAACATCATGATTTAAATAATGGACGTGGTGTAAAATAATTTGGCACCTCCTATGATAAGTAACACCCCGAATAGCGGAGGAATGATGACGAAATTTCTTCCATGGTTTGTTTGATAACTGTAGATCCATCCAAACAAATCGTCTATCCAAACCACCAACAAATAAGTTCTAGAATATTGAACTATCCTTAAGTATTCTCACTGAATTCCAATCCACCAACACTATATATGACGTGAGATAAAGTTCTTTATGTATTACATACCTCTCCCAGACCATCCAGGGCCATAGCTCCAATATGTTTGATACCTGTAATGCACTTTTTCACTAACTGACACCGTGCCAAATCGTAGATTCTAAAATACATGAAATATTAGAACATAATTTTAAATAAGTAGTTAAAGGAGTAATGATGATGAGTGTAACTAGATACCTAATATGGGTCTTAGTAGCAACAAAAAAACAAGCTTGTGAGGGATGAAAATGAACCATTTGCACATGACCTTTCCGTTTTGTAAATGGACACTGAAAAACTATGAGCGGTAATACAGTTCTAACGTACGCATTAAGTATTTTTTAATATTTGAAAATTAACCTGAGACTTAGCTTTACTAAGTTGATGAATATAAACAGACGCAGCAATATCGTCAACAGCTACTGTAGCAAAATAATCACCCTTCGCATGCCACACTAATTTTCGTACCATCTAAAAAATTAACGTAGATCAGAATCAGAATTATTTATATAAATAGAAATTTTCAAACTTTAAAACTATAAAATAGCACTTATATTAGGCATCTTCAATACTATTCTATCTTTGTTCCTCCGCCATTCAATTTTACTTTCAAATTCTCCAACTGGAACATCTCGAATCAGTTTGTCTGTTTGTGACGCAATGAGTTTGTCTCCACAGTTCGTGTTCAAAATAGCGACCTATATGTACTACCAATTAACAAAGCGTAAGCAATACTCATGATAAAATTATAACATAAAATTTGCTGATTACCTCGTTGTTTTCATATGCAACAGCTACTAATGAATGACTATTAACTGGACAAAAAGTTACACAAGTTACGGGACCTCCCACTTTAAATATCTGAAATTCATTATAATTAGCCCATATTCCATTTAAAATGATAAAATACAAGATTAAAAACAATGCAAATTTTGTAATCTACAGTCATTAAGTATATTTTCCTGATAAATTCAAGTAATTTAGACATATTTGAAATAAATTAAATAACCAAATTATACCAAAGGAAACAAGAAAATCTAGCCTTAATACACCGTCCACTATCCATCATCCAGATTCGGACTGTCTCATCTTCGCCGCCTGATATTAAAAGCTCTCCTTTTTCGGGCTCTACGCTTATAGACCTTACGTGACCAACGTGACCATACATATACTGAAAATACGTTAAAATTAATAAGTCATAAAGCCTCCTTCTAGGTATGAAATTCAGCCAAAACACTTTCTAAACTTTTTGGAGTTATAAACTTACAAAAGCCAATGTAGTTGGAAAAGGTTTGAGGTCATTTGGATTAGGAAGTTCAGGAAGCAATTCCGAAGGATCGACATTAAGCTAAATGTGTTGCAATGTATCTTCTCCAAAAGGGATTCAAAATAATAGAACTTCTAGGCATCGATATCTGCACTAACCTTCATTTTTATTTTCCTAGGAGCTAAGTATAGATCAAGACAACGTTCAAATCTTTCGGTAATAAACTTTTCAAACTGAGGAATCTGAAAAAGATATCTCATCAATGTTTTGCTAGAATATTGAAAGTGAAGTGATAAACTATGCAGTGTCAAATATGTAAAAATATTACCTTCCTAAGTGCATCATATTTCTGTGGAATGAACTGAATAGACCGATCCTCAGGTTCCGTTTCTTCCCATCTGAGTATAAGACTCATCAAATTACTAAACATTAAAATCACATAAAACCGAATTAAAACGTAAGTTATAACTTTACTTTTTCTGTTCCTCTTCATCGAACAAATATTCTTCTGGGGGATTGTACGACTCAGCATGGACAGGTAAAAGCATCTGAAAGAAGAAAACTTAGTACATAAATTACTGTATAAACATTTCGTTAATTTAACTTAGTGACTGACTTTCGGTGCAGGCATGTGCATACGCATACGAGCTAATTCTGTCTTCGTCCTGCTATCCATATTATCTTCATATGCCCACAGATCATATACCTAATATCAAATTCGTGGGTAAGACCTTACTGTTTTTGAAAAAAATAACAAGTAGGATTTTATATAAATGCTTTACCTTCTTCTCTTCCTTTTTAGCTTTCGGTCCCTTTGCCCAACCCATTTTAATCGCATGAACCATTTTGCTAACTATACGCATCTCATCACGTGATGGTATAAACCTTGATTTAGGCTCAGGCCTAAAGTATACAGTAATTCAATATGAAAAAAATAATACTTTAATATATCCATATAAGCCTTATCAGGGCAACTTTTAAAAACTAATGCTGTGTGTAAATTATCGCTTTAAAAATATGTGAAGGTGGGAAATTATAGTCTAGATAGTAGCGATATTAGTATAAATAAGTTTTAACCTGTTGTCAATCGGATGGATCATTTTTTCGGAAGAAAACAAATCCATAAATGGCTCGTAAGGATTGTAACCAACCGTGGGATATTTGCCAGATGCCAAATTGTGCAACTTCTCTATCTATTTAAAAATTCAAATAAGCAATACCTATGTAACTTTAACTAATATGATATAAGAACACATAAAGTAAAATATAAGAATTGTAGCACCTGTTCTTCCGATAGCACCACATCGGTACCAGATTGTTTATCAAAAACTTTCCGCCTAAAATTTAAGTCCATTTAAAATATTAAATTTAACATATAACTGTAAGGCGTACTAACCAATAATCAGGATCTTCCATCTTCTCTAAAAAAACATCAATTTCGCTTTTTTTTTTAGGTTTTGCTATCTTCTCTCCGGTTTTGTCATATCCTATATGACCTTCATCATCATACCACTTGATCGGAATATTTCCTATAGTATTACGAAGATCCTAAAAAGCTAGGGAAATACTACATATACATTACAAATGTCATATTAATATTAGGTAATTAATTAGCAAAACATTTCTAAGGCAGACTCCACTGATACTTAGTGCATCTAAATAAATGACTCAATTAAAAACTCACCTCCTCATCAGAAGAGTCATATTCATATTCATTCGGTGCAGTTTTTATCTCCATAACTTTTACATCAGAAAGACGCTTGGAATTCATATCGTCACATTCAACTTCATGTTTTGGCTTACCCTTACATTTAGCAAGGCTACGCTTTTTTCGAATGGCCAGTGGTCCCAAGGATTCCCTTTTAGATACATTAACAGTAGACATCTGCCATTAGTGGAATATTTAACAATATTCATGTTTTTATGCATATTGCAAATATTACAAACAAATATAAAGTAAAACAAAACCTATACCATCCATACTAGACAAAAACTTAAGTATATGACCATAACCAAGAAAGTAATCAAAATAGAGCATCAATTTCGTCAAAGACGACTTGTCTCTTTTCAGCAATTTAGGACACGATTGATTTTTGTATGAATATGACTTAGTGATTTCCACATCTAATAGTTTGCTTTATACTAATTTATTACTATATAAATATACTTCATTATTATGTTTAAATATAAATCTAGAGTTAATGTACATTCCTTCCTTTTAATTGTCATTTAAATAGTTTTCAGTGTTCTTTCACTTATTCCTATAATAATATAGGGACAAACGATATTAAAACTGACATCCCTTATACTTGGCAGCCAATGAACATGAGTTCATTCCGTGCCTTTATCTGGGATCCACTTCTTCTTATTTGTCAAATGAGTTGCATTCAAACTGTATTTTATACAGTTATATGTGGTACACTGCTAGTATATAGCACTATGGAATATGAACCATTAGTGGCTCATGTATTTTCCCTACAGGTGATTTTTCGTGGTATTATTTCTTTGTTCTATTCTAAAATGACTTGCTTAAGACATTTCTGATTAGTCTTCTATGAAAGAAATTACATATTTTTTCTGCTAAGATGTTAAATCATATTTATATGTAAAACTCCAATTAATTCACCTATATTCTAAGTAAACGATGTTAAATTAGTTTCATTATTTAATATTTCAGCCGCTCCGTATCATGATATTCGCGCAGCTTCTGGGTGGCTTTAGTTGCGCAGTTATTCTTTCACTAATAGTACAACGGGCGAAACAGTGTCTGGATTTCGCATGTACCCTTCACTTTTTTCACTTCATTTCTGTTTCAATCTTCAACATTGCTATTCCTACACATCTATCTTGGTGGGGTCTTCAAATCGCCAGTACTGTCATTTGCACATTGTTGGGTGAATATCTATGTATGCGAGCAGAATATCAAGAGATAAAGTTAGGTACACCATGTAAATATGACCTTTAAATAGCTTACTTTTAAACACTACATGCCAGTGGAGAATACAATTTGTTTTCAAATGCTAGCAGTTCGTTTCCGCACCTCTTGTTCTCAGTTTCAGATTGATCTAATTTTTTTGAGGTGAGGTGAAATAGCCTTTCCAGTGCCAGTTCCGTNAAATCAGCTATAAAGGCCAGTCCATTGTCTCAAAATTGCTGTTACTCACCTAAGTTTCAATGCTTCGACTGGAGAGAGTAGCGGCATGGACTAAATGATGTCCTAAAGCAGCCTTCTATATCATGTTTTTCGAAGCTTTTTATAAAATTGTAATTTTTCTGTCATTCAATTTACCAAATCATCCACTACCCCTCTTTGTATCATACTTGGAGAAGTAGAAAATTCGAAACAGCCTTCCCTGAGCACTTGGTGGCATTGGCAATCTATTCTGGTAGTTGACAATGATCTGACTTGACCTTTTTCGTGTGCTCAGCTTAGAAATTAGAACCCAGTTAATAAGATTGCGTACCTTTGATTAGACAACGCCAAAATATGTTAAGTGGATTGCCAATTCGAAATAGTGACGAGAAAGTGGTTTGGAGATCAAGTGACATAAAGCGTTATTTTCTGAGGATAAATTCAGAACTAGCACTGAGAGACTAGGAAACGAAGTGCTAGCATTTTAGGTAGGACGCACTATCTTCCGCATCTTATTGAACATTTATTACTTTCACAAATATATCCTTAGTTATCATTTCGAGGTGATACTTGTTCTAGGGATCTTATTTATTTGTTTATTTTGTTCTCTTGGTCCTTCTAGTCCTTTCTATCGGTTTTCGTCTTAGTATAGCTCTTAAGGATTATGCCTTATAATTTGCCCCTCATTTTTTTCAATACAAATGCAGAAAATAATGAGTCTTGATTCACGGAGCAGTTTTTTGTAATGCTTATGCTAGAGGATGTATGTAACAGAATTTCAACGGGTCTTTTGTTATTTGTATTATTTATTTTAATATTTATACTAATAAATAATCCCAACAGAAAGATAAATTTATAGGCATTTTCGAAAATGCCAATTATTGTTTAAGAATAGAAGAATTTATAATGATATTATCTATTATGTGCCTATTATTGTTCCAGTTCACTTGAAGATATTGAAAAATTACATGCTTTTGAGCTGAGCCATTAGAGCAGACAGATCCTGACCAGACGTCTCACCAATATCGTTCAGCTGTAATATCCCATTTTAGAAGATCCAAATGTGAGTATAAGTAGCTTTCACCTCTAAATCTTCCTTCCTGCCATTAGTTGGCAATTCATATGCGTACATGATACCATCTCCAACTAATGTATTAGCTTCCACCATTGTAGATTCATCAATCAATTCTATGAGAAATAAGTAAATTACAAACATTTAAGAAAGGTATTAGAAGTAGACTAATGGGTACCTATTCCCCAGTTGTTATCTTCATGGACAACTATCTCTTCTTCTTCACTTGTTGCGTCAATAGGAACTTCATCAAATTTCTTTTCCTGGAAATAATTAATAAGAATAAAATAAAATTCTATGTTGATCCATTGCCTTACTTTGTATTCTTTTTGTCTTTGGAGGCAGAATCGATCATCACACAGGTCATTCGGTTTCATCTCATGATGAGGAAAGAAATCAACCAGGGCATTATAGCCAACATACATTGAAACTTGACCAAAGTTCAGCAAATACCTAAGTGGTAAAAGTTCGACCAGAAAGAATACTGTATTGAAAGATATTAATGAATCCATTGCTAAGACTACTAACTTAAGCGTATTTTGTACAAGGAATCCAGCTACAACTGCCATAGTCGTAGGCAATGATGCTGCACAAACTCCCTCTCGCTTTAGTGTTTTTTCGTCAATATTCGAAGCAATAACAAGTGGAGGAAGACACTGTAAAGTAACTATTAACAAACTGAATAATAAATAAGTTGATCTAACTCACAGCAAAACATGCTGTTCTTCCTGGTTCAATATACTGGATATGCCCAGAAACAGCATTTTCACTAACTCCGGATTCCATCCATACTTGGTTTTCTTCGTTACAAGCCTAAGATAAATAAGTAGTTACACTGTATTTTATTTAATTAAATTATTCATACGTAAGTTATTTCGAAAAAATATTTACAAGATATAAAAGATAAACTTACAGTATTTATAGTCATTCGGGCTTCAAAATTATCCACACAACTAAGAACAAGATCGATTTTTCCTTCCGTTAGGGAACCATGTCTGAGCTTGAACGTTTTAATATGAAAGCCAACTATGATAATTTCTAATTCTACGTTAAAGTTGGAAAGAAAACACCGTTTTTCAACTTACCTTATCCTATCAACGAATTTCTGGAAATTCTCAACAGTAGTAATGTCATAATTATGAGTTTCGATATCCACGTCGGGATTAATATGGCTTAAAAAATATTTGTGACAAATGATGTTTAACAAAAAGCATTTCAGATAACATACATTAGCGTATCCTTTGCTGCTTCAACTTTAGTTAAACCTGACTGGTGCGGTTGGTAGAATAAACGATTCATATTAGCTAACTCGACTTTGTCATAGTCAAATAGAATCAATTTCCCTATAGCACATCTCGCCAGCATCTCAGCTACCACGCTACCAACACCTGGAAAACAAGTTTTACCAGATTAATGAACGAATTCTATGGGATTCCTTAAATGCCTACATCTCACCTCCAACACCTACAATAGCAACGGTTTTGTCTCTAATCTTTTCATAATGCTTTACAATGCCCATTCGTTGCAGTGCCATCAAACGACTATAAGGATTAGAGTCGCTCACCTAAAAATTGAGATTTTCTTTTATTAGTTAAAAACAGTAATGAATAAAGTATTAGGAACACCTCGGCACTCATTGTACTAATTCTCTCACGTTTGGCGCTTGGCTGCTTATTAGTTGAATAAAGAGAGCTCTTCAAATAATCATTTAATGCTCTCATTTTATCTCTAAGATCAGAAACATCCTTAGTTGTGACGGACATCTGTAAATAATCCGATGAAAATAAGGCTACCATTAAACATATTATAAAACAAAACGTGACTATTCAAAAATAGTTTTATACAACAAATCCAATAAATGAGAAAACTACCTTCGTGATGAAAATACAAATTCTTTGACCTGAGTTGGCAATATTCCAACACAATGAAAGCATCACCATGGGTCAGGCATAATCTGTATAAAACTTATTTATAATTTGGATATATTGGATACGGTTGGATGGCATTGAAAATATGAATGAGCTGTTGAGGTATTTTTTTATGTAGCTTGAATTTGATTTTTTTCAATTATTGAAATATCAAAAATAACATTATTTATATTTAGCGGTTGATTTTTGGTTTTGAGCAGTCGTAATATTTTGAAATATTGTGATTTAGTAGCTAATCAATTACCGATGCAAATTAAGTTTTGCCAGTCTGTTTTATTATTTCAGTAATATTTATTCAATCCGGTTTCATTAGAGCTCCGTGGTGATAACTTATTTCTATGTTAGATTATTGTAGATTGTAACGATATACACTAATGTGAGCCTGTGGTATATTATGTACCAAATGTGGGTTTATATCACATTCAAATTATATTTAAACGAAATAATTAGTTAATATTATTTTGGGGTATCTAATAACCGTTGTAGAATATCAACATTGACCTCTATAACAAGCTCTTTCACGTGTACTCTTTTGGTTGTGAAAATACCTAGATATTAAGAGATTTTACAACTAGATATCTGATTTCAAAACCAATTATTTAGGCTGTTAGGCAACAAATGACCGGTCCGTCACTAATTTTACTTGGCTGTCATTTTAATAATTTCCTTTTGGTAGTGAAAAACAAATACTGGTAGATATTAACATTGTGATATTTTAATTACAAATATTCATGTGTAATTAATATATAGTTACTGTATTCTTATTTAATTATATCCATTACTCAGGATCGAAAAAAAAGAATGAATCCTGAGTCTAAGCCAATACATCAAACGGTTGCATTTGATACTAAGCACCAATGAGGATCAACTTAAATGATATATTTGGCATAACTACTTATTGATAAAACATCCTCCGATGCATCGCTATGGTTTTGTACTTCTACGAAGCAGGATTTTCAGAGACAAGTGCTTATGTCTATTAATACTTTGAAAGCAAGCGCAAATAATATCGTTTTAATACAAATTTTTGTTTGATGTCCATTTATTATGTTTTAGTTATTTTCTGTTTATTTATTATAAGTTTGGTAACATTTAAGATTTTTTGGCAACGAGCAGTGATGTTAGTAAAGACTGTGGATCCACTGTTGGCAAGAATGGGTGGTGCTGGCGATCAGATTGCTAATTTTGCTAGAATTGACTCTCATTCTAAATCAGGTAAGGTTTTTATTAGTAGTTTCTACATCATAATTTTTATGTTTGTTTTAAAATTATTTGTAATACTTCGTATTATTGTTTCAAATCTTAAGGACGGTATCTGAACATAGAATGTGGTGTTGCGTGCGTCTCGTTCTAATATTATCATTTGTAATGCAGTATCCATGGCTTCGGATGATGTATAGATTTAACGGATAGCTCTCTAAATGAGATAACAGTGGATTAATTCATAGTAATGGATGTCTCAGCCGACTCATGTGGCTTCCGATGTGATACATCACTATATAAGTCGAATTATTCGTCCAGTTCGTGAGAGATGGTGCCTTCTTAACTTCTTTTGCTCGTTTAGATTTGTTTGTTAGAACACTCGATTATATTAAAATATTGAATGTTATACGAACTTGATAAATCTTCTGCGTTTAGACTTAAACATAATTCATATATTTGCGCGTAGAAAGTATAAGCGGAACATTACAACAAAACTACATAGAGGAATTCTGATGAGAGACATTGAAATGAAGTATATTGTTATCGAAAATTTTGTATTGATTTCGCTTGATGCATGACATAGCGCACTCTAGAGGATAAGCGTAATTGGGTGAAGTTTCTAATTGTGGACTACCAGTAATATTATAGCATTTAAAATGACGGGTCCAAATATAACCAAAGAAATAATTTATATAAATATTGAAATGACCGAAAAATGGTCATTTTATTTTATAAGAATTGTAATGTCCAAAGACGTCTTATTGATTGTTTTTGTGTTTTAATAATAGCTAGGAATTTTTTAAGATATAGATGGATAAATACAGGGATTAGATGGTGCAATTGTTGTTCATTTCTGTAGAAATAGTTTGTGAAGAGTCATTTTATTCATATAAATACAGTTTTTTAAGTGTAGTTTTCTTCGTTATTCTGAGACAACTGTAGAACTACATCAAATCATCTACGAGTCTCTTATTTTATATTTAGATATTTAGCTTTTCTTTAATTTCTTACCATATTTAATTATGCAGTTAAACTGTACGAAATAGGAGCAGAAGCAGAATTATAAACATAGAAATTCTGGATATGCTAAGTTAGTAAGGTTTATGTTAATAGGAGTTTATTGGCAGCATATAATTAAGGTTATCCCACATTGTGACTTTGAGCTGGTTTTGAACTAAGTAGTTGCGCGTTCTTTTAATTTTCATGTTTTGTTGAAAGATTAAGGTAAATTCTTTGTAGTTCATTCAATGCCGTGTCGTCCTATTGTGCTGTCTGGCCCATCGGGAGGTGGGAAAAGTACCATTCTTAATCGAGCCATGGCCGAATATCCAAGTAGCTTTGCGTTTAGTGTGTCGCGTGAGTTGTTTTGATCTCATATCATAATATGATTGAATATTATAGGTGTTTTAGCTATGATTTTCTAAATTAAGATTTCTTAAAGTGGTTATATCCAAATATAATCAGACACTACCCGTAAACCACGTGAAGGTGAACAACATGGTGTCCATTATTGGTTTACTGAACGATCTGAAATGGATAAAATGATAGTGCGAGGCGATTTTCTTGAATACGCAACATTTGGTGGGAATACATATGGAACAAGGTATGTTTCGTACATGTTGAATAAATGTTCGGTATACCTATAAATGACAATAATATTGTCGTAAATTATACTGACATAATTTACAGTGTAAAAGCTGTGGATGATGTAGAAAAGACAGGCAGGATATGTGTGCTGGATGTTGAATTACAAGGCGTAAGGAATATCAAGAATAGCCACTTGAATGCCAGATATTTTCTTATTAGGCCTCCAAGTCTTAAGGCACTTGTATGTTATGCACTTAAACAGTATTATTTTTCATGTTTTCTTCAAAACATCTTAGTAGACTTTGTTTTAATTACTATTATCAAATAGGAAGAACGGCTTCGTGCTCGCGGCACTGAGAAAGAAGAAGATATAGCAAAAAGATTACACCATGCACAACAGGATTTAGAAGCCGGTGGAGTTATTTAAAATAAATTTCGAAAGTAATTTATTATGATTATCTAGTCACTATTTCAGTGAACAACGATCCAACTCTTTTTGACTTAGTAATTATCAACGATGATTTGGAAGCTGCTTATAATCAGTTTATTGCAGCTATTCAGGATGATCTGAATGTTTCTCATCCCTGAATTTAACCACAGTGAAAAAACTAGTAGCTCCTTAAAGTTTACTAGGTACTATTGTTTAAGAATTCATTAAATTATGATAAACATAATTTATATTATGGACAATGGTGTTTGAATTATATTGTATGTGGTTGTGATCTGTTTCTGTACATGCACTAAAGAAAGTGGAAATAGCAATTTTTGAAGACGTAAATTATCGAATGTAGTACTCTATCAGGGCCATTTTTTGTATTTTTAATATTTGGACAATTAGGTTATTGCATCATTGTAGACATGGTGCACTTTGTTTCTGAGTAGTACTATCTACTTGTCTTTTCTGTTCATTCTGTTATGTGCAACGTAAATCGTTCTTAGTAGAATTTATATAAGCGTATTTAATTCTAGTAGAAATCTGGTGAGTAGTTTATTAAGATTTTCATTAATTTTATGTCATGGAGCTTTATTATGTTTGTTTGTGGTGTGTCGCTTTTCATCTTTATTATTCCTGGAAGTGTTTTGATAATATTGTGTAATAAAGTAGTTTATGATTTGTGTATGTGAGTGTAAAGGATAACCTATCACTATTTTATGACAAATTACTATCTAAGAATTGGGTTTCTAATGGCATGGTTTTGGGCTATGCAATTGATACTGTGACAGTAATAATATTTAAGATGGCTACCAATTTCTCAAGGCTACCACCTTTGCCAGCTCTTCGCGATTTTATTCATATGTATAAATTAAGAGCAAAGAGGATCTTATCACAAAATTATCTAATGGATATGAATTTGACTAAAAAGGTTAAGTTGTTTAAAATTATGTTCTAAGAAAAATTATGTACTGAAGAAAGATGTAATTTTCAGATAGTACGGAGTGCTGGTGTAAAAGAAGGTGATTGGGTAGTGGAGGTTGGACCAGGTCCGGGGGGTATCACTAGAGGAATTCTTGATGCTGGATGTCATCGACTAGATGTTATTGAAATTGATGGCCGGTTCATACCCCCGTTACAGGTCTTAATATTCCAATATTGCTATATGTAACTTGTGTTTCTATCTATCCTTGAGTCTCTCTCTCTCTCTCTCTTTCCCTCGTTATCTCTCTCTCTCTCTCTCTCTCTTTTCCTCGTTATCTCTCACTCTTTTTCTCTTTCTCTCGTTCTCTTAGTGCAGGAAATTCTTTCAATCTTTCATGTGAGTTATTTCGTATCGAGTTTTGTGCGTTAGTACTTTTATTTATGTACGTTTTTGTTTAAATTTGATTATGGATGTAAATTTTATCCTATATGTTTAGCATCTTGCTGAAGCCGCTGATGGTCGCATGCATATTCACAATGCTGATATACTTAAAACGGATGTTGGCTCGATCTGGCGAGCTGCAAAAGGGGATCATTATAAGTGTGCATGGCATGATCCGCCTCCTAACTTGCATATAATTGGGAATTTACCCTTCAACATCGCCTCACCGCTAATCATTAAGTAAAAACTAATTTTTTAAAATGACATTTGTTGACTTGAATCGCATTTTGCTCGTAAACTTATAGGTGATCAAATGTTATTAGTTTTTTTCTTAAAATAACTTTAGCGAATTGTACATATTATAGTATGATTAGCATGTTTTTTTATATTAATGTTTGTAGGTAAAATTTTACTTATTTTGAATTATTCTATTGTAGTTCAGGTATTTGAAAGAAATGTCCTACCGTAGTGGTCCATGGAGTATGGGTCGGGTTCCATTGACGCTTACATTCCAACTTGAAGTGGCTAGACGGCTATGTAGTCCTATAGCATGCAGTACTCGTTCTCGTATATCGATCATGGCTCAGTATGTGTCAGAACCAAAAATGTTGTTCCAGATTCCAGGTGTGTTTCCGATTTGTACCACTAGTTTATTTCTTATAATTGTTTTTCTGATGATTTATTTTCCTATAGTTGAATCCTATTGGTAACAATATAACATTTATAAATAATCTAGGTTCATGTTTTGTTCCCCGGCCAGATGTTGATGTTGGAGTTGTTCGTTTCGTACCTAGAGTGGAACCACTTATAAATACATCATTTGAGGTATTTCTTTTGATTTTAGATTCATCATTTTTTTTGAAGGAAGAGATGGATTAACACTTTTATAGGTTGTTGAAAAACTTTGCCGTCAAATTTTTCATTATCGACAGAAGTATATAATTAAGGGACTAAAGACTCTTTACCCACCTGATGTCAGCTCATATTATTATGCACTATTTATTACGTTTGTTTATATTTTTAAGCATTTGTCTGTTTTAAAGTGATAAACTCCTTTCGGAATGACTCCTCCAGTTGGCTCATGAGATGAGTCACCAACTTATGGCTGATTGCCGTATCGATCCAACGACTACATCAATCCGTCTAGGCATTGAGCAGTTTGCTGATCTGGCTGTTGGATATGAAAAACAATGCAGAAGGTATGTGGAGAAAATAACATTTTCTGAAGTTTAAAAGAGAATTTAAAATAACTTCGAATATATTTGTTCTTATCTTTTAAAATTACCGAGTATGGGGGTGGGTATTGGTTCTAAATTCTTATTTTTCTATTTTTAGTAGGCCTGGACTGTTTCTGTATGATTATACGAAGCCAAAAAAGACTTTAGAAGTGTTGTCTGTAACAGAGAACGCTATTCTGAAACAATATCCTTGTAATGCTACAACAATTCCCAAAGAAGGAGTAACTCTTAGTAATAGTGACCAATATTGGAAGTAGTTAATTTAATGTGACGGTATTTGTCAGGTTCTTTCAGTGTTAATTTTATCTGAATAATTATCGTCGGTTGTATTCGATATGTATCGTTACAGAGATGAATGTTATGCAATCTATTACTCTAAAACAGGATAATGACAATGAATGAAATATGAAAATTTTAAATTAATGGGGAACATGTGCATTACCCATAAAGTCGCCAAATCAGCATAGTATTTGATTACTGAGAAGAATACTTTTTCCTAAGTACGTACAAAGATATAGTATATCACTCATGTATTACAGTACTGCTCTTTAAGCTCAAGATGATAGGCAATATTTATTTTCTCAAATATCTGGGTGCTCGAACTGAAGGTTAGGGTAACGTAACTTTAGTGGCTCCGTAGTAAGATAGTTTTATGAACTGATCGAACGTCAACTAGTGATGGCTAAATATCAGTAAAATGTTGGTTGCTAAGCAATACCTTTGAATGTTTTCTAATGCATTTCCATAGGAACAAATTGCTACATTGTAAGGTCTTCAGTCAGGAACTTTTTAAGCGTACTGATATTTATCTATTTCGTTTTTACTATTGTAAATGAATTTACTCCTGATATACTTAACGATTCCATCCAAAAACCTTACACTTAATTGTTTAGGTGAAGCATTTAGTTGGGTAACAGCTATTCGAAATCATCGACTTAGTGATTTTCTCTTATTGGCTGTAAATGAATTTCTCAATTTCACCATCACTGGGTATCACTAGAATTCAGCCGGGATATTACGAACATGCACCTAGTATTCCCATACGGACTATTGATCAGGGGAATGGTGTATCGGTGGTACCATCTCAGACAATTACTTTGCAACCAGGAGCATCAGGTATATTTATCTATAGCAAGAAAAGCGTTCTATTCTTTCAAATGATATAATACATCTATAACGGTGTAGTTGTTATTGTGAGTTTTTGTTGCACAATAAGTCTCCATAGCTAAAAATTTGTAGCCAATTGATTATAACGCAGAAAACAAATTATTTTTAACCTTTCCTTTTCAACGTTAGTGATGTGCAGGTATTTGATGTGTGGGATAAGAAATGTGATGCCAATTAAACTATAAGACTCAAACAAGATCCGCATTAGATGTTTTTCCCAAATCTCGCTTATATTAAGAATATTGTTCTTTAATTCACCAAAATGCATTTGAAATTATGTAACCTAGCAAAAGTCTGGATGCCAATGCCTCAGTCAATCCATGGTGTTCCTCAAGGGCTGGAGTATCTAATTTTAATAGATACCATTGTGGTGCATCAGGTTGGATATATATGTAGTTGTTCTCTGTAGACTACAATTTGTATTTGATTTATTGAGCCTATTTCTTTCACTTTCAATATTCACGTTTATATTTCAATCTTTTCTAGGCAAAGAGAAATGTAATCTATCACCTAAAAGTTGAGTACTGAATATTATAAAGTCAAATTCATTAACTGTCTAAAAGAAATAAATAATTTTCCAGCTATATGAGATGTTGGAAATGTTGACCGATTTCGAGACGAAAAACAAATATATGCTCAAAAACGCGAATGGCGAACAGGTGAACTTGAATTATATCTCATTTTTATAAAAAGAAAAATGTAATAGTATTTATAAGGTATTGAGAGTATAATTGCACAAATATATACATCGAAAAGATAAGATCATTTATAAGACAAGGTATAACTACAATACACAAGACTATTAATTTTTTAGGTTTATTACGCCATAGAAAATTCAGGATGTTGTCAACGACAATGTTGTAGAAATCAGAGAGGCTTCTCCATGCATATTTTGGATAATTTTAAGAGGGTACAACTTCGTAGTTTTCTCTTTTAAGGCAAAAGCAGATTTCTCATAAGATAATGAAACAAAGCTACTACTTTTTAACCAAAAGCTATTTAATCTACATTAAGATTTTGTTGAAGTTTTTAGAATTTGTAGTCTGCATACAATTAAAACTTATAAATAACCAAATATGTAGCTGCAATTCTACCACTGACTGTTAACCAAAGAAGCACTTGTATTTTGGGTCACATCTACAGCCAAATTATTTATATTATGTCTGCAAAATTAATGGAGCCCTTAGTGTAACGATCTTAGAGAGGTGGATATACGACAGTACGCCAGCATTAATATACTCACAAGCTGTCTCACTCGCAGTCCGTGTGAAGTACGGCAAAACACCAAAATTTACCACGTGATTATGTTAATTTTGTAAATTCATAAATAATTAATTGCAGGTTTGTAGTTCATGAGTTCACTTTCGAAACATACCCTCTTCTAACCCAATGTCTGCTACGTAATTACTAACTACATGAGGACTATAAATCTCTAAGCATGGCTCTTGCAGTGTCCCATGAACTGAGACAATAGTGGTGTTGCAACGCTTAATAGATTCCGGACCTGCGTTTCGTCACTTGCTAGAGACGTGCTCAGGACACCCAACACTCAGGACTTGATGTTTATAAGTTGCGTGAAGACCATGAAGTGGTTAGACTAAACCACATTGCAATAGCGAGGCCTCATAG
>JAJAVP010000123.1:130200-149295 GCA_020740425.3 Heterorhabditis indica | reverse complement strand
CATGGGACACTGCAAGAGCCATGCTTAGAGATTTATAGTCCTCATGTAGTTAGTAATTACGTAGCAGACATTGGGTTAGAAGAGGGTGTTTATAATTTCTAGTGCTTTTTAACTTTCCAATCAACCCGAAATTTCTGAAACATTCCGCAATCCAACTTTACCGAAAATTATGTGGCCACAGAGTCGAGTCAAATATAACAAAAACCTTCAAATAGAAAGAATTAGCTTTTTATCAAAAAGGGCACCTATTTTATTCTGAATGAGGTATGTCGTTTCGTTGCTATTACTTAGTGCTACATTATGTAATTTAGGAGGTTATGATTGTAAATCGTCCATTCAAGTGTTGCGGTGGTGGGTGCTTTGGTCTAGTAGGTTTTGAATGTTGTGGTCAAGAAGCGACTATAGAAGCGCCACCTGGGAATATAGTTAGTATTTTATATTTTCACATACTTAGTTATTTTTTTAACTTAAAGGAATATTTTTAGCTAGGTAGTGTTAGACAACGCACTGCTTGCTGTTCATTGGGATTAGATATAAGGGATGCGAAAGGCACAACCGTTTTAGAGATTCAGGGTCCATGTTGTTGTGTGATGTGTGGATGTCAAGACAAGGAATATGCAGTTAGGATATTTATTATTTTGCCATAAATTTTCCTTACTATATAATTATTTAGTTATTTATGAAACTGTTTAGATTTTAATAATAGGAAATTAACGTAATTGTTCTCAGTGCGTTAAAGAATTTGTGCAACAACTTTAGGCTCCTTGGCTAATTAGCTCTGATTTTCCATATAACATATTTTTCCTACTTATAAGTGTAAAATGTTTCTTTAGCTTCCAAATAAACAATTTCTTTTCCACTTAGGTCCATACATTAGCCGGCCAAAATGTGGGCGCTATCACCAAAAAATGGGGCGGTTGTTTAAGGGAAACATTCTCAGATTCCGATGTCTTCCGTGTTAATTGTAAGTCTACAATAGTACAGAATACACATTTGCATACCATAAAATAAATACTTGAGCATCACTAGTTTAAGCAGTTTTTGGAAGTATTTTTCGATAAGGCTTAAAACAAATATTACTTTTGAATTCGAAGCAAAACTTAAAACTTTAGACTTCACTATAATTATTCCAGTTCCTATGGATCTCGATGTTAAGCTGAAGGCAGTTCTTATCGGAGCGACTTTCTTGATAGTAAGTAAGAAAATAAAATTGCTATAGCCAGGCACTTTCCCTACGCTTGAATTTTAAGTACCTTTAAAAGGTACTGCTATTGCTATTATATATATATATAAATATAAACCTACGATTTGTTTTCACATAATTCTCTCTCAAACTAAAAAAATCATTATGTGGATTAAATAACCGCATTACATGACTATTCCACACTAACTCTTTATATATATTGCTAAAGTCTGTTTTAGCCATTCCCTTATAAAGGTATAGCGGATTTGGGCGTATTAGTAGCTTGATTATATTAATGCATAAGACCCTTACTAATGTCATCTTATATAGATTTTCATTCACTCAGTCCTAGGAAAAATCACAAAGGTAACTAAGCGATATCTTAAAATAATTATTAGCATTCTAATAAATTCGAAACTGTCCATTTACACTTTTAAAAAGTTCGAATTAGTCGAAACTTCTATAATGAAAGCCGAGATAAGTGCAAAATTATATGGAAACCTACCAGTACATCTTATTTTAAAAAAGCCGTCGAATTCTCAAAGGAAGCAGACCCCTCACCATGGGTTTACGCATGATTTTATTAGAGCCATGGAATACCGTGGAAAGCAGTTTAAAAACCAGTTCCAAAAATCTACGTCTTTGTATAATTTCGGCCACATACGAAAAGTATTGCGATGTCTAGAATGTATTTTTTCCTGACAAATATTACTTTACAATTCCTAATCAAACTCTACTAGAAAAGAGATGCGCTAAATTTACCGCGATACAACCAAATGTAACAAGTGAAATACGAGATTTTACATTACATTACATTATTATAGGATTTCATGGAATTCGAACATACTAACAACAGAAGCTGACTTTTGTATCTTCACAATGAAAAACACGTTTCGACTAGTATCGAATTTTCATAAAGAACTGCTATTTGACGATGTTACAAATAAATTTATCATCACAGAATGATGAATGCATAAAGCACTACCTACCGGTACTTAAATATTGCTATAAAATGGTCTATGAAATTAGTTTCATGTCATAACATACAATTTATGCATGATATACCATCTCTAATCTCAAAATAAACAGTTGACATTAAATATAAAATAAAGAATTCATAATGCATATTTTACATAACCAACATCAGTAAGTATAAAAGTACCCATAGCACAATGACTTACTATACCTGAACAACATAAGGCAGAAGATCCCAACAGTTTCAATGAATTAACAGAGCAAACCCAACAGCAAAGATCAATGTGGCTCACACCATCAATCTAATCTACACATATTCAGGAGAGATCTAAGGATCACCGATCATCATTAAAGGTTTAAAGAAGTTAAAATCACTTAAAGATACTAGCCTGGCCAAATATTATATTTTCTTTAGCAAGGCTACAATAGCATCGAGACGAAATACCTCATCAGATGGTAATTTCTTATAGTATGATTCGCGGTTGTCTCGAAGTTCACGAAGATCCTGATATACAACTATTGAAATATATAAATATAAGGAGAGCCTAATTTAAGTAATGATCATTATACAACTAGCAAAAACTAGGTAGATTTCAACTTTTACATGGAATATTATAAAGAATATCCTCAATTACAATATTTCGGTTTCATTAAAAAATGTAAAACCAACGCCAAAACGATGTTATAATCTAAAAAACCAAGGTTAACTTAAGTCAGGTTATATACATCTTATGCTAATCTACCTTCAAACATTGTTCAGCTTTCATCTTTCTCTCCTCTGCTGCTACATCAACCCCAATAGAGTTATGGGACGCTAACGCAAACTTCCTTATCGAATCGAGAAGACCAGTAGCAATACATTGCAGAGACTCTACAGCAATATGTCGACATGAGCGACTACTTGCGTTTAATAGCTCTAAAAATAAGAACAGGTGTTGTCCAGCTCTATGTCAACATACCATAGATAAAAATCTAATAAACCCCAATCAATATTTTTTGGACATTAAATATACGACTTTACACAAATGCTAGAATGGCATACCTTTAACTTTGGGTAAATAGGCACAGCATACATTGATGTCCCATCGCTTTCTTTCATTGATAATGTTAAGTACAACAGCTATACAGTTATCATCTGCAAATTGAGACTCTCGCGCCACTGTAGTTATGCCGCCACGTTGAGCCACTAGGGTAATTTGTTGAATCCCTAAACAAAAAAGATTGAATTATCAAGTTTATGAAACTGGATGAGTCCAATCAAGATAACATGGAAAAAGACTATGACATCTGCATTTCTTCAAAATAACTATCGTCCACACCAAGTTTAATACTTAGTTATATTCAGACCTAATTCTTTCTTCTTGCTAAGCATCATGAATGTATGGTGCTCTTTCGTCTGCTTTGCAAAAAATTCCTCCAACGTTATCTAAAAAACAAAAATAAAATAAAATAAGTCATTACCAAATATCGAGTTGGAAAAGTTACAAACTAAATAATAATTCACTTTTTTTCGCAGAGCTGACGAAGTCTTTCCAAGTGAGTTGCTATCATCTTCTCTTGAACGTCTGTCTTCTTTTGCACGTCGTTCTTCTTTATTATCTCCAGCTTTATTTTCCCTTATTGATCCTCGTCTTTTCTCTTGTGGTCGTGGTGGTAGTGGTCCAATTGTTTTTGTAGAAGACATTTCAGAAGGTGAGCGGGAGCGTTCTGTTACCCGTACAAGACTAGTATTGGGTGAAGCACTTCCTCTGAAACGTTGCCAACCGCATAATAGTTAAATCGAAGGAAAAATGAGTATTTTTTTCTATCAAAGACTAGACAAGATAAAAATCTTGATATATTTATCTAAATTGCTAGATATGGAAAATCACACTTAAAAAGAAAAAAAGCACCTAAATGAGCGATCTCTAACGGTTAATGACGTTGATTGGGGATACGATCCCTCAGAAGGACTTCTTGGTCGGCCAAATCCTTCCACCTTCTTATCTGTGTCGTTTGACCTTAATTACTAGTACAGTATGGGAACACGTCAAATAAATGAAGAAAAAAAGCATTACTTGCTAAATGTTTAAACAATTTTAAAACCAAGTTGAAGTAGTAGAAAATTTTTTGCCTATATTATTTGATACAAAACCTTAATTCTAGAAATTGTCCAACGTTTGGTACACGAAAACTAATAAAATATTGAATCGAATTAATTAGCTATAGTTGTAATCTTCTATTATTATATCTTTCGTATAAAATAATATTATGCAAAAATTCAATAATTTAAAAAATGAAGAAAAACTCAGATTAAAAACTATAAGATTGAAACAGCGGTTAAGAAAAAAGAATTTGATAGACCGATAGATTAGGGAGTGAAACCATGGCAACAGAGTCTAAAAAATTCCTTGGAGGGAAGCTCATATTGAGATTGTTACTTGTCAACGGCTTAACATTTCAGACTTGACATTAATTTCTGTAAATCAAGTAAAGAGGTTAACAAAATATACATATAAAGACATTACCAATCCCTATTGTGGTTTAATTAGCTCTAGCTCTACTATATATGGCATTATATGTTCTACTACATATTCGACTTGAATTGGGATATCTATATAACTTTTCATAAAGTACCTTATAGGCGGCACAGATCCTTTTCTTATATGATGTTGTTTAGACAGTGAGTTTCTGCTAGAAGCTGGCGCCCTAGAAGAATTAGATGGTGCGCGATATCGAGGCAAAGGTGGACGATTTGAAGAGGGATCGACAGGAATCATGCGCGTTATGATCAAATCAGGATCCGATACTGCAGGATATCTTGCAGACTAGAAATATAAAATTAAAAGTGATAAATACAATAATTATTGATAAGTAATTATGAATTACTGTTAACATTATAGAAATACCTCCAAATCTGGAACTTCTGGATCAGGAGAAATAGAAACTGAATCCATTTGCTCAGGAGATATTGATGCTGAAGATGTTGAAACTTCAGGAATAGTCATCTCAGCAAATTCATCGGCAGCAGATTCAATGTCAGAGATATCAGACTCACCCCGTACAACCTCCTAAAACTTTGACAACAACAATTTGCTTTTATAAAACTAATTAAAACCACTAATTTCGTGAACTAGAAAATCCAAAAACTATAATTCTGAAAAAAAAGTAATCTATTAGCACAAAGTTCTTCCAAGAACCTTGATTTTCCTTTAAAATTTTAAAAGCTTATCCTCCACACTTTTCGATCAATTAGCTGAAACTACATAATTACCTGATAACTAATTTTGATAAATAGTTAATTATTGAAAGATGATAAATAAAAAATATTTGAACTAAAAAATGTACTTCAATAGTATATGAAGAATAGTTCAGTGCTCCATTCAATGAACAAGAAAGGAGATCAATGGAATCATCAGCTACCCACAGATTTAAGACCTAAAATAAAAATGTATGCGTAAAGGAAAGCTTAAAACAGAATGGTTCCACAAACTTCTGAGTAATTTCGTAGTGAAGTTGATGCCAATGTATCACATGGTTCACAAGTCAACACTTTCATTTGACTGTCGGTACAGGCAACAAAAAACCCGCCTAAAATACAAATTTTTATAAATGGAAAACAAAAAAATTATTCTACAAAAAATAACAAGTACAGAAAACTCAATATTATCAGCATTATAAAATTCATTTAAGCATAGAAAATTTTCCATTGTTTGTTGATAGTAGAGTTATCAATTCAGTTTATTCATCTATTTTACAAAATCACCTACACTTACATATGTACACACTCGTATCTTACGTGCGTATGGTGTAAATCCTTAGTCGTTTCTCAGTAAACCGTGAAATAATAAATGTAATCATATTAAACAACTCACTGTTTAGTGAACAATCGGCGAATTGGGCACCTCGAATTTCAGATTCGAATGCATCAGATTGAGACACACACTCGAGCTGATCAAGGCACCAAAATCGAACTATCTTGTCAAGACCATAGGTAGCTATCATGCGCTGCGCAGAATGAAACGATACACCATGGGACTAAATAAATCATACCTTTCCTTACTAATTCACATGGACTTCCTCCAAAATCAAATAAGTCATTTTAATCAAGAATTTAAAATCTGTATAATCCTTTTCCGTTCTTTCCCACTAAATTAATATTTGAAAAAAACGTAATATATTTCATACCATGAGCTCCTATTCGAAAATGACTCCACTTATTAAGTCAAACTACCTTCAACATCAATCAATGGGGTAACAAGGCATGTCAATGTCGTCCCACGTGTGAGCAATTATTGCTTCTAGGCATGCTTTCACGCGAAAAATATTTTAAGCACAGGTTGAGTCTCAATTAGTACCAAAATCTGCTATCCCCAAATGCAATATAATTTCATATTAAGCTTACCCAAATTTACAGAAAGCTTTCATCAATTTAAAGAAAAGTATTAAACGTAAGCTTAAGCATGTGTAAATATTAAATGAATTCTTGCCTATGTAAGTTCAAAAATATTTGATATAACGTTGCCAAAATTATTGTGAGGATTAACTACGTAATTTTTTATCCTTACTGTATTCTTGATTTCAATATAACATGCTCAATGTTCAATAAATCCTTTGATCTGTAAAAATTTAAATTTAAAAATAAGCATTTTAACACACCGATGTCGTAAACTGAGTTAAACATGATCGATTGCGGATATCATACAATTGAAGAGCAGAGTCTGTACCAACTGCCAGAATTACGTCATCAGGGCTTACCTAAACAAAAACCTGAAATTTCATGGATAACCACTACTCACAATGGGGACTTGCTTTTTTCTTCGGTAATTACTACATCAGTAACCTCAACACAACGAACAGGACCCATTGTTCGAGCTGATAATACATTGGCTGGGTGACATCGCGTGTCCCATTGAATCCATGATGAATCTAAGGAACCAGAAATCTGTAATAATGAATCAGAATATGATGTTCAAAAACGTTTAAGTGGCAGAACTATTTACTGCAAGAACATTACAATAAATTTATGTAAACCTACCCACGAATAAATTGACGTTTTTCTTGGGCACAATGCTTTCACGGCAAGAGTGTGGCTCGTCAAATTACGTAACTCTCTCCCTAGCAATATTTTGAAAAATTCATTATTGTATTTTATTCGTTTTCCTAAGTAAATTACCTTTCCCAAGGTCAATGAGTTTGATTAAATCACTGCAGGAAATTGCCAAATTTCTCTCATCCGTACTTAGTCGAAGGCAATCCACATACCCAACGTATGGTAGTGAAGGCAACTAAAACTTTCTTTAAAGAAGCCGTTCTATCTCACCTTAGAAAATCGAAGTAAAGATTTCTCAAGTAATCATTTGATAAACATTGTAAATAACACATATACGTTATGAGATAATAACCGCAATTTGATGACCATGTATTTGAAATTTTATAAGTTGTCTGGTAAAACTGGTTTTCCATACCAAGCATTCTAACATATGCTTAAGACTTCACGTACAAAAACCTACCACTTACATGTTTTAAAGTTGATTTTAAAACTTAGACGCTTCCAGTATAAAGTTACCGATTCTATATATCTTACTGGCACCCTCAGTTTAAGTGATTTCTATCTACATTCAAGTATTTCAGAAATATTGAAAAAAAAACACTGATACGAATTTTACATAAGGTTTTACTAAAATCAAAAATGTAAGGATTAATTAGTCCTACTACACTAATCGCATGCAATACAGATTAACTAATCAACAAATTTCACTCGCAATTGGTGAATAACATAATTATATCACACTAAAAATATAGTATCTAAATTATCTAGTTCAAACTTACCACATTTCTAGTAATAATATAAAACGCTACGTAATGCCTTATGATGCAACTATAATTGTTTAAATCAGCATAATGAACCACTCTTATACGTTTGATTCTGTCATGAACATTAAATTCTAAATCTAAATCTTGCTCATACTTACTTTAAACGAAATAAACATGGCGTATCGGCCAGAAATTCCCATGTTAATAGTTATTTTTACAATCACACCTCCCAAAACAACATCAATACGCCGTAAATCAGAACTCTTATTCTTACAGAAAATCGCGGATAATACTGCTACAGTATTATTCGTAAAAATTGTTATTAGTTAAAAGCGCATAATATTGTAACCGCTGACGTACTAGTGCAACCACTTTCGTAGTCCCGTGGGAAAAGTCAATGATAAATAGCTAGTTAACATATGCGCTAAGTTCAATATTCAACGATATTAGTCTTAGAGAAAGAGTTATTTCCACATACTTCAAATTGTTTTCTGAAAAAGACATTTATATTGCTAAAAAGATAAATAAAAGTTACTGATACTAGAAGTAAACAATGACTGCATTATTGAGTTGAATATAGATACATTACAACCGGTGTGAGGTTTTTAGCTAAGTGTTAAAATGTCAACACATGAACAAATCTTTTAAAACCATACTAAAATCATATTGTATATGAAGCAAATTTTTTTCTTCTCAACATACTAAAAATCACCTAAAATTAGCATGTCTAACTTGAAAGCAAAAACTCTTATCAAACTTACGTTAATAATAGTATCATCAAACCCATGAACTGACAACGGATTTGCTACAAAAATGCAACGCGACCTATAGGATAGAGTAGCATAATTGGGTAATTCCCTGAGTGAAGAAGCAACATCTGTAACATTTTAAATGGACTACTTTATTTGTTTACATCAAATACAATAATTAATTTTACTTGCATCAGCTTTTGAATAACTAATCCAAACAGCTAACATACCGTATGTCTTCATCTATCCTAGTTTGATGTCTATCACTGCTTTTAGCGACTGAAAATTAGCAGCCGCACAAAAGAAGGTTGGCAGGATAGTAGACTAGAGCATGGAAATGTTTTGTTCGTTCATACAATGTCAAGATCAAGAAGAAATAGAATGAATATTGTTTGGAGTACTATATCATTTAGTCAAATGTCCAAAAAAGAAATTAGAATGTTGAAAATTGTCCGCAGTTAATATACTTTTTTAAAGGATTAAACCATGTGTAGATTTCAATGTTATACAATGGTATTTATGGACGTAGATAACCATAACTCAAAACTAAAATTCTAATTATATTGCACTACATGTTAATTATAACATATTTTAATAAGTGACTTAAATTTAAAAACAATAACAGATATCAAAGTAGAAACTCAATATAGCATTAAGTATTAGTTCATAAACAGGATCTACGGAGAACTCGGCAAGTTTAAGTACCGCCCCTTTATTGGCTAATTGCCAAGTTAGAGCGCAGACGTAAAAGTTTATATTGGAAAAGTTGTACATGATCCTTTAACATTATGATAACGTAGTACTGTAATTTGACTCGATTATCTGAGATGAAAGAAAGAAATAGAGCAAATTTATTATAGAAATATCTACTATATGCCCATAAATACAATTCAGCCTATTTGAGTAAAAAACCAATAACAGCCAAATGCTAGAAATCACAGGAAAATGATTATATAATTATATTAAGCCATTAAATGAGCTATACAGTCCAAGAATGACACAGTGTTTCATGCATCAGACAAGCTCTCATTAAGTTTCAGTAGGTACTGTTAGAAGTCCCTCATTTCCTTATGTATCTTTTGTTGGCACGTTCTTCGGCTAGACGGAAATACTGCGGCACCAGCGTGCCGTTGGCGATGGATGCCGTCAAACTCTTGGTGATAGTTATTTCGCCTCAACAATACTTCCATGAGAACTTGCCTAAAACTTTGATTCCCAACTGATTCTTTACAGCATTCAGCGAACCTAGCTAAAAATTCGTTATAAACTTCACCCGGGGCAAAGTTAGCTAGTTTAATGCGCCAAGCTGAGCTACTTTGTCACGGAACCATTTAAAATATAAATATATTTAAGGAATAAAGTAGACAGAGATAATTAAGTCGTAATATTGACACAGAGTCACAAAAGCCAATTATATGTGGCTCTTTGAGAATCCTTTACCAGTGCGAAAAACAGGTAGAGCATGCCTACCTTGTACTTCGGCGAACACTGTCCGACCGACAAGCACCCAGTTATTTGGAAATTTGCTTGTAACGCTCATTTCCCTGGCAAGTAGTTAATGGTTCGCTGAATACAATAGGTAGAGAGAAATAATTAACTTACAAAAGACGCTTTCACATTTTTAGCGTGTGAAATACAGCACTCCACATTACCCTATTCCCCATCATGATCATGTCGCCATGATCGAGGAGATTTTCGTCATCAGTCAGATATCGACTATCGAATTCATCCTTAAACGAGTATGAAGGTATAACTTGGCATAAAAATGGTGTTTTACAAAATTTGCTATTAATATAACTGACTCTTTGACCTAATTAAATAGATTGAGTATTCCTCGCATAGTTCCTATTATGGGGTAATTGTTTCGTTAAGCTGTCGGAGGATTCCAATGGTTCGACAATGAGGCGTTCAAACAACGCTCTTTCTCAACAGATAGAAGAAATGTTTAAAAAGTTAAAAAATCTAATGAAAACTTCTGAATAAACAGCATAAAGAATAAGGTAAACTAATTACTGTAGACAGGTTTTGTCCTTTTCAAAAATATGTGCTGGACTTGTTCTGGCGTCAGGTCAGCACTCTTACGAAGGTAATTGCCACTATCAATAATTCCACACCGAGCTAGAACGTTAGTCGCACTCTTTGGTGTGTAGAAGTGAGGGCACACCGGATTTTCTGGGTCCGCGATAAAGTTTCCGTTCGATATGTGAACGTAGCAGGCTTTTCCATAAACTGAGGGTACTCCATCCTCCAGAGTTCTAAAGGACCAGCAGCAATAGGTCATAGCTTTGTTGATGTCGCGGAAGGTGAATTTGCAGGCAAATTTAAACTAGCTACAGGGAGTGGAAAACAATATCACCCGTCTGCCTAAATGGTCGGAGCACCATTGGGTATTGGTAAGAGTAACCGTGCTTTACTATGTTCTGGATTCATAACTATCTTCGAATTTTTGGTAGTTATGATTTCTACACTGAGATCGTATAGTGGATAAATTGTGAAAAGGTACAAACTCTCCTCTTTTTGTATTGTAAAATTTTACTAATTAAAGTCTTAGTGTCGCAAAGGTTCTACTACTCATATTGCAAACTTTATAGATATATCAGTAAATACTATGATATTTTAAAACAAGCGTTTTATGTGATAATTACCCATAAATGATCTACTCCAGGCAGTCAATTGACTCTGTCACTTCGTAGGCGTGAAATAATATTCGACGAGAGACTCCAAACTCTAAACAAAGATATATAATTGATCAATCACAGAAAAGAACGAAATATCTCGATGCTCTCTCTCAATCTATAGACAGATGTACGGCAGGATTAGATTATAGAGATAAATAAGACTAATATAGGTCATCCATGGAGTGAAAAATTGGATAAATTCCATATTTAGGGTAAGAACATAGTATATATGAATCTTACTCAAACTTACTAAGAAATATGAAGGAATAATCAAATTCACTACATAATATCTAATATCTGAAGAAATTACCAACAAATAAAATTTAGTTTTGTGCGATGAAACATTACTACACAAAATGTCGATAATAAATGAATACATGATACCCACATTACAACAAGGTTATATGATATGTGCACAGCTACTGCTTATTAAACTGAAATAGCTGATGATTTAGCAATGATTATTGAGTAGCTAATAATTCAACCTTCATAAAATAAAGACATCACCCACACAATTTCTTTAGTTGAAAATAAATATTTCTTGTTAGAAATCAGACGACTACCTCTGTATAGATCCTTAATAAAACAAGCAAACTTCGTAGAATTTAACAAAATTGTAAGAAAAATATAATCATATAATCCAATAATATAAAGTTTCAGCCCTATAAAAGTACCGACCACCGAAAACTAGTGGACATAATACCTGGAGCGTTATTACTATACACTGATACTGTTTCTACCATGTCCTATGCTCCTTTAAACAGGAATGCATGTTAAGTTTTAAATATTTCTCTAGTATACCTGAACTTATACCAACATAGAAATAAGAAGGTGGTAGAGTCACTTTATATTTTGAACTATAGAGTACATTTTTTAATGTTTAAATGGGATGTTTATAATACAAACTATTTGTTGATAATTTACGCAATTTCTAAGCATGTTCTAGATATCTCGGCAGGAGTGTTTGTTTAGGAGGTATTGGTTAATGTATTATAATAAATTTTTAGTAATATCAATTGGTATTATTCTAATCTTTAAGTTTCATGTACTTAAATAATGAAGGAGCTTCAATTAATAACGACGTTCTATAGCTATTATAATTGCTCTTTTTATTTAAAAATTTGCTCCAATATTTATTTAAAGTTTTTAGAAAATATAATGGATGGTATAATCCAAATGCTGCCTGCCCCTCTCAAGCGGTTCTCTACTCATCTTGACTTTCCAGGTCAGAAAGCAGCGGAAAGGACATTTCAGGTATTTTGTAAACATGTATAATTCTTTTGCATCTTATAGGTACAACTACTATGTATTTAGAAATTAAGTGTAATATTGAAAAATTGTTTTTGGATATGTTAAAGGTCATCCTTGTTCTGTCTGGGATCATTGGTTTCTTTATTGGTTTTTCGACACAGCAGCTATCCCACTCAATTTATACTGTATTGGCGGGGGCAGTTCTGTCAGCGATCATAGTTTTGCCTCCATGGCCCTTTCTATTCAGGAAGCATCCGATTGTGGTACGTATATATATATATATATATTTCACACTTTACCTAAGTAATTTGTCAGTTAGAAAAAAGAATTTTATTAGTCTTATATTGTTTCATAGCATGACCAAAACTAGATAAGATAACTATTACAGTGGCAACCAGTCTGCGGCAGCCATAATCAAAAAAAGGAAGCCAAGAAATCAAAATAAATTGTGCTGATTATATAATTTATGTAATTTTACTCATTAATTTTTTGGGATAAATGCAGGTTGATTTATTCAAAGATCGTAGTTTAATGTGTTTCCATCACTCTTATGGTTATATTTTCACCGTTTTCTGTGAGGGAAGGTTTTTTGACATAAAATGCTTATTGCTAGAATGTTCCGTTGTGGAGCGCTTGCTCTACGCCGTATGGTGCGGCTTTCCAGTTTACGTACCATTTGTCAACCTCCGTTTATTGGAACGCTGTCAAACGTAAGGCATAAAGTAATTTCCCCAAGGAACTTTTCGAGCAAGTGAGGATTTATTTGTTTACGAATCTTCTGTTTTTCTGGGTGTAATACTAAGTATTAAACGTGTTTAAGTGCTAGTGGGAATAATGATGGTAAGGACGATAATCCTGCTACTGTAGCCGAGGAAGATGATACTCTTGAGAGTGCAGTTATTGAGAGAAGCGATTTGGTAGGCTTGTTATCGCACTTTTTAAATATGTTTAATTTAATAGTAGTTGGTTTTAGGGTGGTATGAGTACAATCACTGTCCCAGATGTTTTTCCAGTTGTTCCTGTCATAGCAATCAATAGATATCCATTGTTTCCTGGTTTTATAAAGAAAGTGGATGTGAGTATCCTACGTTGTCTATTTTAATAGTAATGTAGTTAATATGTATGTGTGATTTCAGATTGTAAAAGACGAAGCTCTAAAGCATTTGATTAGAAGTAGAGTTGCTCTGAAGCAGCCATATGCTGGTGTATTTGTAAAAAAGGACGATGAGTAAGACTATTTTAAAGATTTTCTTCGAGATGAATACTGGAATTGTTTTAAAATTATGTACTATAAGTGCTTTAAATTTTAGCAATAAAGATGAAGTAGTGTCTTCAATATCCGATCTTTACAGTGTGGGATCATTCGTGCAGGTAAAGCTATTTATAGGTTTAATTTGTTTTAAAGTTTAACTTGTTTCGAGTTTATGGTGCCATATTTGAATATTATGAAAACTAACACTAGAATTCAGATAATCGAAATGCGTGATCATGGAAAGATATTAGAACTAGTACTTAGCGCTCATAGAAGGTTAGATTTTTCATTGCTATTGTTGTTACTGTTTTAATTTTTTTACTTCTGCCCTCATAGGATTCGCCTTCTGGAAAAAACAGAGGAAAGCTCAATCGATGATGCCCCTCATAAAGCGCTTAATGGACGCAGAGTTGGAGGACTTAGGAAAAAGGCAATATTTAACTACTATTAAACATCTACTTTTAGGTGCTCATTCCATGCTTAGCAACATAATTTATAGCTTTCTACTATCAATAAAGTAGTAGCTACATCGAGTGATAACGTTATACTAGCCAAAACTGAGAATGTCGTGGCAGAACCAGCAGAAAGAAATAACGATACTAAAGCCAAGATGCAAGCAGTAGTGCAGACTATAAGGTTTATGAATTTTACAAGATTTATAAGTTAATTTTTTTTTGTTTTCTACGTCTTAAAAACTCTTTTTCTAGAGATGTTGTGCAGTACAATGCACTATTTGGACAACAAATTAACTTACTGTTGCATCCTTCACAAAATGTCATTGACAACCCAGTGTATTTGTGTGATTTAGTAGCAACTCTAGTTCAGTCGACGGAAACTGATGATTTGCAGAATATGATGCAAGAAATCAAAGTAAACCCTTTAAATTATCATATTTTATATATACTTAGATAAAAAAACCGGTGTTTTAGTTATTTGCGATTTTATCATTATTTGTTTATAATAGCCGTATGAGTGTTAATTTAGGTTTCCAAACGTCTAGATCATGCACTTCTATTAATAGAAAAGGAGAAAATGGTTGCGAAGCTGAGGTTTGATATAAACAAAGACGTGGAAAAGAAGGTTCAAGATCAACATAGAAAGTATCTTTTGAATGAACAGGTTTATAATATTTTAATTAATTAATTGTTTTTATTATCATGGGTTACTTTAATGTCTTTCCTTTCTTTAATTCTGTGATTTTTTTTTGCATAAGTTGATTTTCCTTAAGTAATACTTGTTTTAGCTGAAGATAATAAAGAAAGAATTGGGAATTGAGAAAGATGATAAGGCAACAATAATCGAGAAAATGGAAGAACGGTTGAAAGACCTTATAGTACCTGAATATGCTATGAAGGTTTTGCATTAATGTTACTATATGATATTTATTTATACTACGGCATTTCAAGATATAATAATAACATAGTTCGCATACAATTCTTCATTACTAGAATATTTAGGTTATTAAAGAAGAACAGCAAAAACTTCAATTTTTAGATCCTCATTCGAGTGAATTTAGCGTTACGAGGTTTGTTTGTTTTTTTAATAAAGATTAGTTTTTATGGATCAAATGTGGCTAAAATTTAATAATAATATATTTGAGGAATTATCTTGACTGGTTGACAAATGTACCTTGGGGCTTAACTTCTGAAGAAAACACAGATTTGACCCATGCTAAAATAGCTTTAGATCAGGGACATTATGGAATGAAAGACGTAAAAGACCGAATTCTCGAATTTATAGCGGTTAATATTCTTAGGTGAGAATAGTTTTAACCAGTAATGATTTTTTTTTCTATCTATATGAGCTTAAATAGAAAATAAATATCCCATTTAGAAATCATGTTGGCGGAAAAATATTATGTTTACATGGTCCCCCTGGTGTTGGAAAAACTAGCATTGCTAAATCTATCGCAGCTGCTCTTAATAGACAAGTAAGGCGAACAACTATATGCATGGTTTTAACGAATTTAAAATGGAAAAATACTTGTAGTATTTCCGTTTCTCTGTTGGTGGTATGACTGATGTCGCAGAGATTAAAGGTCATAGAAGAACATATGTTGGAGCTATGCCTGGGAAAATGATTCAGTGCTTGAAAAAGGTAATAATTACATATAGTTTACTAGCGGTAATTACTAGTCAAATAGATTTTCAATACTATATTATTATACTACAGGTTCGTACTGAGAATCCACTGGTATTGATTGATGAAGTCGACAAGATAGGAGGAGCAGGTTACCACGGTGATCCTGCAAGTGCTTTACTTGAATTGCTAGATCCTGAACAAAATGCTAACTTTAATGATCATTTTCTAGATGTCCCTGTCAACTTGTCAAGGTAAATTAATGCTATTTATGGCGTTGATATTGTTACTTGATTAAGAGTAAGAGGATCAAATTTATAATATATATATAATGTGTTCTATGGCATCATTGGTTATTCTCTTCTTTATTTTTTATAACCTTTTAAAGCCATCAACTTTCAAAATAGTTTGTCTAAAATTAGATTAATAGGAAAATATATTTGTTCACTTTTATAATGCAGCACATTTTTTTTGAAGGGTACTATTTATATGCACTGCAAATGTAATTGATCAAATTCCTGGTCCACTTCGTGATCGTATGGAATTAATTGATGTAAGCGGATACTTAGCTGAGGAGAAACTGGAAATTGCTCAAAGATATCTCATTCCACAAGCACGGAAAGACACGTATATTTCTAAAATATATCTCTAATGTATATTTTATTATATTTCTTTATAATCTTGAATTTTCTAGATCATTGACAGATTCACAATTATTTATTTCTGATGGTGCACTTGAGACTATAATTAAGCAATACTGTCGAGAATCAGGAGTAAGAAATCTACAGAAACATATTGAGCGGGTTTGTTTTTCGTATTTTAGATATTTATTGTGCCATGTTTTATTTCGAAGATTAAACCTGCTAGTACTCGCTTGATTTAAAATAAGATTTTAATATTACAATTGTTTAGGTTTTCCGGAAAGCAGCTCTGCAAATAGCTGATCATAAAGATAACGATTCAGTTAAGTCAGTAATTGTTGATGAAAGCAATTTAGAGGAATTTGTTGGACGACCTAAGTTTACATCAGATCGCATGTACCAGACAACTCCTCCAGGAGTAAGTATTATTTATGGGATTTTTTAAAATCAGTTGTTAAGATATAGACTTATAATTGCACCCTTTTAAATTAAGGTAATAATGGGTTTGGCTTGGACTGCAATGGGAGGTTCAGCACTCTATGTGGAAACGGTTCTTAAGCGACCAGTCGATAAAAATAGTGACAAAGATGGGAGTTTAGAAATCACTGGCAATCTAGGGGATGTCATGAAAGTTTGTTACATTTGCGGTAAAATATTTAGTTATTAATGTATTATACATAGTTAATGGCTTACATCCTTGCCCTCGATTAATTATTTCATTAATTACTTACTAGGTTTGAACTTATTTAGATAAATTGTCGATATTCTTGTATTTAATTTAGGAAAGTGTTAGGACATCTCTTACTGTTGCAAAAGCATTATTTATGAAAGAATATCCAGATGATAACTTCTTTGAAAAGGCCCATATTCACATCCATGTACCAGAGGTAATTATAAATATTGCAGAAAACTAGTTTATTTTATCAATACAATACTTTTAATAGGTTGTTTATATTATTCACATTCAGGGTGCAACACCTAAGGATGGTCCCTCAGCTGGTGTAACCTTGGTATCATCATTACTCTCTCTTGCTATGAATAAGTCCGTTGTACAAGATATGGCTATGACTGGTGAAATCTCTTTAACTGGAAAAGTACTACCCGTAGGTGGTATCAAAGAGAAAATTATTGCGGTTCGTACTTTTTCATAAATATGGTTTTAATACTTCATCTTACACAATATACATTCTATAGGCACGACGAGTTGGCGCAAAGCGAATATTTTTGCCTGCTGAAAACCGACGAGATTTTGATGATCTGCCTGACTTTATGAAAACTGATTTGGATGCTAGATTTATTTCAAATTATAAAGAGCTCTATGAACAGTTGTTTGTGTAAAGAAAATCTTTTGAAGTTCTTCATTTGATAAAACGGTGTTCACTTCTATGCCAAATGCGTTTATTTATAATCATCTAATTTTATTTATTCACTTAAAATTAGATTTTTTTAATGAGAAACTCATTGTTGAATTTTATTCTTTCTCAAAAAACCTATAATATTCCGTGCATTGTTTGTTCCTTACTGTTATTGTTATAGTCCGGTTAAAGTTATGTATTATAAATGAAGATCGACTTGCAGTGGTCTTTTATGTACAACAAGTAATAAGATTATGAAGCCTTGTTTTTTAGTTGTGGAATGAACGGTGTGCCACCGCTATTAATTGGTATTATGATATCCATTAAGATTTAAGTCGAAGATGATGAATTTTTAGCATGGCAATAATAGAGGAAATTGTGGAAAAAAGTGATGTGCTAGAAGTAATTGATGCTATAAAAAAGGAAGGGAACGTACTATTTGGTAAAGGGGAGTGGGAAGGAGCTGCTAGTAAGTACAAGGTACGTTATCAATGTCAATTTATTGAAATATAGGATTTCTGGTGAAAGAATTTTCAACTATATTTTAGAATGCTCTTGACCAATGTCCAGCAGATGCTAACATTCCACGATCTCTTTTATTATCTAATCTCTCAGCTGCACTAATCAAACAGCAACAATGGGAAGCAGCAGCTGAAGCTGCTAACAAAGCTATCGAGGTTAATTTAGCAGTTCCTTTAAAGTACATTGCTTTTTTGCTATTTAAATTTCCCTTTAGGCTGAAGTTCCCAATGAAAAAGCTCTAGAACGAAGAGCTTTTGCTTATTCAAATATGACTGACAAGTACGAGAAAGCTATTGAGGATTATGAAGAACTAAAGGTTTTCCTTCTAAATTATATCGACATTTCATAACTTCCATTCTTTTATTTTCAGAACCGTTTTCCACAACGACCTGATTATTCCAAGCGAATACTCGAAATTCAGGCTAAGATCGCCGAAAGGAATGAAGAGATGAAGAAAGATATGTTGGCTAAACTAAAGGGGCTTGGTGAGTCAATTTTCGTAACGGTATAATCATTAGTATGATTGCATTAGGTGTAGGCAAGGGTCTCAGTTGTTTTTTTCCAAACTTCCAATTTATTCCAATACTATATAAAATACAATTCAATCAGCGAGA
>JAJAVP010000123.1:116258-128371 GCA_020740425.3 Heterorhabditis indica | reverse complement strand
CAGGCTAACACCACAAATAGGCAAAAAGGCGGGATTTTATTTCAGTTTTGAATAGCTCTACCAGAGTGCTGAAACAACAACTAAGACTCTTAGATACATTTAATATATAATGAATACTCATCAGGAGACATGTGTTTACGTCCGTTCGGTCTTTCTACGGATAACTTCCAAATGACACCCAATGGCCAAGGAGGATATAGTATTTCGATGAAGAATGTATCCGATTCAAGTCAAAATAACCAATAATAATTTGTGTTTATTGACTCATAAAAACTAATACTACTTTTGAAACTTTTATTACAGTGAATACTCATTTATATAACTAAGGTTAACTCTCCAATACCTATATCTTATATCTACCAGAAAAATTTTGCAATAGCTTCGGGAAGCCATTTATCATAAAATTTCGGTGCTGAATATTCGGAGTGTTGACGCCAAATAAGGTCCTTCTCATACTCCGCTGGCCATGAATGCTCGAACACCTATATATAATCGAAATCTTAACACTGTAGTTAGAATATCCTTATATAATTAAGTTTAGAAAACCTATATTTTCACCTCAGTGAATATTGGATCCCACCACTTATTTCCCAGTGTGAAGTAAACAGGTTCGCCATACCAAGTTCCTAAAATTATTTCGTTTATATTTCGATGTTTTTTGCCTCGTGAATTAGCGTAGTAGTTAATTCAAAGCTACCCATACCTGTCTCCCAACCGGGCACATCTTTCATTATTTCCTCTTCTAAATCACGGTTTTTCTTCAGAAGTTTCAGCCAACTATATAAATAGCCACTCACAAAAATAAAACGATAATAAAAATTCAAAGCTGTTCAACTAACTATCGATCCCGCTCAGCTGTAAGAAATGGCTCCATTGCGTTATTAATATCTACGTCCTCAAACTTTTCTGTACTAAAACAATTCCAGGTTTATGAACATCTTAATTACTTAATAAGCAATTTAGGACTTACGCCAATCTTTTCTTCCTTTCAATTGCTTTGAGTGCACCATATACAGAAGTTCCAAAAAGTGCTGCTACTACGACCCCAGCTTGAATTATGCAGAAATTTATTCGACCACAAATAAATATTAAATACTTCGTAATTATAACAGAAATAGATTTTAAACCATATTTTGCTATATAATTACCCCTATTCAAGATTATACGTCATTTAATTATTCTTGTAATAATAAAATAACATCCTAAATTTTTAGACTTCAAAGTAATTTTCTCTCGTGCTATTATCACATTATCAGTTCAAAATACTCACGCCTCCATACAAGTTTTGGAAATGTTCGAGCGTAATTGAATTTGCGATATCCTCCGGGTGGAGGCATATCCTGTTGATACTGAGTCTCAGAAACCATTTCTGTAAAGTATCCTTTTGAAAAGCAGAGATAATTGAACATAAAATCACTCGAATTAACGAGAAGTATTACTACTTATATACTTGATTAACAAATTTGGCTGAACTACGAATGTAATTCTTGTAATTATAGGACTAATGATTACAGTAAAATCACAAAAGCATCAATAGTTCATGGTAGCATAGTGTCTACTACTGCGTTCAGATTGTTAATACTTTTGCAGTTTATTTATTTCTATAGATAAAATTCTGTTTTAAAAGTCAGTACTAAGCAGTTGTTTTTCAAAGCTTTTTTTAAAAGTGGCTATGAAATAGAAAACTGAAATAGAGTAGAAAATTGGTTGCAACAACATTTTCACTATTTTCTTTTTAATTAACAATAATGAGCTTTATTAACAGTTTTATTTTTTTTAGAAGAGTAACCAAGAGACAAACGCATAATACATGTTAGATATGAAGATTGAAGAAAACGTTACGGAAGTCACGCTGTACTCGCTATTTCCCCACAGTATGAGGTAGAATTTCACTAACATCCCTCTATTACATTACTTGCGATTGACGAATACAATAATAATAATAATAGTAATAATGGTAGAATGTAGTAACCATCAGAATGATGTCATAAAGCAGAACCAATGAATTCACACGGCAAAAATAACCCAGCATTATGATGGTATAACAGAAGATATTTTAATCCTCCATTTCCATACTTCTACCTTTATTTTTGACAAGGAAACTAACAAAAAGTTACCATTTCCCTGTCTAAGTATATAATTACAGTTTCCTATTGTACTATTCCTAACATTAAGATACTTGGCTTAGTCATAAAGAAAAGCAATATTCTCAAACATCTCATAACACACTTGGACGAGTTATGCCAGTGATGTGAAATTTTCCGGGAATTTATTTCAAGTAAATATAGGTTGAACCATTAAAGAATTATTTATTTTCTGTTGTATTTCCGACATTATAAAGGAACTAATTTGGTGGTTCTCGGATGTTTTCTTTTACTATTACTATATATCAGTATTGTTTATGAAATGGACTCTGGTGCTATCAATGATGCCTTATTTGCACGTTCTCAACTTCTAATTGTATCTCACATGCTTTCACAGCCTCTTGAAGAAGATGCTAATCTTAAAACTAGTGATGAACACGGTTAGTTATAAATATCAAGTTATGTTAATGTCAACTGAATGATTAAAAATTGCTATTTGTTTAACGTGTGATTTTCTGAGGTTCATACTTTAAAGAGCGATTAAAAAGTGAAGTAATGACGCATGCTTTGGAGGAGGAACAGAAATGTGGAGATTCTTTTGCAGCATACGAATTACAGCAAGAAAGACTACGATCACTGAAAGGTAAAAGTTGTGTTTATATACTGTTCATTTGCTACTCTTTAAAACGGTTTTTACACGTATGACTTTAGATGGTTTTTAGATTTGGTTGTTAAGGATATAGTGGATGAATCGAAAACATTATTGGAGAAGGTAAGTAAAACTTTGAAACAGTTAGTTCATATGAGAGAAAGGCAACATTGAACTTAGTATTAGCTTGATTTATTACTTTTAGAGTATTTATTTGTAGAAGGCTACTTTGGAATGCCATCGTGAAAGTGTATTGGCTGCATTGGCAAGTAATAATATAAGCTTGGAGAAATATATTGATGTCCTAAAGTCAATCATAATACGACGTCAAATGAACTCATCAAGAAGAAGTTTCTTGGAAATACTACAAAATAGAGTAAGAGACCTTGAAAATGAAATTGAAAATGACGTAAACTAAGCTTTAAGGTATGTTAGTGGAAATGTTTTACGGCAGGAACAGTATTATGCAATTTGTTAAATTTATTATGGAAACTTGGAAAAACGAATTTTCGATTAGCAACAATTTTTCTCTGAAATAAACCATAATCTTTGATAATTTTTATTGTGTAGTTTTTTATATTCATTATTTATTTTGGGCTGATATTAGGTACTTTTCATTATTTGTGGGTTTTTTTTTCATATTTTTATTACTCACTCAGCTTCTACTATTTTGAATTATTTGGTCCATTGTATATAAATATAAAGTTTTCTTGTGTTTAATTGAGTTCTCTTACTGAAAGATTAGTTTATCCTTTGTAATTTTAGAGTTTTAATTACGGGATTTATTAATGTTCATTATTTGTGGGGAATGTTTTCTAACAATGTTTAGTGATGTAATTTTCTTTTGTGATTCTAGGAAGTAAGATATGTACTCATAATTTACTCGTTTTTAGCTTTGCTAGTCGTAGGTACTTCTTGTTCATCATCTTGCGAATCGTAGTCAGCACCCTCGAAAGCGGAGTCTTCAGAAAACTCGTCATTTTTCAGCGTAGTCCAAGGGTAGAGAGATGTTCGACGTCTATGTTCTAGAAGTAGCAAATTATGTGATAACTGGAGCAAAAGATTTTTCAATGACTATTTGGAATTATATTTATATTTAGGTATAAAGTCTTCCTAGGGATATTTTAGTTGTTTTTTTTACCTGAATTATCAATGGCTTTCCTCAGTTCTTGCGTGGACTGCTTGTTAGGACTTAAAACTTTTGCGACTACTTTTAACATTTTAGGGGTTCCAAGACCAGATAAGCGACAAGTTTCTTCAAGGCATTTTTCCTGGATTTTAGCTGTCTCTGCTTTTTTATCATTTTTTAGCATTTGCCTGAAATTAAAAATATGCAGGAGATCATTATAAGTTTTCGATGCTAATATCTTAATATATGACTCACGCTGCCTTTCTTTTGAGTAGTGTTTGAGCTTGCGGATAGTACTTAATAACTTCATTAAGATCTTCTTTAGCCAAGACGAATAATGTGGCGTAACCTTTGGCTCGTATAGATGCCGTTCGTCGGTTGTTGCCACCAATGGCTAGCAAGCTAAAATATTATTTATTTCTCAATTTTTAGTGTAAAAGTAGAAAATAACTTTTTCAATGATACTTGGCGTTTAAAGGCAGCTTTTAGACTTAAATCATAGTAAATAGGAGATGATAGGATGTTTTCGTGCATAATTTTACCACAAGAGGTCAACTACAAATTTTGTATTGGATTTTCGAGACTTTTATTTTCGTGAGGCTTTTTAATATTAATTAGGTATTAATATATGGCCAAAGACTATTTGGAACGCTTCGTAACCATTGCGACACGTTATGTTATTAATTAAGTGGGAGATAGGTATATAATCTAGTACTATTTCTCCAACCTTATTTCTCCAAATACTGATCCTTGTGTTAACTCTGCAAATACTTCGTTATTCTCGCCTACTACTTGTAACACTCCCTGATTAACAATATACATTTCCTTGCCGACATCTCCCTAAAAATGTGAATATTTGTAACTAAACTGTATTAATCTCTGCGAAGATCAATCATTGCGAAAGTTTTACCTTTAATCTTAACATCTATATAAGAACTTTCGTCACCTTCTTGCAAATCATGTCGTTTGGCAGAAAAGTCACAGGTCGTAATTTCAGCACCAAATCTCGTAGAAGCGCACGATCACAGTCCTTTAATATTTTTAGTTATCTCTAACTATTTGTAAAGTCAGTAGTTTTATAATGTGAGTACTACAAATAAATAATAGGACTGTGTGGTAACGTAACAATTTGACATGAAATACACCTGAAAGAGTTGAACTTTGCTGAGTGTATTGTAATGCACCGATAGCGCTAAGTCGGTCTGTAGCTTCAGTGGCAACTTTTCAATTAGCTTCTTTTCATCTGAACAATATACTTTTTTGATATAACTTATTTAAAAACTTTCCTTTTCACTTTTGTCTATGATAAAAATTTGTGATACTTATTAATTATTTCAAATTAGTGAGAAATTATGAGGTAGAAAAAAGTAATGTATGCTGAATTCTATACCTAATGTTTTCTGTTGCTCCCAGGTGTAAATGAACCAGTCGCGTACTCTGTTTGTGAGATCTTTGGTGAGATTTAGACGTTTACACTCAGATAGTGCCATATCCATTTTTCTCCGATATTCCTCACGATTTCGATTGGCATTCGAGACGATGTCACGAATCTGAACCGCCAACTAGTGAAGAAAGCTTTTCTTCATAATAGTTCGATTTTTGATATTATCTAAACTAGGACTTTAGTGGATATTTTTTAAATGAAATAATTTTAAATAATTTGAAGACGAGTTATTGGACGCCAAAATAACGTAAGCCGCTAATATATACATATAACCATTTATAAACAATTGATTAGCATAACACAAGCGTTATTATTAAAATGACGTTATAATATATTGTGCGTACCAATGCTAGTTTTTCACTTCTAAGAAAGAAATGTAAAAACACCGATTACCTGACCCAGCAATAAAGCAAATACAAATACTCCCATCATCCACGAGAATGTCATGTAGATATATCTAAAGGAAGCATGGAAAGCATATATTCCATAATTAACTATGAAAGTTCTATAGCCTCACTCAATAACGTTGGTGGGTGGCGGATTGTTACCAGTTGACGTTGCAACTGCAGCAGTGAAGTAGAAGCAACGGATGTAAGCATTCCCTACAAATTAAGTGCGAATATATCCGGTGTTTGGTATCAGCTTTTGGTCAATGTTTTTTTGCTGCTAGATTCTAGTGTGACTTCGCGATGCATTCTTTCTCACCCTGATTATTGTATACCCATTTGTTGAGAAACCACTTCCCATTTTCATTGTATGCAATTTGTCCAAACGCTTGCCAGGCGCTTAACATGTAGTAGATACAACTATTGCAGTGGATAATATAAATCATGTATGAGAGTGTCCGAGTTATCCTAAAAAGTTAAAATTCTACTTCTTTCAAAAATGTTAGAAAGAGTCATTTGCTCTTAACCTGATAGCATAGGGATTGGAAAATGAATTATCCAGCATATCGAATAGTTGCCAGAAAGACTGTATCTGAAATAAATTATGACTGTTTTCATAAAACTTAGTTTCCATGCAATGAAATTGACTTCAATTCACATTCATTTAGTTTGCTTTGACAGTGGTTATGTTCAAATATTTATCAAAAACAGTACTCAAGCATCTCATTTGTCGATCTAATTGTTTCAGAATGTTTTATCGGTTTTTAATGTATTTTGAACCTTATGGGTTCGCATTTGCTATTTCCTAAATTTAAATTACGTAAGTTGGCTTTCTCACTAATCAAAAGCCTAATTCTAGAAACGCCTAGGTTTAATATTACTTTACATGTCCCTTTAAACTGGCACTGTTTAAGTATAAAATGAAAATCACCTTTAAAAGCTTCACAATTCTCCATATAGGAATCGGTCCTGTGAAAAAATAAATTATATCAGTGGGTAACATGGCCACTAGGTCCATTTTGAAGTTGGAACTCATTATATAATGTTTTCTCATTTGGTCTTTAGCTTTCTAAAACACCGTATTAGGTTATTAAGCAATAATTACGCTATATCGTTTAAATATTTTTATGTACAGTGGTGTTACATTCTTAAGGTGCCTTTTGTTTGGGTTCAATGAGTTCACATATACGTCACCAGTTAGAATCAATCGATACTACATTTACTTCGCCCAACCACCGAATTTATTCATATTTAGAAACAATAACAATTCATCTTTACTAGGCGCGAATATCTTTTTTTTCTTTACTTTGTAGGCATATCTAAAGAATATTGTGTAGAAAACAGTGGCCATGTTTGATCGCCAAATCCAACTACTTTTCTCCCTAAATATTTGAAAAAGCTTTGCTCGTAGGTAATTATATAGCTAGAATAAAATTTTACGCTATTTTAAAATCGATCAGAAATATGTATAAATCCCACCACAGAAATTCCTCCTTTCATGAACCTGAGCCTTGGTTTTATTAGTGCCATATCAATTAAGTAGATCCCGTCACATGTATAGTCAACAATAAGCCAATAAATCAGATTTGACTTTGTCTGATAGGGGTAGCTACTTCGAAGAGGTATGCAGAATGCATTATAGAGAAATGCTAAGGTGACCAAGAAAAGCCACGACATGTACAGTCGACCTGTTACACAAGAGTCTCTTTAGTTAGTTATCAAAATACAGTGATATTACTATTTGTTTTTGCTTATATCCATGTATTAACTTTTGGAACTGTGTTTTTACCATATGGATGTATACTTTCAGGAAACCACCAGCATGTTTTTCCTTCTGTTCCTTCAGCTTCCATATCAGATCCCTTCTAAAATTATATTACTACACTCAACTACGCCCCAACAATCATACTTGTAAAAATATTTAAAATTCCTACCTGTAATCCTATGAGTGACATTAGACTTGGTCTTTGCTCTTCTGTTTGGGGACCAACAGAAACTGTAGAAATAGTATCGTCCGGAGATTCGCGTAGTAAACTCTCACGAACTGTAGATGTTCGGCGTGCCACCTATGTTAATTAGCAATTCCTGAGTACTACATTCTATTACGCTTGAATAAACAACCCAAATAATTTAGTTAAATAAGTTCTATTTAAGTAGCGGAAGTTCAACTTTATTTCACAAATGATTGCTATTCTGTATATAGTGCATTCCTAATTATACACATTACGATAGCTGGAAAGCAGTTTAGTTTAGCATTAGAATTTAGTATACTTCTCTGGCTAGTGTGTGCAGTCGTTCTTTCATTATGAAGGAAATTTGAGACTTCACATCGTCGTCAATAATTTTGGTTGAGAAGGGTCCACTGGCTTTCTGATCTTTCTCATCATAGGAATGTATTGAGCCTTGAAGTTACCCAATTAAGGTATACATTTTGTCCACCAGTATATTATAAATACCACTTAGGCGATAATTTCAAAATTACAGGAATAAATATGGTTGCACAATTGCATACGATAGGCAGTTATACTAACTTATTTCAATGCCATCCTCATCTTCCACTTGAATAGCCACAGGATGTGACGGCCACGAAGGTGTTACTTGTTGATGGACGGATAGATCAAGGCTAGAGTTTTCATCATATATATATATATATATATAGTGTCATTTCTAAGTTTATTTGAAAGATAAATTTTATCAGGATACATTTCACTAATTTCGAATAGCACGTTTTTAGAAAGTCACTAAAATGTTTTGTATGAAAGCTACATCTCTCAGAATGATAATAAAAAGTGAAATTAGAATTTCTAAGCTAAAAAAAATATAACTTAACCTGTCTTGGCTTCGTGGACTGAAATCAGGCGCAACATGATCTAATTTCTGTGGTTGTGATTGTTTCTGAAGTTCTTAATTATATTTTGAAAACTCCAGGATTTTCTTGCGAGACAAACATATATGGATTATCTAAAGACACTTACATGCCTATCCAAAACAAGGAATTTCCTATGTCGTACTCGATCAGGGATTGAGTCTGGAGTTGGAAGAAATTGATTGCTCATTGCTAAAATAGAAAGGGATTTAATTCATATGGAATATGCCAATGAAAAATCAGAATTAACAACTGAATAACAGATATTAATGTTATAATTAAGCTGTTTTACCACCTGGCTATTAATGATTTTTTGTTTCCAGTAGTTTCCTTAATTTAACTAATTTATAGTAACTAGATACAATTGCAATTAAAAACCAAATTTCGTAGCAATGAGAAAAACTATTAGTTAAAGTCTCAACAAATAAAACAATGTAAGAGCGGCGTAAAGAGTTTATATATTATAATTCTGGACATATTTTTTCGACATCCAACTTCCTCGTATCTGTACATCAACCCGACTCCGTAGTCATAGAGATGCGCCCATCCAACTATCTTTTATCACTGGAAAGAGCCTGTACAATCCGCAACTAACAATCGTGTGCTGGGCCCGATAGATGTGTGGTAGATTTTTTAGAAGGCAGTTCATAACTTTCCTATACTAAATGGAGTATGCATTGAAACATCTCTACACGTTAAAAGATGATTCAAAATACTGGGTTGTTTATGAGAAGCGTAAAAATAGCCTGTTTGGGTTATGGGACACTTTATTTTCTTTTTTACGTAGTATTTATGAAATTGTTAGTGCCGTTTACCTATAAAACCTCAAGTGGTATTGTAAAATCTATATATATAGTAAAATCAACATTCCTAATAGAAATTTGCAACATCAATATAATATATTTAGCCCTGTTAAACTTTTTCAGTCAAGTTCTGCTCACAATAACCATTTTTGGTAATAACGTCAAAGTCTACTCACTTCCAGTCACTATGCAAAATGATATTAAATCTAAGCTTATCATTTCTAGAACTGAAGAGCACATTAAGCCTATACAAACCAAACCACGGCAATAGAAATGAAATTTCAAAACGTTCACGGGGTGTTAACAGGGCGTCGTTATGATAAATGGATCGATGGAGATGGGACTAATATGTATCTAGCGAGAGCCCACTATGACTAATATGTTCGCCAGTAAGCTTCAAAGCGCTTATAGAGGCAATAGACAACAGTAACAGAACTGAACAACTTAAGTTTACATAACACTTCGCTTCTTGAAAGCACATAGAAGTTTGCCGTGCTCATAGAAAGCCATACATAACTGTTAGCACATCAGATGCAACCTATGTATTCCTCGGAGTAAAGTGTCGTTCGATTTCCCTAAAATCTTTCAACCAACATCTCACNGCTTTAATGTCCACCGGCATGTGGCAGGGTGCAAACTACGTTCCCGCCACTTACCATTTTGTATTCCCGCCCTTCCGACCTCTCATGCTCACTTAGATCCACGTGTTTGTTTTCCTCTAGAGTCTTTCAATACTGTATACATTTATTAGCTAGTATATAGCAATTAACTAGAGGAATTGCATTTGTGAGATTACTGCGATCACAGGCAAAGCAAGTGAATCAACTCTATTGTTTGAGGAAATTTGCAACAAATTCGAATTTCCTGTATTCTCTCCTTTGATATGTTGAATTATCAGAACTTTTTCGCCATTTGTTTATCTGCACAAACAATCGATGCATAACTGCCTCCTAGTTTGAAAATTCATACGGATATATGAGTAAGAAAATGTCGTATTCAGTTTATGCATTAAATAGAATTCGTTGAATATAAAAAGATAATTAGATTTGGACAGGCAATTATCATATATTGTGTATGGCTTCCAAACTATTCTTTGTAATAGAGAAAAGTCAAATTTGCAATAGTTAGGATTTTTGTCATTATCGGGTAATTTAGGCACAATTCTCTCCAAACACATTGTACTGCCTTTCCTTCGGCTCTTGTCTGTGGCTTGGACCAGCATACTCATTCGAAATATGAGGGCAAAAGTGTAAATAAACAGTTTTCAGCTTTATAAATAAAGATGCTTGTAATAACTTAAATCTTCCTTAGTTAACTTAGACTTGGATATTCTTATACAGTCATAAATTCATAAATATTTCTGGTATTAGCTATTAAATATTTCTTCATGTTCTAATACATCCTCCCGTTTAAAACCTTTTCATTTCAGACACGTCATGTAATGTTAAAAGATGACATATGAGGCCGAAGTAATTACGCTAGTGATAATATCGGTAAGTTTGAATGATTTATTCTTTCTGTTTTGTTCTTGAAACAGTTGTCAGTTACAGAAAGCGAATGAATTGCAGGTTGGGATTCTTGGATTAGTCACCGATACAGCGGCTGCATATTTTGTCTTTCGTATTCCACAGTTTCGCCAATCATTTGGTTATCTATGTCTTTCTCATATGGTAGCTACTATAGGAGTCCTTCTGGGATTTACTGTGTGGGCGGGACCAGCAATGATTTTGTGAGTGCAGTGTGCGGACGGAAGCGTCGTTANAGCGTCGTTATGTAATTCAGTGGGCTTTCGATTTAACAGGATTGCGGTGATGACAGAGATAACAAAGCCTGCAAGTTGGCTAATTTGTATATTTTTTCTTACTTTTGGTTAAATGCTTCCAAAGTAAATGATAAGGTGTCAGAAAAGATAAGATGAATTTCGTTGTTTTTGTGTTAACAAAACTTAGTGACAAAGAGCAAAATTGTGGTAATACATTTATATTTCATAAAGATGGAAATTTTTAGAGCAAGACTTATAATTGATCTAGGTACAGTAAGAAAAGTGACTGTTTTCAGTAACTGGGACTCATCAATTACAAGGGGTCTCTTAGGGAAAATGATAGGTATATACATTATACTCATGTGGTATGCCTCTCTTTACTCTCAGTTATCAGTGGCTGTTAACCGTTTGGTGGCTATAGCTGCTCCAGTCCTGTACAAGTGAGGGTTTACAAGAATTTTTCATGAATTATGCACAGCATTAGAGTTGCGCATTCGAAACCTTACGTAATTAGAACAAGAATTAGTTTAATTCAATTAAAATTGCAATTTTAGTATAAATGGCCCTGTTCTGAACTATTTTCAAACAATGTTGTTATGAAATTAGAGTGATTTCAGGCGGTTATTCGATGTGAGAAACACTATTATTTGCATCTCCTTCATTTGGTTTCTCTCGTTTACTCATATAATATTCCATCTTTCAGGTAGGAGTGAAGACAATTATATTATTTTAGTAAAAGAGATTCTGAATATGGGTCTTTAAGTATTGAAAATATTAATAGCAATAATATCTTTGTATAGGTACTTGTTCCTACATATTCGACCCGATGGAATATATATGGATTCTTTCTGAGTCATGTGATGCTTACGTTTTTTACTTCACATTTGTACAGAACTGCTGTGTTTTTGGCTTATTATTGCTTTTAAACTCATTGACCTACTACTTCTTACGGAAAGCCACGCGTGTGAGTTGTCCACTACCTTAGTAATG
>JAJAVP010000123.1:12262-116161 GCA_020740425.3 Heterorhabditis indica | reverse complement strand
TATAACTCACTAAACTTATTCATTTGAAGTTGTGTGATAGGTACATTATTTTATTTTAAATTAAGAATTGTAAAATCATCAAATGTAGTAGCAATGATGAAGAGGGTATTAAAGCTACTAAACAATATTTCGAGATCATAGTAAGAGATGGAGGAGAGAAAAGAAAGTAGCGCATCGTAAATGGAAAGTAATAGAATTGTTTCAGGTTTTTATATCTTCTGGAATGTTTGCCTTTATGCTATTCAGTACCATCATATTAACTAGTTTTGCTAAGACAAATTGGCAGCACTTCATTTTCGAGACATTTGTATGGGAGATTCTTCATCTCTCTGATGGGTACATAACAAAAATAGATAGTGATCCAAAGATTTTTATAAAGTATCTTAATTTAGTGCAAAAGTAATTGCGGTTTTTATTACTTCGAACTATGAAGCATATCCTAGAAAAAACTTAATTATGCTCATATAATATACTATTTTAAAGCATGAAATTCTCTAGACTAAAAGCAATATTATTGTATGGATTCTAAATGGGACTAGAGCAGCGGAAACTGTTCGCAATATCAACTAAGTATTTGCCAAGGGATCATCACCAAACGTACAATTCAACATTGGTCCTAAACATTTCGTAGCGGAAATGAAAGCCTTGAAGATGAGGAGGGTTGTGGACGTCCCTCGACTATCGATGACAACCAATTGAGGGCCATTATTGAAGCGGACCCATGTAAAACTTGAGAGATAGTAGAAGAACTCAATGTTGATCAATCAACAGTCATCCGACATTTACGCCCAATTGGAAAAACAAAGAAGCTGGGCAAGTGGGTGCCGAATGAGCCGAACGAACATCAAGCTAATCGGCTATACGAAATCTGCTCTACGTTTCTCTTGCGTAATAAAAGTTATCTCTTTCCGGATCGCCTTCTTGTATGTGATGAGAAATGGATTCTGTACAACGTTCGAAAACGTTCATCACAGTGGCTAGACCGAGGAGAGGCACAAAGCGGTTTCCTAAACCGAAGCTTCGCGAAAAAAGACTGGTCACTGTTTGGTGGTCGGCAAGTGGCGTCATTCATTACAGCTTCTTAAGTCCTGGTGAAACAATGACAGCAGAAAGATATTGCCAGGAAATTGAAAGAACACATAAAAAACTGTATTGTTTACACCCATCACTAGTAAAGGACCGATTCTTCTCCATGACAAAGCTCGATACAGGTCTCACACATAACTGGGAGTTTAACAATCGGTTACGAAAATCTACCTCACCTAGCTTACGCACCAATCCTCTCCGCGAGTAGCTACCACTAGTTTAAGCATCTCAATAACTTCCCATGACAAAAGGTTCAGTTTATAATACGTCGTCGAAGGCTACCTACGCGATAGAGGTCGTGAGGTCCAGAGCGTCCGTATTTGTTTGAGGCTTCTTGTTGTGTAAAATGGCCGATGGTTTCTATTTCGACTAATAAAGTTAAATCTAAATTGAGATGTACTTTTTAAAGTTGATGGTTGAAGCCGCAGTTATTTTTACGCAAAATATTTCTACCAGAAAATAGAGACTCCTGTTCATGTTATATTAATTTCAGTTTAATTCTACTACTACTAAATGCTGGGATTAACAAACTTACCCGTAACTCTTTCCAAAGTTTCTTCAAAAACACGAAAAGTCAGGCTCTTTCTGGAAATTTTTAAGAGACCATTTTTGATGCATGCTTTTCCAATGTGTGGTTAATTATACATAAAATAAATAACAATAATTCTTTAATACTTAAATTTTTCTTGCATGTCACTTGAATTGTATTTTATACTTCTTAAACATTAGGAACTCTTAAGGTTTTACTTATTCATCATTATTTAATGAGAAAGAATTTTTACGATAAACAGAAACTGTAGCAAACAAACTGTAGAATGGTTTTGTAAAATAAAGGTGTGTGCACAGGAAGTCAACTCTTATTTCGGAATAAGAATATTATAAATTTTTAAAATTTATTGGATCTAGAATGAAATTCTGTACTTTGCGGGTAGTATCTTTGTGATTTTTTTTGAGAATAGACTTCAAAATTTTACTTTTTTCACATTAACATTTTTTACACCTGTCAGTATGCCCTTCTGCCTTTCTGCATTTTACTGATTCACTTTATTTCCTGTTTTACACAATTAACTGGCTTCATGATTTTTCAATCCTTTCCCATATTTTATTAGTATATGAACGGCTATTTTAAGATAAGAAAGTGAGGAAATGCTATTACTAAAATAAATGTGCAATTTCCACACTTATTTTTGCCAAATATTATAAATAATATCGGTAAGATGCCAAATATCATTATGAGTCTACACTTGTCCTTAAATTTTCAATATTCGTACTATAAAGTGACTCATGGACTCTGATGGGGTCTGATACGCCAGTGCACTATTGTCTCAACCCATAGAGAGAATGTAAGTTTCAGTGAGAAGGGAAACAATAATACAAGGCCTAAGAACTTCCAAAAACCGAGTGACAGATGCATAAACCGTGGTTTGCTCCTGCTCGAATAGTAATCGGAGATTGGCCTGTAATCGTTCAAATTCCGAGTGTAATACCCCATACAATACGCTGTGAACAGGCCGATTTACGTTTCAACGCAACTAAACATAATCCACTCTTGCGTCTGATCGATGTACGCTTGCTATTTTAAAGAGTTTTCGCAGCTTTACTAGCAGTACGTTTGAAACAAAAGAGCGAAGGAGCTAAGCACTTCTTTCTCACGAAACTTCCATCGTACCATTCCGTCTCATAAGTGACCTCGTGAAAATTGCAAATATGAAGACAACAGGCGCATTATTTCTGACTTCTCTATTTTAGATATGATATATGAATGAGTTTCTAATCTTTGCACGAGAAAATAAATGCACTCGAAACTGATAGTAACGATTAAATCTAGAATCAGCTAATGATTTATAATTCAATAAACTTAAAGTCCATAATAGTAAGCGAGGATTTTATAAAAGCGCTCATCTATTGGAAAGCAACCATTTTTTTTCTTGCAACGCGACAAGGTGGCTGCACGCGCCAACTGACGGTTTCGGCCAGTGGGTCACTGTTACTCACTTGCACTCCTAACGATCTGCAAGTAAATACCCCGATTCCAAAATAAGCTAATAAATTTTGTTTAATTAAATCATATATTGACCATAAATATTCTACACTGGTTTTACTTCAATTCTATTAAGCCAGATTTGTAGAACCACTATATTGCTAAGTTGGCTTTCAAATATTTATTTCGAGTGTTATCGCATATGTTTCGGTCAAGTGTTAATTTCCTTTGGATTATTAAATTCTCATTATCAATTACTGAATATTGTTAGAAATTATAGTGATATGACTCATTTCAACCCTACTATCAAATTAATAATCCTAACCACTTCTGATTCTAAATTTAACCAGTTGCGAGTATTACTGCCGGTTTAATTGCAAAATATATATAAATGAACTAAATTTTGCACATAATATCAAACTATAAATTAGCAGTGTTACTCAAATTAATGCATTGTAAGCTCGAAGAAAGTGTACCCATTTTTATTTCTGTTACGAAATCGAAAATGGAACTATCTCATTTTTGACAGTATACGAGGATTTTATGATAATTAAGCAAAGTATTTAGTGCTTATATTTATTTCTGAGTCAGTTGTCCTCATTTGGAAAAAGTTTTCTTTCCAAAAATGCGTACTTGGAATATTTTCTAGTAATCTACTTATATAATTTAAATTATCACTGATACTATAGGTTGTTTCACTATAGTATTGTTTAGAACGCTTCATCTGTTACTTTTGGTTTTTTTATAATAAGGTTAAGCTACATTTTCATGATTCCCATAATTAGTGTCCTAATTCGACCTCTGGTATTCTCTATTTACTTTCTCCAATCTCAAGGTCTATAAAACGGCAATAAGGTGTTATTTCGCTTTTGCAAATCGATTTTAGAGGTAGAACGAGTTGAGGACCGGTCATCGGAGCCTCGTACGGTAATAACCCGCTAAATACACCTCACGCAAAGCAGACAGATCCTCGTCGGTATATGATTGTATCTATTCCTTCACATTCTCTACATTGGTTTCCTAAGGTGACACTTTGGTCTTTGCATCTCGTTTTTCAACTCAGAACACTGGATGGCATCATTATCTGTCAATTAAATCATATGGAAGGATAGGTAATAATAATGATTATGCCTCTAATTATAATACTTTAATCTGTTTTGTCGTCTATCTATTATTTTATATTGTTTGTTGTCCGATCTTTTGGAAACTACTGGCTAGTCTTTCTATTAAAAGTTATAATTAATGTTAATGTGATTACTTTGTTTTTATTTTGATTTAACTTTTCATTCCTTACATTCTGATCGAAAGCGTTTTTAGATAACACCCAATGGATTAGCTCAAGAAAGCTGTGTATTAAAGCAATTTACTATGCCTCGATCATTTGCCTTTTCTTCTCTTGATCTACATTTTTGGAAGAGGCCATCGTCAAAGAAAACCAATACTAAACTGAGACCTCTAGATAAGGAATTAGATGATTTGCAGAGTATGTCACTATCACATTCTCTGCGTGAATTTACATATTCAGCAGATTCGGAAACTCATTTGCAAGCCTATACAAATACAACTATCATGAATAGCGTGCCATTTGACCAGCCAGGAATCTTACCTAAGTGCAGTTTCAAGGAAAGAGCTTCATGCAATAATATTCTGCTAGAACAAACGAGGTGAGACTATATATTTTGTCTTTATGACTTATCTCGCCATATTATAGTCTTTATGATTTAATGATAAGGTGCAATGAATTTTACTGAGATGAAAAGAAAGAGAAAAAAGGTGTTAAATTTGAATCTCATGATGCCAGTTAGATATTGACAGTGGCCTTTCTTATTTCCGCTAATGCCTTCTTGCCTTAGTCTAGTGGCACTCTTCACTGGTCAAGTGTGGGACACTGTTCGAATTGTTTGAATAGTGATTAGTTTTTCGTCGGCTTCTACAGAGATACAAGTTGGTATCCCTGTAAATGAGATGAATAGAATATAGCCAAGTTTACACTATATTGCTTAATTGCGACTTATAAATTTAACGTTTTTTTTGGGCTAAGTGCCACATTATTATTATGAAATTTTAAAATCACTTTTATTTAAGAAGTAGACTAGATTAATCACAGACTTTTTAGGAATCAATCCAAGTTGATATGATCTATTACAACTGTACATTTGACTGTTTATCAATATTTGACATGTTTAAAGATAGATAGGGCTTAGGCTTAAATTAAAACTAGAAAAATACTCGATACATTCAGTAATATATGTGCTAAAATGGATTCTTATAGTACTTTTAGGTACTGGGGAAAGTATTATTATAACTTTGCAATTATTAGTGTTTTGGAAATAAAATAGCCGTTCATTTGATAAATTAATTCATAAATCATCCTGAATACAATCTGTACTTAAATGGAAAAGGTAATATTGTAATGTGGTTTGGAAGATATGCAGAACGTATTCTATACGTTCTTTTCACAAAAGGGCGCTACACCATTTTCGTCTGTTTTTTTATTTATAAATTTCTGTAACTGACATGTTTTTCTTTAGCACCTGCATCGTATGATCCCGGTCTGTACAATCTAAATTATCTAGAGTTCGTCGAATATAGACTGAGTATTTTTTAAAGATTAATATGATTATATCATTCTTGATCACATAAATTCCCGGGAAATTAATGTATTCCGTTGTACTAATCTATTGCGGCATCTAGATATCTTTAGAGAAACATTAGTCCTTTCTAATTTTCACTCTTTCATTTGAGTGGCTCGAACTTCTCTAGTGAAATATAAACTTATTTGATATTACGTATAGGCCATTAATACAGCTATTTCTATTTTATAGGCTTGATGGTTGATGGCTATGTGTCATACACAACTATGGCAATAAGATAGGCAGGCGATAGTTTTATCCACCTCCTTTCGAATATCTTAGTCGATTTCATTCATCGTTATAGTTCCGCAATTCCTTTTGTTTTGATTCTTCGTACTGTGTATTTTGCAATATCCTCTTCAGTTGAACTAGCGTATTTCTAGCCGCTCTACGACTATCTTAATAGTTCTTTGACTTACATGCATAATTGGCTTCCCCGGTGTTTAGCGTCTGGCGAAGCCCAGCATCCGAGTCTTTATTGAAGATATTCACGAACTGCCACTACATTAACACACTTCGATTGTCATTAGATACCTCCGAACTCATTCATCTTGTCAGATTTTTTTGGCAATGCTAAAACTGTTTGAGAAAGCAACACTGCAAGAGCGGAGGCCTGATAGTGATATCGATCCATCTTGTTGAAGCATATCTCACTCTCATCGGGATTCACTTGCTCTTTATGAACAGCGTATTGTGTTGATATATGATTGGATCAGAACTAGGTCAGCTTTCACGCTAACTGGAGAATGAGATGGGTGCCTATTGTTGTACAGTCAAGTCAGACGTAGTCAAGAGAAGGTGAGAATCATTGGCCATCTAATTCTTAGGCAACTTAACTGCATAAAAGACTTCCCTGTCACGTGTCCACTATAGGTCTTTCTGAGCAATTTTCTACACATTAGGTACTGTAGCTATTAAATAAGAAATGATTCACACCTTCTACTATCTTAAATATCTAGTGTCTAACTTTTTTATTAAATTATAAGAACTATTAGTAATAACAGTAAATTAAATAATAAAAAGCTTATACTAAAAAATTAATATGGGAGTGTTAGTCCATTAGTAATAGGATATCTCGTCTTGCTAAAAAAATGTGTCTATTCAGACGCAAAATTTTAGCGAATGTATCACCGTCAATAAGTAATCATTGAAGGGTTAGTAAATGTGTTTACAAAATCATGCTAAACTGACGACATTAGTGGAATTGAATAGTAATTGATTCTTTTATAGGTTCCAGGATCGCAGAGGTTCAGAAACACAAAGTGTAAATGATGAGCAATACTCGAAGGCAGCACCAAGGAATCGGCAAATGAGTCAACCTACAATATATCACAAGTATGATTCGTGAGTTCTTAACGTTAGTTTTTATAGATGCCTTTAAGAAGTAATGTTATTCTGTTATCTTAGCCTTGATAATATTCGGAGAGACAGCCCAGATACTTTTTGGAACGCCATTATCCTAATAACATGTTAATAATATTACGCAATTACCACGTGGAAAAGTAGAAAACTAAGTTTCCTTTCCTTTGGCATTACATTTCCTTTAAACGCAATATTGATTAGTTTAGGAAGTGGTCGTTTTTCTTAAACAACTGAAAATAAAAATAAAAATGTTGGCTTACAAATCGAGCAAACTAATATAGTATATCAAATAAATACGAGACCGCATGTTTCTAGGGTTTCTTGCATTTAGCAGCTCAAGAAGAGATATTTCAATGCAAATCCTCATTTCTGTTTATTTCTTAATATTTTTCGACATTTCCATTCTGAATTTTTCATTTAGAAGTATTGGTATTTTTGGTTAGAGTAATTAGAGAGATCATTAGCTGAGTGCTGAAAAAGACTATCTGCGAAATAAATATTTTTCTTCTGTATTCTGCGACTAGCAGATATATATTTTGTCTTTGTACTACCTCGTCGTATATGCACAGTTGCGTATTCGTACACGTGGATATATTTATCTTTTCAAATAACTTTTGAAAACTGCGTTCTGCTTCTGAGTGAATCGATTTTATCAATTTCTGAATTTATATAAAGTTATTAGATCAATTATTTCAAACTAGTATTCTTTATCATTCAGTTTTTAGATGTAATATTTATCAGGTAACCAAAAAACTTCGTGCGGCTTTTTGGTAGAGTTCAGTTCGGTGATTTGTTTTATTCTATAGTAGTTTGCAGAGTGCATGTTTATGTAATGAGGCATAAATAAGCGTCAATTGACCGATGTGTTTTACTTCAGCATGCACTCCTTTTCTGACCCTAAACTTTTAACGTAATTCGGTCTTGGTTGTTTTATGAATTAAAAGTTGGTACAAAGACCAGGGAAACGTCGCGTAAAATATGTCTGGCATTTGGGAAAGATCTGATAACCGAACTTAGGGAACGGAAGTGGTTTACAAGTTTGGCTTCTGGTGATGAATCACTTGAGGATGCGCCGCGCTTAGGAATACCCTCCATTATGAAGAATTACGCGTCGCAGTAGGAACCAATTCGGGAGGAACATGTCAAGAAGTCGCTCACACGTTTAACATGAGTGGTGAAACAATCCGTTGGCATCTGCGTCGACTCGGAAATTCATGGAAGCCAAACAAATGGATACCACATGCCTTCTCAGATGACAGTAAACTTCAAAGGTCATCAATTTGTTCTCCTGACATCTCTCCAAGCGACTATCACCTTTTCTTGACGCTGGACAATCACATGCGAGATAGACAGTTTCACAACAAAGCAGAGGTTGAAACGGACGTTGGCATGTTTTTTGTTCCTTAGGGCAAAACGCTTTATAAAAGAGATTTAGAAACCTGTCCGTTGGAAGAGGGTTATAGATTTTGAAGATGCTTATTTTAATGAATAAAGTAATATATGAAAATTTCTACAATTTTTAAATTTTGGTCTGAGAAAAATGCATGAACTTTTTTTGTTTATCTAATATTTTCACTTTCATACTATTTAAAATTTTTGTTATGGGTTTAACGGTGGAATTTACTTATATACAAAGCATTGACACTTAAGTCAACCCTAACTCACAAATAGGACTTGGTAATTTCTGAGTGATTAGTTGAGTACTTTCTAATTTTGTCATGGCTCTCTTAAGTATCAGAAAGGAAGTTAGTTGAAATTTGTTTTCCACTCAAATATTTAATTTCAAATATAAAAACTCTGATTTCCAATCTAATTAACTGTATTCCTTTTATAGGACGGGTTTCATGGAGCGTCGTCTCGAGTATCGATACCACTCAGAAACGCGTATTGATTCGGATGAAGATGAAAAGAGGGAACAACTAGAGGAGTGGCTCAGGCATCAGCCTTTAAGCAGGAGGAAGTTGGACCGTAGTGATCGTCACATTGCCATGCTTGGAGGTAAGATCTTATAGATCCGAATTTAACTATCTTATGATAGTAGATGGGGAATATATAACTGTATTACTTTATCATAAAAAATTGATAGCATTCATGAGTGGATCTATAGTTTTTATTAGGAAGATGCTGTATATTATGTATTAGGTGAAATACTTCTACTTCTAGAAGTTATCTTAAGGTAATGACGAATGTAATTAAATCTAATAATAAGGACGAAAGTATTAAGGCATTAGTGGAACGAAATAGTCCGTTTATGGTATTACATCGCTGTTAAGAGGACACTGACTATCGAATACCACGTAGTGATGCGAATATATGGAGATTCAGGAAACAGAATTCGATGTTTCGATATTACATGGCATAGAATTTATAACTGCATCGATTTTATCACACTTAGCAACAATAGTTCTGTTGACGTGTGAATGAGCACGGCAAATAGTACGACGCCTATCTTGAGTATCCCTCTTATGAGTGGCCTTCTACCAGTTGGCTATTTTATGTCCGTCCTTTTAGTTTTTATAAAGTGCTGTCATATTTTTTCCTTTTTTTCAGTAGGCTTTATTGTCAAGCTTCCTAAACATTCGACATATTAAAATCAGATCCGTTATATTTGTCAATCTCCTACTTTCATGATAATATTTCGTTATTTCTCCTATTCATAGCTCTGTTTTTGACTAAGTACATTTTCCATGCTTATCGACTCCCATTAAAGGTATTTTTTTGCTTGCCATGACCTATAGTAAATATTCAAATATTCACTCCTTTTGATTGATCTTGGTTCCACTCTTCTCGTTTAATAGTGGGCAATGGTTGCGTTTCAATCTGTTCTCTATTCTACATAGTTTAATGTCAATTTGAAGCCCAAGAAATGAATTAGTTTCGCAGTAGACAACCTGTTCTCAAATGAGGTTTTTTTCATTGCATGTCTTGCTCTCACTGTTCTTTTCGTTTCATTTCTTGTTCAATTCATGTTTTATTTAAACAATTATCAATAACAGTGAAAGATTAATGCTGAGCTTTTATGGATGTTTTGTCATTCTTGAATTCGAACTGTCCTATAATACCTGCTTTTCACGTCTTTTAACTTTCAGAACCCATCTCGTAATGTTAATCTTTGCTGATTTAGATAGCTCAGAGAGACTTTGCTTCTTTATTCACTAGTCCACTGATTGATAAGACTAGCAGTTTTAGGGAGCCGCCCGGCTTGCTACTGCTTACACATATTTCGAATCTCGTTTTGTTTATTATCTCTATAATTTTCATAACTTTGCTTGATTTTGGAATTATCTGAACGGAGTCTACTTTCTTTAAAAAGAAGTATTTTTCTGAATTATTGAGGGATATTTTTTCACAGATGAAACATCGTGAAGAAAGCCACTGGAGAGTGGCAGAAAATTTTACGCCCAGAAGGTATGTTAAAATTTCAACACATTTCTAATTGCATTTATCATCTTTCTGCTCCTTTTTCTTTTCCACATCTGTCTTAGGAGTTTAAAAAATTTAACTCAAAGAACCAGAGATCTTAAACGAATAGCGAAGATTTTATGTAGTAGGAATAATTTTATGTGATTATGGGTGGAAAATTGCAGTTTGCTATAAATTTATACATATAAGCAATTGTTTTATTCTTTTCATATTAATTTAATAATAACAATAGAAATCTGTAGAGAAATAGTGCTATAGAACGTTCTAAAAAAATGATGTATTAATATGAGTTCATCGTATGCACGTCTAAAACTGAACTAGCCTAAAATAAATATAATATATGTTTGAGAGACCTTATTTTTGCATTCTTTCTATTCAGTAAGTTTAGTATCTACTCTTTTGTGGATTCTATAAGGACGGAGGTTTATGCGTTTACGTCGTAGCCGATGTGCACTTATCTGACAGTTGTTGATTGGAATTAAACTGTAGATACTCTTCAACTCCTACATCGACAGCAACATCATACTCCTTTCAATTCGTCTCAAGAGAGGCTACGATGTTAATTAGCCCACAACAGAGACTCTCACAATATTCGTTGCACAGTATTCTGGGTGGTAAGTATTTTCTTTCGTTGTAATTTCCCACAAGGTTTACAATTTCCAATTTTCCTCGAATATATGCCTCTCATGCACTTTGAAAATTATCTAATTTAATTACGAGTATTTCCAATATTGAGCTCAAGACTCACCAGTCATTAGTCTGTTAAAAATGAAATTCGTTTCCTTTTTTCTAATCAAAATTTATCCCTCTTTCACAAATCTTTAACTATCGTTTTCAGCTTCAGAAACCTAGTTTTTGTATTTTCTTCACGATGAGCTCTTAATTAACTTCTAATTTCTAGAGACGATAGCATATCAAGTTATTTTATATCTATCTCCTTTCGTTTTTTATAAACTTGAATGTCTTATTATTACTACATATATAAAAACTTCCATAGAAATATGCTGGGAGGGCAGGCTCAGAAGAAATTTCCTGCTGATCTAAAACCTAAGTGTTTATATTGCTAAATCAATGTTATCAATTTGGGCTTGGTACTGTTTCGATTTTGCTTCTTAGAAGATAAGCAGGAGGACAAGTCGGAAAACAAAAATATGTAATGCTCAAACTATTGCAAACAAGTAAAAACTCAACATTCAAGAATACATGACGGAATTTTGCGTCGAATATTAGGTATACAAATTATCAGTTAAAGTAGGTAGTCACATACATTCATGTATACACCACTTTATCTATGCTCAATCTGCACCTATGTGATTCTGCCGTTTCACTTTTGTTTTAGAATTGTTGAGATTTCTAGTTGTTTTTAATCTTCGTAAAACTTCAACTATTTTCTCAAAGAAATTACATGATTAGTGATGGGGTATTCAATCTATAAGGGCTGTAACTGATTGCTACCAAAGTACACCGCTTATTTTTCATTAATTTAAACTCGTTAAATAATCTATTTATATCACATTGCTGGATTAATATTAATATATTTTATTTATTCCCGCGGAATTTCTATGTTGCTTAGATCAGTTATGCATATTTTTTGAGAAACATTTGTCCTTATTTTTTCTATATTTGCAGCTACTCATAAACAGTCTCTTCAGCTATTATTTACTGAAAATTCTGCTATTTTATTGAACCATGTTTTTCTGAATCTTGCAAGCGATAAGCTCCAAAAGTTACACGGCATGTTTATTTTATGGAATTTTTTAATCAGTGAGTAAAATTAGTTGAATATGACTTAAGCCTGTCTCATCTTCGTTATTATTCAATAAGCCTCAGGTGCCAAATATAACCAGATGATGAACAATTATTGCTTGTGCCTATACCATAGTAAAAGCTTAGGTGTGTTTAGAAATGAAACGTGAGTGCTTCACAGCAACAATTCATTTCTATAGACAGTATAATCGTTTGACGGTAAATATAATTTATCCATCTTCAATTTAAATAGTATCGGATTACATTAGTATTGCTATGATTGCCATATGGTTTCACCGTTTATTTTATCAGTTATAGATCTGCATTTCTCTTCAAAACTATTGCCCGACTTCAAGAGAGCGCATGCTTGGCTTAGTGCGTAATCTCCGAATACACACTTTCCGGTCTTCCACTACTACTGACATCCTGCAATAGCAAATTATGAATATCGAGAACTGTATTCACCGAGTAAGTCTGTCTCTAGTTGTAAACGGATGTAATAGGTAGGGGCCAGAGAAGTGACCTGTACCTCGGCCTAACGGTACCCCCTCTATGTCTCTGTTACGCATCTTGTCTGCACCCTCCACGTAATCAGACTATAGCTAGACAGTCTCTCACTGCATGACTCCGCCCCTGTCTGTAGGCATTTCCCCACCACGGATTTCGAGCGTGCTTGGCCGGAAATAATTAGAATTGAACTAGAATATTCGAAATTTTGCAATCTATGTATTCCTTATAGTTAAAATGTCTTTATCCGAAGGTTTCACACCTTTTTCGGATGTTTACTTTGATCCAGTTGAAATTGAGGTTCTAGAACACTATGAAACAAATCTCGAAAAGCATAAAGGTAAGTGGACTAATCTTCCTTTATTATATAATTTTTACTTTATGGATTTTCTATTACTATCATGCAACATATATTCGTAACTAGAGTGTATTTGTAGTTATTATTTAAGTTTTGCCGAGATTAATTTGTAGTTCATTTTAATCGCGAAATAAAAGATGCTTTTAAAAGGCTGACATGTTTATTTTCGAATACTTAATTTAATTTAGATTTTGAATTGTATATATTAGCATAACTCATGGATTATATAATCATTGGCATAGGGTTAGCTTTAATTTAGATAAATAAACGTTTATAACTTATCGGAAAAAAATAACCGATAAAAACGGTCTAAAATTCCTTTATATGTTCTTCTCACATTTCCTTTGTGGTGTTGTAATGATATCAGTCTTAATGGCTTTGTTATACTTCCGCTCTATCTTATAAGTTTATGATAATAAACGTTCTCTAATCGTACTAATAGAATATTAACTTCTTTTTGCATGACGTTAAAATATAATGCTTTCTGCCTCTCTTACTTCTTTCTACAATTCACCAAGTTCTCTCTACCAGTGGAATTGTTTTTTAAAAATACTATCTTGATTCAAGTGGCTGATGGTTTTTTTTACTAATTTTTTTGAAACTAATTTGTGAGCATTGCTATATTTAGATAAGCTGTTTTTTAGTTACGAAATTGCTAGGCGGTGCGACTGCCTCTTGGGTTTTTGTCGTTATTTAAATACAACTATGTTCTAGCTGTGAGGAAAATCTGATAATTATAGTAATTTTGACGTTTATGAATTACATTAACTACTGCAAGTACAGCGTTTTTCGCAACACGATTTCATGAAACCTATAACGTTTTTAGTTTCATATTGTCCTTTTCTGCTGTCGGCACTCCTTTTCATGAGATAATTGCTTGATAAAGTTAAAGAAAAGTTCAATCACAATTGTTTTTTTGAATGAAGTTACGTATTCAGCATTTAGAATGGAATGAGTCTTAGGTATGATTATACGGCTATCTTTAATTTAATCGACTAAACAAATTAAAGTTTTCTTTCAAATCAACATAGAATAATATATTCTACGAACTGATGATATACGATCTTATCCTTTATGTTAATCGGGTCGGTTATGTATGTAATCTGCTGAAATCCTTGCGAGGAATCCCAAAAGGATGAGAAAATTATGAAATTCCGAGATCACGCTTAGAATAGTTCTAGAACTTGTAATTGAGTTGTATTTGAGGACCCTAATTTGAATTGTGTTGAGTTAAATGTTTTAGTGTTTTTCAATTGCAGCTGCGTTACTATCACACGATATTTTGTAGACTTCATTGCAGTATCGAGTTAACTAGAAGCAGTAGTGGCAGTATTTGTATAGCTAGGCTTGGCTAAAATGGGAACTGTTTGCTAATCGAATGGTGACCCTTTTCGAATATATCAATTAATGGTAGTAAGATTTATTATTCCGTATATTAGGGCATTGTAATAATGAGCACAGGGAGGGAAGAGAGGCTATTGAACTTGATGTGTTGATCTCTATTCTGTATAGATCTTGAGTTTGTGTATTCTAAATTGTATATTACTTTCAGATGAACGCGATAATATTCAGAAGAAAACATTTACAAAATGGGTCAACAAGCATCTCTCAAAGGTCGGTTGTTTCTGTTTGTTTTGGTTTTAGGCCTATATGATTTGTTTATATTGTGTCTTGTGAAGCATTATTTTACTTGTTAGAATTTATATCCATAGTTTATCGTGCGTTTTAATTTATGAAAAGCTCAGCTTCATGTTTTAGTGAACTTTCCGCTTCACCTCGTGTCTATTCGCCGTTCTCTTTGTCTTGATCGTTTACGCGCATTTTACTCGTTCGTTCCGTTTTTAGGCGGTTAACGCGCTTGGTTATCGCCCAGCCATCTATGCACCTATCGCGGTTTATATCTAGAGTTGACCTCGCCTCACTGGCTATAGAATCAAGTCGTTAGAGTTCCTTCTTAGCGTCTAAAGAAAATCATCGTCACTCTTTACACCGGTAATTTGGAGGGGGATGCTCCTTAGTTAATTAAATCTCGTTACAAGGCTACTTAGTGGTGTTTCGTACGTTGGAATTCGGATAAATCATGGAAAACTTAGGTCTTATTTATGGTCTTTGAAAAAAGAAGGATTTTCTACTAGAGCTAAGTGATAATAAAATGAATACAAGAATATCTGGCAGACTTATTCCAGTGCATTATGCTATATTATTAACATTTCCTCTTTTCAATTATTTCATTGGTATATAAATCAGAAATAAAACGGAAAACTTGGTTACAAGTAGTTTGGTGGTTTTCTGAAATGGCAATTTTTTTTGCTTTATACTGCTATTACCAGCTACCTGTGAATGTGGATTCTAAATAATGATTTAGCCTTACATTTTATCAATTAAAAGGAAAGTCAACGATGTGTACCTATATTTTGCCAGATTATACGGCTTTAAGTATGAAAATATCTATTCGCCGATAGTTGCATTTAGTTATTGTTTCTACTAGGTAAAATGGTGTATAAGCAAAGTTACAAAGTCAGGTGTTATGCCAAACACCAAAATTACAAGCGGTTTTAGCAAACGCATAAGCGGCGTACTTAGTGTTTATGCCATCTGAACTGGTGACTAACTTATAGGTTTATTTGGGCCACAAACTTTCAAAATTCATTCAATTTTGGTTTGATTATTGTCCTATGCTATATAGGGTGAAATATCTATGGATAATAGTTGTTACGAGTTCCAAATCCGTAACCGTGAATGACGTGTTGAGAGATGGATTTTCGGATTTGTCTTAAATTCGTAAATACAGCAAATACCTTGACCAGCAAATAATTTAGTCGGAAATAGATTCTATAATTCTAGCTTTAGTTTGAGTAATCGAGTATTTTTTTCCTGCTTTTGATAGATGATCACTACTTGTGTCATATACAAGTGTACTGGGTGGCAATTCTTAAAGCATCAAAAGTTTACGAAATGTCTTTGAGAAAATATTTAAGTTTTCTACTAAAGCTTTGATATTGAAAATATTTAATTCTCAATATTAAATTTGGTTTTTGAATCTCTTATCACATAAACTAACAAGTTAATATCTTTGATATCGACTAGCATCTTATGAAATGCTTGTTCGAAGCGAAATTGATCATTTGAATTTCGCCGCTTTATGTCATATAGCATGAATAGAAGGACTTAGTATCGCTAATCTTTTCCCCACTAAATTACAACTTTACTGGTTGAGTAATGGCATTCTTTACTTTCAAGTTGAGCCTTAAACCCCTCGCTATAGAATGAAATAGCGAATCTAGAGTCTGTGGCATACAACGTAGCTAAAAAACATTTAATAGGGAAAAATTGTGGACCTGGACAAATAATAACAGTAGTGCTTATTAACTGATTCGTAGCTTTTTCCTCGCTACGCAACTTTCCTGTGAGTGTATGTTAGATTTGTGTTACGGATTAGGAATCGACTGGCTGGTGTTGCGCACATGGACAACTTGTGCGGAGGTTCGTAGGGCAACATCGATTCGAAGAACACTTGTAATGACTCAGTGGCAAGGGGAAATTATTTGCTGTGCCCAAACACGTACCGTCGTTCGACCCAAGTACTTGAAAGTAGATGTTGCAAAATTAAAAACAGGTCGAAACAATGATGCGCCAGTAAATTGCATATAAATGAGTTCACGCTAAGCAAATTTATGCAGCTATTTTCTTACTCTAATTGAAGAAAAAATAATATTGTCATTTCATTATTCTTCTGTTATCACGTATAAACCGATAACGAGGGTATAATTGAAAGCCTATTAACATCTCAAATGCTGTAAGCAACTCTTAAATATTATTTTTAATTAACTAGTACTTTTATATTTGTACTTCTAGACATTTAAACTGTATTGTTATGTGCTGTAATTTCGTATTTTTAACAGAAAATATGACTGCTGTATTTTCAAAAGCAGTTTTATGTTTGAATGGCAACCGTTAGTGCGCTTCTCTATGTAGAACTTGCTTCGACAAAATGTGCACATTGTTATTTTATTTGTCACTTTGCACTGAGAATGTTTGCTCTTCCGGATACCGGATGACCACAAAACACCGAAGGATGAGAAAGCCAGTAATTTCAGTGCTGGATTTTATGATGATTTAGTGTTTGGAAACTATACCTTGAAAAAATTGGGGATTATCTTCTTAGAAAGAAATTTGATTAATATGAAACGACTATCTAAACTTTTAAATAGGAGGGAAATTATATACTTCAATACTATTGAATTAATCTATTGGGTTATTGACAACGATCATTTTTGGTTTAACAGTTCTCAATATTTATTCTAAAATTTCAGAAGATTTTTAGCGAAAATAGTAATCACATATCATATTATTTGTCATAATCATGCCTTCTAGTAAATATTGATTTAATACAACAATTTTATTAAATAGTGGTCATACTAACCGCAAGGATTTTAGAAATAATTTATCTTGAGGAAGTGTTATTACTTTGATTTTAAGAAATTTTATAGACTGGTGGGAAAGTGGATGACTTGTTCAAGGACCTACAGGATGGATTCAAACTTATTGCATTACTTGAGGCTCTTACTGGAGAAAGACTAGTAAGATTTTTTAAAATGGAAGGTCTTTTGTTTCATGCGATTAATAAGTCTAATTTCTTGTGTGTGCTTTTTTTGAAAAAGAAAATTGAACCTTATTCTTATTTCTAGTCACGTGAGAATGGCTATACTCGATTTCACCGCATACAAAATGTCCAGTATTGCCTTGATTTTTTGAGGAAGAAAAACGTGGGCTATAATATTAAGTATCTTTTGGATTTATGATTTTCACTTTGAATGCGATGAAATAACGAATGAGCTAGCTATATTTCAGATCAAACTGGTAAATATCAGACCTGAGGATATCGTGGAGGGCAACGGAAAACTGACCCTTGGATTAATATGGACAATCATCCTAAACTTCCAGGTCTCAGTCATAAAACAACGTCAGCACGAGGAACAAATGCAACAGTCACAGCATCGGCTTAACACTTCTGCTAGCCAGGTTAACATTCACTCACACCCGCTTATCAGTCATCACCCAAAGTATATCTTGCGAGTCCATTAGAAGAAAATGCGAACGTTGTCCCATCCATAAATTTGTAGGATGACATGTTTGCTGCATTATTAGGAAAAAAGTTAGAAACTAATCTAAATTTGTTCATTTCTCTGACTTTTCGCTCAATCTTTTCTCTCTTCCACTCTTTTCCCTATTTTATTTATGCATGCACTTTTTTATCTGTGGTTATACTTACACCTCATAGGCTCAAATTTGTCTAAATTCATAGTACAGTTAGATTCTTTAGATACTGTTATCTGCTAATTTTTCAAAAAGGAGCTAGTGTTATCCTCACAACAATTCATAGTGCTAAATGCTTTCTTACCTTAAGTGCTTCTGCTTTGTGTGCATATTTGGTTTATTTACAATTTTGCCCAGTATTTATTCACAAACTTTAGTTTTTACGTGAAAGCAAACTAGCAGAAACGGACTATTAAGACCTTACGTGCGTCAAGTACTCAGATCACAGTAAAACCTATTTTCTTTTCTTATGGTCACTTACATAATCCTAAAAATTATCCATGAGTAATTAGGCAGTATACTCATGTTCATCTAAATGGTATTTTGGCACAAAATGTCTAGAAATAGACCGTAATACGAGATTGTTGTCAACAAAATGGTGTTTTTCATACCCACCCACATCTTACAGTGTACCAATAAATCAAAGTTTGTTTGAGCGATGTACGGCATTTTAATTGTTCATACATACTGCTGTAAATTTAAAAGAAGTGCTCTACGCCCTAAGAAATAAATATCCGAAATAAGTAAGTATGGCATTAAAGGAATATTAGTGCATACAAATAAATATTTAATAGGTTAAAGAGGCACTTAATTCTCTTGTGTCCCTTAAGTAAGGTGAAGATAATTGCACTTTTCTAATATTTTTGTAGCGCTCCCCTCTTTACGAATCACACACCCACTTTTCCATTCTCGAGTCTTAGTTTTGGACACGCTACTTGTTTTCCAGCGACGTAGTGAGTAATGAATGCCACCACAAGCCACTCCCTTCTCAGTGCATGATGGTTACGGTGTCTAATTCTGCAAATAGCGGTGTTTTGTTAAATCTCACTAATATATTGGAATCATTCACACTTTTCCGTAGTAGAAGAGATGCACGTATGTGAAGGTACACCCTAATGATGCTGAAGTAGACAAATATAGCTACAAATAGTACTAGGTTATAAGGTATTTGAAAGTAATATATTATAGACGAAGTTATGAATTTAGCGCCATTTTTTCAGCTAGTTAGAAAAAAGTGTGAAAATAACCATAGGTTGATGCCTGATGCCAAGAATACTTTGTGGTTAAATGTTATGTAGTAATATTTGCGAAATAATATGGGAATGAACCGATTGATTAATATAATAAACTAGTAAATTCCTTAGTGGGCTACTATTCAGAGGGAATCAGATACGCTCTGATCAAGCTCCGGTTCTGCTAATCACTAATCGTTTTAATTTGCATTATCCATGCAATGGCGCGCGTACTACAACCCGAACGCAACGCAACAACCGGATCGTGGCTTGTTTCTCTCGGAAATGACTGTTATAGCTCACTGACTGCTAGAGAATAATAATTAATAACATATCTCTATGTATGGTCTGATACGCAATCTGTTACTTGATCTCATAACCAGATTTCGATTGAGAGTCACTTGAGAGCCGATAGTTTGAATGTAAAGTGTACGCTGTTTTATCGAAGTTATATCACTCGCTAGTGGTATGACAGATTAGATAAATGGTATTCTAATGTGTTTGTGAGAATTTGATGCCAATATTTCTTAGATCATGCAGTTTACCTGGTTCTGGGAACTAGGTCCTTGGGATATTTTCATATCCTCTTTATTTAAGAAATACCACTAACAATCTACAGAAACTGGATTATATATTGTAAAAATGTTCTTTCCTGACATTTTCCAGACCGTTTTTGTACCTTCTAATGGTTTCATAAGATACAAGCAAATTTTGTAGTTTTTTTTGGCCATTCTCTTATCAGTTGTCTTTTCGGGAGCGACGCTCGATATCAGATCGTTTCCTTTAGATTTTGTTCCTCTGTAAAAACAAACATTACATTTCCCGCCAAGCTGTAAATAGCTGGCGGCTTTTCTGCTTCGAAAGTCACTGCCAGCAATACATTTTTATACTATGAATCAATCGTTGAATTGATCGATATTCCGACATCCTTACGAGCCAAGATTATTCCTTATGTGTGAAAAATACTTATTCTGCAGCAATCGATTTCAGGAATTGTTAATCTAAACTTTATGCATTCTGCGTATATATGTTCTATTTTCCACTTTCGATTTATACGATAAGCGTTTTTACTCAAGACGGTAGCTACTGTAATATATTCTGATCTATTTTTTTCACTTATAAATTCTCTGTTGGTCTTCTTACTAATCATTTTAAGTCACTTTCTCACAGGAAGGAATTGGCCACTATTAAGATTAACTACTATTTTTACGACACTGTAGTTTCTATGATTATTAACTATTCTCTGCCTTTGACATCGCTAAATACTGATTATATACCTTACCACTGTCATCTGCGAAACATAGGCCATCCCTGGATTCAAGGTGTGGTCGACATGGCTATTGAAATAGAAGAATTCAAAACAGGTCGCCATCAACCATCGCCTCTCGCGGGTCGCACATTGGGCGGAGCGACTCCGCCCGCGCACCGCCAAACCCATCCCTGCAACTGGTGTGAGGCGTACGTGTGGAATGCGCCAGAGAGCTTAGCACTACTATCATTGCTGCTGTTACTAGTTGCTACTACACTAACTATGTACAAAGTACTGAGATCATATTCAAAGAAGGCAGAACGGAAACAGGAGGTCTCTCGAGCAGCAGATTCGCGGAATGGTCACACTGTTTACGAGAATGGTCGGAATGGACATGTCATGGGTTACACTGGGAATGGACATGCGGGAAATGGACAACTCCTAGCTGTTGATAATCGTCATCTAAGTAATGCTTACGCTGCAGGTCAAGCTTTTTCGGAAAGTAGTTCCTATGAGACCAGAGAACATTTTGAAAGGAAAGTTCAGAGAGTTAAGAAGACAAGGGGAGAGAGAGAGCGCTCACGAAGTGCTCGCCGAGGGGATGAGGTAGGGAGTTTATCTTTTAAAGTCTTTTACTAACATTTTTGAAATATATCTATATGATCTTGCATTTTTCACTTATTGATTTTTTTCTGTAGTAACATTATAGGCTATGCAAAATAGGTATATGAATATTTTTTAAATATCACTATGGTTATAATATAAAACACTAGAAAACTAACTTGGCTAGAAAATATTAGAGTACGGAATAGGTAATTCAAAAGACTCAAATACTGTTTTTTGAGATTAATTGCTATTATGTATATTTCTATTGCTACTATAGCTAAGACTAAGACCGACTATTGATGTGTTCATCTTGCGGGGCGTAGATAACCTTGTCTGATTCAGCGTCCACATAGTGACCCTTCGCCTTTATTGCTGTGGGACCTGCCTATATTGCCTTTGTTAAGTTTTTTCCTTATGATCTAGTTAAACACGTTTTATCACTGTTAATCGACGAATCTAATGTTTAATCAAATCATAAGAACATTTCTATTTCTTTACTTTCTTTTAATCTTATTTGCTATAAGATACTACATGTTCAATTGGTCAGTAATTCAAGATTATCCTCGAGGCTTTGGCTAGTAATTTTGTGTTAAGGTGAAAGTAATAACGTTAAATCCTTAGGCTTAAAGTATTTCTGATATTATTTAGGTGTATTCAAAACAGGCAATCTCAAGAGGTTTTCTTTAGCTGGTTTGAGACTACTGGAACCTTGTCTGTGGGACTGATGGGTTTCGTCGCAAGACCACACCCTTGTTACAGTTGATTGCACCACCAATCTATCATTAGAAATTCTGGCATTCTAAGTGGGAAATTTAGAAAAGCAATATTGATATACACTGACTGCATGTAGTTATGGGAAAAAATTTATGAGCACGATGTGATTAGTAATTATTATAAGTGAACATTTTCATCCTAATTTTACAAATGATATATATATATATAATATTCATAGTTTATAAGTATTGGAGTAGATTCTCGTAGTAACCAGGTGGCTTTGTGGTGTGAACTGTAAATGTGGCAGCTTTGTAAATAATTCTCTATTCCTGCAAGTAGTTTTGAAAAGTTATATTAAATAGAGGAGTAATTAACAAAAAAATGGAATAAACGTCAATTCGATTCATTATTCTTAAATTGATTTATTTCTTCCATCTGTAACAGCAGTGATTTCTGTTGTCATTTCAAGTCTCAAGGCATAATCTTTGTCTGCGAGTGCCCAATTTCTACCAGAAATTGCGATCCAAAACGCAAATACTTGCAATAGTTTCTGTTATCCTCAGCTGCCCAATAGCTTGTATTTTAACGATATAACAACGTCTAACCAGATATTGATATTTTAATAAAATGAAACGTACAAATTTTTGTAGCAATGTCTAACTCAATGCATGATCATCAATACTAGTAAAATACTATCATATAGTGTTTGTTACGATTTGGTATGACTAGTGGAGTGGGTGGAAGTTCCGTCAAGAAAGCACACTTTTAGAGTGATGTAGTTATCTATTTCAGGTGTCAGATGTACTTCATGGTAGCGACGCTACATCAGCGCGTGATGCGTTGCTGCAGTGGGCTCGTAAGGTTACAGCAGGATATCCTCGCGTGAATGTGACCAACTTTTCGTCTTCGTGGAAGGACGGATTAGCGTTTAATGCCATATTACACAGATACAGACCTAATCTTATTGATTGGAATAAGGTATGGGTTTTTCTGCGCTCTATATTCCATTTGTACTTCTCTTCATTTTGTTATTAATTTGTATGTTTAAAATGTGCTTCTGCGTTATCTTATGTCAACTAGCAAAAATTCATCTACAGAATTACTTTAGAAGTCCACTATTGTAGATATAAATTGCTTATTACATCATCTTACTCACTAAGTATGCAGCTAACGATTTAGAAATGCTAGCTTTCAGACGAAATAAAATGTCTTAGTGGATGTTAATCAGCCTATGATTTATTATTAAATAAACAATAATATGAATTTATTTTTTAAAGTCATAAATTGGACAATGCTTTGAATTTTTTTATGAATCAGTAAATCAATTCAAGTCATTTTGACTTGTGGCTATTGAGCATTTTCATACTCACTATAATTGATAAATGAAACTAAGATATTATCATCTCAGCCACTTTCAAACGCTATATATTATATATTCCGCAATTTGTTTGGTCGTTTTGTGACTAAGAGAACGTAATGCGACGGCGATTACAGTCAATATCGGTGAAGTAGACAGATTTAGACGGTCATTCACACGATTAAAGTTCTGCAATTTTTGTGGTACTTTGTGCAACCTAAGACATCACTTAATATCAGAATGGACATCTTTCCAGTGATTTTTAAATGAGCTAGTTAATTCCTATTTAGTACCATCATGTGGTTTCGTATTGCAGATTAGCGACCCTTCAGTATCAAATCGTGAGCGACTGGATAACGCATTTGCAGCAGCTGAAAAGGAATTTGGAGTTGATCGTCTTCTTGATGCACAAGATGTTGATACGGAGAACCCCGATGAGAAGTCGATTATCACATATGTTTCGTCTCTATACAATGCTCTCCCTCACCTACCGGAATTATCTAAGGTAATCTTTTTTGTTTGTTATTTTTTAATCCTACTTTCTGTGGAATTTTTTTTGTAGTACTGTAATGTATTATGCCAGTTTTTTTAAAAATGGTTTTAACATACTTTTAACTTTCAATCAAATATTAGTTTACTAATCAGTGTAGTGTTGTTAAACTAATCTTAAATCGTCTATTTCGTTTAATTAATATTCAATGTGCTCGTAGTTGTAGTTGTTGGAAGTGCAAGAAAGCTACATGGAGGAAGCACAGAATTGGCTCGAGTGGGTTGATAAAGCTACAAGACTAGTCAATGATCGACTGTTCAGTGGATCATCAGTTGAACTTATTTACGAGTTAGAGCGATTTCGCGATGACGACTTACCACATAAGCATAATGAAAAGTATCATCTAGCGGAGGAGTATGATTATCTGGAAAAATCTTTGAGAGGAACTGATCACTTTACTATACCGTCACACTTAAACACATCAGCTCTTCATCGAGCTTGGAATACACTTTTCGAATCAATTGAACAGCGTTTGGTGGTGCTCAAGGAGAATGCTGTAATACAGGTTATCCATGTTCTCGTCTTAGTGTTGCCCTTTGTAGACCTGCTTATGCGTATCTATGGTTAAAACGTGCTTACTATGACCTGTCAAATAACTTATTGCATGTGGATGGTAATTGGTCTGTGTGCCAAAGTTGTGTTTAGCCATTACCTTTGTTACTTCTTTCTTCATTGTCGGGTATGCCATTAGTTATTTTCAGAGCAATCTAAACGACCTAATCAGCAGACTTACTCGGGGAATAGGAATTACAAATGAAAAACTCGACCTTATCCTGCAACGTAGGCTATTTCCAAACTTTTTATATGTATATATTTCGTTTTTTTGAACATGATATTTAGCAGTATATTTGATATTTATTCCCCATTTTTGTCTCTTAGGAATCGAAGATGTGGAATCACGAGTAGACACTTCTCGGCCTGGGGAGGTGGAACGTCTTGTAAACGGTATCATCGAAGATCTTAACAATCTCGAGAGTCCAATCAGTGGATTCTTTGAAGACGTTGAAGAACTTAAGACACATAATCATCCCGAAGCCAATGACTTCTACCGGCAGTTCGTATTGTGTTTATATTTGACTATTTGCAAATTTTTGGAAGTCCTTTTTTAATCTATTTTTTTTTATTCTCAAAAGCTTAACCATTTAGAATTTATATTTTTATACTACTGCAGTTTCTGAATACCAACTGATTACATAAATTATCACTGAGTCGTTTTGTCTAGGGTCTACGGTCTACACCAACGGCGTACAGCATATCTTGATCGTCTAACAAATCAACTTCTTGTGCGACTAGGTATTCGCACTGAGAACCTGAGAAAAGAAAATGCTGCTCGCCTTGAATCCATTCGCACCTCTACGTTCAGTCGAGTTGAAGAATGTATAGAATGGGTTCGCTCCCGACTGGTGCGTAAACAGTTCCATTTAGTTAAAGAAGATAAGTTTTTATAGTGACATGTCTTAAATAACCACATGGTATTGAATTGAATCTGGAAATAGGATCAGCCACCATTTCGCATGTAAATATACAATTGTATAAGCTACAAGCATTTATCCTAGTGTTTTGTGTCAACTTTGTGAACATAATTGGACGATATTCTCACTGTAATAGCTTGCATAAAATGAATGTTAAATCTCTTACATAAAGGTCACTTCATGCCAAATATCAAGTGCGATTTAAAAATACTATTTTCAGGAAAAGTTAACGGAGATGGAATTCTTGGAAGACCTAGAAACCTTGGAGGAGATGTTTGAGCAACATAAACTGGACAATAGAGATATTCAGGACTTCCGTCAGAACGTTGACGAATGCATTGCCAGACAGGTTCACTTCATCTTGTCTGTTTAACTTTATCGATATTGCGGGGTAAGATTATATCTGATAATTGCATGCGGTTTGATGTGTGATTATATGAAGGTATTAGGCGTATATTTTATTTTCACAAGGAACATGAGTCTGTACTGGTAGGGTGTTGTGTAGAAACGGACCACTGTTGTTTAGGTGTGCTTGTGTTTGTTTGTTTACCTAATATTTCCATAACTGAAGTGATACATTAATATTTGTAGTGTGTACGGTGGTGTGTGCGCGCTGGTACATCCAGTTTTTCATGTTTGTGCGAAATTGCACACTACTAGAACGCGGACCCTAAAACGCTTAATGAAAGCTTTGTTTGAGCAGTCAGATTGAGAATTAACCTTGAATACAAGCCTATTACTACTCTTTTAAATGCGCGATATGAAGGTTGACAGCACCTGGTAGTTCATAACTTAATGTTGCTAACTTGGCTCTATGTTTGGAGGTGATTTCTGCATTTTTAAGCATTTACTTCTGAGCAAATGCATATTGGTGCTTGCAAGAGGCAATTAATATCAATTAAATGTTCATTTCATGACAGCTTAATGAGATGATCGACTTATTGCTAATAAGACCACCTGAAGGGCTTTTTCTAGATTTTATTTAGCAGTACACTGATTTTACCTCAAATGTTTCTGTTTCGGAGTCTAGTGGCAAAATTTTAGTAAATAGATTTCGGTGGTACGGAAGAATAGAATTCATTGTGACGATAACGAGAAAAGTGGAAGAACCACTACTTTAAAATTGAGAACATTTGAAAAGAAAGTGGGATAATATCCTACAGATTTAGCATTTTACTTACACCACACTGTTTTCACACAAAAGTTTAGTGATTATACACCTTCTAGATACACTAGGTTTTAAGACAATTTCACTTATTGTCAACATATATAGGCTGAAGTCTCTGCGGAGGATACCTATGAATATTGTGAACTACTTAGAGTTCTTGAATCTGAATATCAACAATTGAGGGATCTATCAGCTGGAAGAATGCTAGATTTGGTTAGCTATTATTTATGAAAAAGTAAATTTGTTCACTTAATGATTTACTCTTAGAATTAGTGTAATGCTAGTGAAATATGCAAAAATTAAGATTTGTATTATCTCTGTTGGTTTTTTTCTTGTAGTATACGTGTTTTATAGGATTCTTTAATTGCCTTTGTGCGAGCTGCTCAGATGGAACTTGTGTGGGTATCTGAGAGGGAAGAAATCGAAGTTACTCGCAATTGGTCTGACATCAAACAACTTGATCTTCCAATGCTCACCAACTACTATAAGCAGGTGCTTTTTATAAATTTTACAAACACTTCGTGAACTCAGAATCTGGTGTATCTCTTGTTTTTGCTTAGTTCGGTAGTGATCAGTCGGCCGCGTAGCTAATAAGACATGATTACTGGTGAGTGGGAGGAGAACGGAGCGAACCGGTTGCAGAGGAATGCGACCACTGCATTGCACATTTTTGGCATTGGGTGTGGCACTGGCAGTCTGATGAGACGATCAAAAGGGAACAATAGCGCTATTTTAAGATAAAAAATAACGCATAGTTTTAAAAAAATAAGGTTAATTTCTGCGCTTTTATAAGCCTTTAGGACTCAGTAATGGTTTTCTCAGTATAATTCTCAAAATTACTACATGAAAGTTTCATTATTATCAGTTGCAAGGAATACATTATCGCAGTATAAGAAGGGCAAATATTGGATTACAATTCTTTTAAGTGTAAAATATAATTTAACCATATAAGTTAGTCAAAAACGGGTTATAAGGGTTGTTACGCTAGAGTCTTCGCAGTTCTATTCTTAAGAGACCAATAATTCTAAACATTATGAGGCATATATTAACTTATCAGTGGTAGTTTATAAAAGAAAGATAATATAAAAAGATGGGGAAGGATTTCCTTATGATGAATTTATAAGTGGAAATCTAATGTATAGAAAAGGAATGGTCACATTATTTAAATCTATAATCGTTGTATGGCTTTCAAATGTAAGTGAGAATTTTAAAAGGAACTGCAAGTTTCTTCCTAATCAAATGTTGGCTTCAGTTACTACACGAAATGGAGCTACGCGAGAAGCAGTACAACGATGTCCATAATCAGGGAGCTGCACTCTTGAATCAAGGGCATCCCGCCGTCCACGTCATTGAAGTGTATTTGAGAACAATGCAAAATCAGTGGGACTGGCTATTGGCATTGAGTAAATGTCTAGAGGAACATTTGAGGGATGCGCTCAACCTTAAATCGGTATGTATTATTTGGGTTCAATTATATGTGTAAGAGCTCTAAAATTGTAATGTAGAAGAAAAACAATTAGGTATAAAAACAAAACTCCTTAAATAATAATAATTGTATTCGAAAAATTTCGTTCAAATATTAATATAGTTGAGTCAAAGTTTAGATTATAGAGTTCAAAGCACATTTCTTTATTACCGTGAGTTTTCTATTGTTCACTTGAGGTTGTTTTGCATTTGAATTTGTATAGATGGGTGATCAGGGCCAGGCTGAATGATTGAGTGAAGGTCATTGGCGGACAGTTAGGCAACACGGCGAAATGTTTATCAGGGAGCGAAAACATAATGTGGTAGAATGATATACATCATGATCCAGAGGGAAAGATCATACAAATTAATAGAACATCGGCACTTATTGTGAAATCATCATTTTTAGGATTAAAATTTTGTTTTGAAAGTAGGAAAATAATATTAACAAGTCAATGGAGGCAATACAGTTGCAGAGAATGTAAAGCTGAGTAATTTAATCTCACTTTTGAGAAATCTTAGATTTATTTATTTGATAGTATACCAATTTTTCTTTTAGTTCATGGAGGAAGCATCTGATGCTGAGAATTGGATAGAGGAACAAGCACAACGCTTAGAAAATAATTACAACAGGACTGATTTCAGTCTTGAAGAAGGGGAACGATACCTTCGAGAATTGGACGAGATAAAGGTAAATATCTTAATGTTATTTATGATTGTATGAACATTAGGACTGTTAAATTGAGGTTTTAGTGCAAAATCCTGAATTACAGGAAATTCTGAATAAATATCATAGTGTACTAATGGCTTTAACTGAGAGATGTGCTACGATTTCTCCACTTTGGCAACGTGGAGAACGTATAAGTCGTCCCATCACTGTCATTGCACTATGTGACTATACAGACAAAAACCTACACATTAAAGCTGGTGGGCTTAATAAATTTCAAATTGGATGTTTTTACATCCATGCTAATTTGATTTTGTAAACCTATATGATACTTAGGAATGTATATTTTTTTACAAGTAAATTGAATTTCTAATCATTGCAGGAGACGATGTAACTCTTTTGGACAACTCAGATTTAATTAAGTGGCAAGTTCGTGATCTTTCGGGTACAGAAGGAACAGTGCCGTCCGTAGTCTTCCGCATCCCACCTCCAGATAGTAAATTGACAGCTTATCTCAATCGACTACTACAGCAATTCGAAAAATTGAAAAAATTATGGGATAAGAAGCATCGCATGGTTCGCTTCAACATGGTGCTAAATACTATGAAAACCATCCAGTGAGTTCTAAACTTATATAAAATATGGTTATAAGCAATTTAAAATATTCCCATGAATATACGAAGTTATACTTTTCGCACCAAATATTTTTATTTTTGAGCTTAATTGAGAAGAATGCCGCTAATGATTAGCTTTGTTTTTACGTTATTATCTGGTTTCTAACTAGCAGATCATTTATCTTTCGAGCTTGACACATGTCCTTGGCTTGCGTTGATAACCGGTCATCACCTTCTATATATCGTACAATGTTATATATTTGAAGTTTACCAGGACGTGATAAATATCTGTATAGACTAATTTTTGAAACAGTAGAATGAAGAGTGTTTATGAAACTGGAAATAAGAGTAAAGCTGTCAGATTCATATGTATACAATAAGGTGAAATATTTGATCCACTTTTCCGTTCAGAGGCTGGGATCTCGACACTTTCAATAATATTGATCCTGAGCAGCGTGATGCCATTATGCGAGCTCTTAATGATGACGCAAACAAGTTATTGTCTGAATTGGATCCTAATGATCCACTTGCTCTTCGTCTAAAAGAAGAACTTCGTCGAACTAACGAACATTTCTGGAATTTACTTAACGCCAGTCAAAAACCACCTGGTAGGACGAGCTCAATTTTATAATGTTCTTTATTTGTTGTCGATCTCGAGAATTGAATTGATGCCTTTTGTTTATCCTATCACTGTACTATAGGGAGTTTGCACCTTAATGTAAACAATCTAAATTTATGTTGTATTAAACAAATTAATTTCAGAACCAGACTATTCTAGTCAGTTTGATGATAAGATTGGCGAGCTTTTGAGGAAACTAGAGGAGGCTTGGCGCAAATTGAATGATAACGTTGGAAAACCAGTGTCTCGAACTCCTGAAGAATTGGAGAAAGTCATTATTGACCACAAACAGTTTGAGGATGCTCTACAGGTTTCATATTTTCAAATTAAAAGGATTAGGTATACTTTGTCAACATATTTTTGTTCTTCCAGTTAGTAATTGATTTCACTACAGAAAATTACAGTTTACTAAGAGTGAAATAATGTAATCTAAAAATATAAGCATATATAATTATAGTAAATAAATTAGATATATCATGTTTCTAGCAATATATTTCTGTACAGTTTAAAAATTGTAGGCTTTGGATGCAGATGTTGCTAATGTGAAAGAATTGTTCCGCCAACTACCTAATCCAACCCCCACACAACGAGTGAACAATGATCGACTTAACTCTTTGTGGGAAGACTTGTGGGATCTGTCACGGATGTACGTCGAAAGAATAAAGGTAAGTTTAAATAATAATCATGGTTGATATATACAATAAATACATTGCTTATGACGTCAGGTTTTGGAATCTGTCCTTAATGGGATGATTGAAGTAGCTGATATTGTACGAGCTCACGAAATTACACTGAATTCGTTTGACGATTTACCGGCTGCACTAGATAAGCTACGTGGTCACCACTCCCAGCTTTTGGAAATGAATATGGTCTTACAGGTCAAATGATTTTCGATTGGAAATTAATCTTTTAGAACTAAAACTAATTTTAAAAAAACTTTAATTAGTTCACATTCATTTGGTTTTTTACGATCTGCAAAGCATACAAAAAAATCTACTAAAACAAATAGGCTTTCAGCTATTACTGATCCTTTTTGTTTAACCTAAATTTTTGCAATAAAGTATTTTAAATTTAAGCAACAACAAACGGTTATCGATGCACTTAACAAGAATGTTGCTCTGTTGCGGCAACATGTAGCTAGAACAAGAATTGATCAAAGCAGGTGTGTTTATTGCCAAGTAGTATAAATTAAGACTACAGTTATTCATGTTATTATTGATAAACTTATATGGTAAGACTAATTGTAGTCATCCTGATGTTGATCGCATAGAAGACGAAGTACAACAACTAAATGTTCGTTGGGAGAATGTAGGTGCTCAAGTTGCAGAGCGTTTAAGAGCTGCCGAACGAGCACTTCAAACTCAGATGGTATATAGGTTTGTTTGTTACATTACAATTAAAGAAAAAAAATACTAGTACTTTCTACGCAGACATCTTGCAGGAGTGAATATGAAAATGAAATGGCGTGGCTGGATCGTGTTGAGGATACGATCAATAAGTTGCGCAAGCCTGAAGACCTACGTCCAGAAGAATATCAACATCAGCTTGATCTTCTTGTAGCTGAATATGCTCAATTACAAGAGCGCACTGAAGCTATAGAAAATGTTAATCGCGAGGGTGGAAAATTTATCCGAGAAGCTAAGGTGAGAATATATTAGATGCTACTGACTCACTAATAGATGAGGAAATATCGTGGATGGTATATTATTATAATTTATAGAATAAAGATGGTAATAATATCATTACAGTTTATTTTTGGGAAGATTTGAACCAGAAGAGTACAAAATATTATTTCTTATGCTATACAGGAAGCATTTTAAGACTATCACCTTTAATGAAAGTGTTTTTAATAGAACTTAGTTTTAGTTTCATTTAAGGGTTACGATAGTCGCATGGGTCAGTTTCGTGACACAGTTGTCGGTATCCATGGATCGCCTATTCAACATGAGTTCCGTCGTACAAAACCTCAACCAAAGAATGGAGCCCAAATTGTTACAGAAGAGTTAGAGGCACTGAATCGTAGATTTGCTCAATTAAGCAGTCTCATTCTTGAAAGAAGGAATACCATGCAGGTCCTTATACAGAATTGGAAACGACAAAAACAGGTTAGTTTTTAATGCCATTATTTTGTTTATGATAATATTCCTATTCTAACATAATTCTTATTATTTACCACACTAACTGCATTGCCTGAGATAGGATAAAAAAATTATTTTTACATGTTTGGAATTTTTACAAAATGAAACTTCAATATTTTTGATTGTAGTGGAAACAACCTTGGGCAAAGTAGGTCCTAGTTATGGGAAATAGCTGAAAATTATGTTAGATATATTTTAAGAACATTATTTGCACTTACCAGTAATGATAGTCCGAAAAATATTGACCACAATCATAAAAGCTAGAAATCATAGCTCAGTATATATTGGGTCGGTTTCTATCTCAAATAACCACCTCGATCCGTACACCTCTTTTAGCCTTTAAATCTCAATTACACATTAGGCGTATGCAAGAGTTGTACGATTTGTTTGGTCTATGTAATTGTTTAGAAATGTTATAATTTCATTAGTAGACTAGTTAAATTCCAAATAAACGTCATAGTATCATCACTGTACAACTTATGCGAACGTCTATTACAGTATTTTCATGCTATATTTGAATAATCCAGCCACTAGCCAGATAACTAGTTTCAGCCTATGCTTTGTGCGCCCATCGCACTTCACTAACCACTCTATAGCTAGAGTGCTTTTCAGGCTAGCCAACTACTTTTTCGTGTGCAACAACACACTTTCCGTTAACAAAATGACAGTTGGATTGTGTGCTGTGTGATTACATTGTTTCCCTTAGTTTCGTGCAGTACTTTTTGCTGCTTGCACTCGCTCAGTGTGCTTGTAGTCATTGCCTGTTCTCCCTAATTGGTTCCCGTCCTACTCGTACTCCACTTCTCTGTCTTCCGTGTGCTTCTAGCTTTCACCTTATTTGCCATCGCGGTTTACTGGTTGACGTGGTTTTAGTGAGTAGGTGGGGTCGAGATGTCCAGACTTGGGGAGTCCAAGCATAGTTTACAGGAGGAAGAAGATAGGAGGAGGGCTGAAGAGGAGGCTAAAAGGAGGGCATTTGAAGCAGCTAGGCTAAAAGCATTGGAAGATGCTGATAGACTAAGAAGGGAAAGAGAAGCTGCTGAAGCTGCTCGTAGAGCTGCCGAAGATGCAGATAGAGCTCGTCGGCTGGCAGATGAGGCAGAAAGAGCTAGAAAGATGGCTGAGGATGCAGAAAGGCGTAGAAGGGAAGAGGAGGAACGTAGACGTAGAGATGAAGCGGAACGAAAACGGCGAGAAGATGAGGATCGTAGACGAAGGGAAGAGGACGAACGTCGTCGTCGTGAAGAGGAGGAGAGAAGGAAGGTAAGTGTGTGGCAGAGTGTGCCGCCTAAGCCTCTAATGAGTGTTTAACAGCAAATGTGTGATTCTATCCTCAGTTATTTATAATAACGTTCTAGGTTTAGCGGATTCAATAGGAGAGGGGTTATTTCTATTTCCAGATGCCTCCTCTCAACATTGTTCAAGGAAACCAAATGCATGAAGTAGTAGGACAAGAAAATCCTGATGAGTGGGATGTTATGGGAGACCTTCCAGAGGTAGCTAAAATTACAGAGCATGAAGACGAAATGCAGATGTACCAAGAAGAGACAGTTACCAAAACACAATTTTATGAAATGGAGGGAACTCTTCACAAGCAAACGGGAGAAATTTTGAATTTTGTTGAAACTGTACGTCAAGGACTTCTTGATTTACGTTCTGGTGGTGGCCAATTTTTTGATATAAATGCTGGTAAAATTAGTTTGCAGCAAGCTGTTGATCAGGGTTATATTGAAGGAACTTTTAACGAAGTACTGAATACTCATTATGGAATTCATCATCCTGAAAGTGGTAAAAGCTTGAGTCTTCTTGAAGCTATTCAAATTGGACTCTACGATCCAGATACCAGACATTTATACGATATCCAAACTCATGATATTTTGGATACCTACTCCTGGACTAGTCAAAAAATTGTCGATATTAATACTCAAAGAAAACTTATTAAGATGGGTATTCTAAAGTATCCTCCTGTTTCTCTTCAGAGTGCATTTGAGCAAGGTTTACTAGATGCTGTTTCTGGTCAGTTAACAGGAAAATACACTAAGGAATCGATGACACTAAAAGACGCTCTCTATGCTGGTTATCTTCAGCTCTCCGTTCCTCAGCCTGTAACAATGATTGCCATTACTCTTACAGATCTAATTGAGAATGGTTTTATAAATGCAAACAATGGTGAATTCAGTGATCGTAATACAGATGAAAAACTTACACTAAAAGATGCCATATCAACAAAATTTGGTCTTCTCAATCTCTACATTCCTGAAGTGGTCAATACGGATAATAATAAACGACTCAATTTAAAAGATGCCACAACGCGTAATGCTATCAGTATTCGCAATAACAATTTTACAGACTTGCAGCATAGGCGAAGCTTGTCTCTTCGTGAAGCTTACCAAGATTCGCTTATTTGTAAGCCAATGACATTGACAGAGATGAGTAACAAGGATCTAATTGATTCGACAAATCATTTCATTGATAGAGGGACCAAACATAGGCATACAATTCTTGAAGCTATAGCTGCAGGTCTTCTTGATCCCGATGTTCGTCATATTGTTGACCCAAACGAGAAGGATGTAATTTCCATCGCAGAAGCTATGGAACGAGGTATTCTTGGACCTGATGGGAAGATTATTCTCGAAAAGCAACAGAAGGAGTTCACTATTCCCGAAGCTGTGCGGGAAGGACTTCTTACTAAACGTGTTCGTCATAGCATTTTTGATGTTAAAAGTATTTTAAATACTGTAACCGGTAGCAATATGAGCTTCAATGAAGCTGTAGATGCTGGTGCTATCGTTTTAAACACTGAAAGAGTAGTTGATTTGGCTACTCAAGAAAGTTACTTAATATCTGACGAAAACGCGAAAAGAATAGTTGATCCCACACTTCATGATCTTCTCGTGAAGAATATGGGGATAAAAGGAGATCGTGGAAATTATAGTCTAAGCGTCATTAAAGCTGTTACGAAGGGAATAATTGATCCATCAAAAGCTGTATTCTTTAACCGTAATACTAAGCATGAGATGACACCTCGTGAAGCATATGAAGCTGGTCTTGTAAGTCTTCGTGGAGCAATTCAGGTAGCTGCTCTTTTTGATGTACATCCTTCACTTATGACACCACTGAAGAAGGTTGAGCAAAAAAAACGCGTTAGTCGACCAGGCCAGATAAGTCTAGATCTTGCAACTGATCAGGTAAAAGTAAGTCTTGCAGAAGCGATGAAGCAAGGTTTAATCGATTCGCGAAATCAACGGTACCGCGAAGGAGATATAGATATCAGTCTTCAAGATGCATTAAATCAAGGGCTTATCGATCCAAGTAGTGAGTGGATTGTTCCAGCAAAGGATAAAGGGGTTGGACCAATTATTGAAGAGAAAATAACTGAGAGTGTGACTGAGACCGGGCAACAATTAGCGCCCAAGTTTTATCCTGATAAGAATATTGAGGAGTCTATTACAACAGTGAAGCGTGTTCGAACTACTGAAACTACGGCGTTAGGTGGCCCTGGAGGAGTATCTGTGTACAGAGCAATCACAGGAGGCAAAGGTGCTATGGAAGTACCTGTCAATGGCTATCATATTTATGAAGCAGAAAGGAAAGGAATAATAGATTTGACTACAGGTAATATCTCTTCACCCAACGTTGACCGTGCTATTTCGTTTGCTGAGGGAATTCAGCTTGGAGTAATTGATTCGTCCTCTATTACTGTTAAAGATCCTAAAACTAATAGAATGATTAGCGTCAAAGATGCTCTGGAGAAGAACATTATGAACAAAGACGGATCAGTTTCTCAGTTTGGAAGATCCTTAAACATTGAAAAGGCAATAGAAGAGAAATTAATTGTTGTAGATGCTGAATCACTTGTGCCGTCTAGTAGTACCACCAGAAATATAATACAGATTCCTTCTGGAGGAGGACCCGTCGTTAGTTTCCGTCCTGTTGGTGTCCCAGTTGTTGAAGAACACGAGCAATCATGGTCATTTGATTCTACAAAAGGAGTTCTTGTAGACCATCTTTCTGGAGAACATCTTTCATTAGAAGTAGCATTAGCGACAGGAAAGCTATCTCCTGAAGATCTCTCAGTTCGCGATGCGCTGACTGGTCGCGAAATGAGCTTTAACGAGGCTGAAAAATGGGGAATAATTGATAGTAAACGGGGATTTTACCTTGATAAGAACGAGAATAAACGTATGTCATTTACTGAAGCTGCTCAACAGCATCGTGTGTATCCAACAGGAGGAGTTCCTGATAATGCAGGAGATGCTATTCATACTACTGTAAAAGTCCAAACTAGAACTCAAGTTGCAAAGAAAGAAGCAACTTCAAGTGGGGCTCTTTTGGCTGACAATACACTAGGGAAAGCATTAAGTCTTGGATGGTATGAGCCAAACAATGGAATGTTTACTCACCCTGATACCCAAAAACAATTGACTTTAAAAGAAGCCATAATTAAAGGATTATTTAATCCTTACGACACAACTGTTATCGATAAGAAGAATAATAGGACTCTTTCCCTTCTTGAAGCTATTCAAGAAGGGATTGTAGACGATACTGCAGGAACTGTTTTAGATACACAGTCTAGAGAAAAATATGATTTGAATTCTGCCTTAAATAGAGGTATTTTGAAGGGGAAAAATTTTGGGGACTCTCTCGAGTCTGGGCTTTTTTCTGGTCGCCTTGATTTGGCTACCGGAAAATATACGCAACCTGGTGGTATTAGCGTACCTCTTCACGAAGCTGTTAATAAAAACCTTGTTGACCATAGCTCAATTGTGGTACGAGATCCAGCAGATGGGCATGAATATTCTTACCGAGAGGCCATTTCTCGTCGTATTGTAGATCCAGATCGTGGACTCATTCATAATCAAAGAACTAACGAGGCTACTAGTTTTCCACAAGCGTTGACAACTGGTCTTATTGCTGGAGCAGGATCCACATCTAAACCATCTCATCATAGTCACAAGCTTGTAGAGCAGAAACTCCAGCTAACTCCATTTTCCCCCCAAACAGTAGTCACTAGGGGCAGTAGTGACGGTCGACATGAGTATGTTGACCTTGGTGGTGGAAAACAAGTAATGGTCAAAGTTATTAAAGGGGAAGGTGGTGTTGAAAAAGGAGAATATGTTGATCCTAATACTGGGATGAAATTTACAATACAAATGCACGGAGATCCATTTGTCACGGAAACAAAAACCACAGTAAAAAGCACATCGCAAGTACAGTCTGTAGAATTAGAACCTCATGCTGAGTTTGTGGGAATCGATAGAATTAGAGATAAGAGAAACGGTCGTACGATGTCTCTTGAAGATGCTAAGAGGATAGGATTGGCCCGTGTAGACAAGAAAGGGAAACAAATGACTAAGACCTATTCTGTGTTTAGATCCAATATTCAAAATGCTGTAAATAGTGGAGTTATTGATACACATGGAGAAAAAATCAGTCTGGAAGATTCAATCCGCACTGGAATTGTGGATATTCGTGAATTAACTTATAGACATCCCAAATCTGGAGATTCTATTCCTCTCACTCAAGCAGCGAATATGGGACTTGTAGATGTTACGCTTTCTGAGACTCTTCCCAAAGGAGTCTGCAATCCTGCGAATAATGAACGTATTCCAATATCAAAAGCTATAGAACTTGGTATAATAAATGCACGCACTGGTGAAGTTTATGATCCTCACACTAGAAAACGATTGTCTTGGTTAGATATAGTTAAGTCTGTATACCAAGCAATTACTAGTGACGGGATCTTTGATCCCACCAAGGGGCAACGAGTGCCTGTAACTAGTGCATTAAATGATGGACTTATTAACACTAAATCTGGGAAATACCACAATCCGATTACAGGCGAAGACATCGATTTAAAGGATGCAGTTGATCGAGGACTAATTGATCATGATACCTATGAAACAATTACCAGACCCTTTGTTCAGGATTTTCGCACTAACCGTGAGCTGAGTCTTATTGAAGCAGTTCAGGCAAAATTAATAGACCCCAAGAATAGAACTATTCAGTTGTCTCGGCAAAGTATTGTTCCAATTTCTAAAGCAGTTCAGGACGGACGTATACCCAGAGAGATTGGTGAAAAGCTTCGACGGGTTGACAAGTTAAACTTTGCTGAAGCTTTAGGGAAAGGACTAATCGATATTAGTTCTAACATTTTTACTGATCCAGACACTGGAAGGCAAATGACAATTGCTCAAGCCATTGAACAAGGTCATATCGATACGGGAAATGTGGAAGCGATGGAAGGATCCGATGAAAAGAATCTTAGCAATATTCTAGATTCCGAAGAATTTGATGAAAACTCAGGGCGAATTCGTGACAAAAGGACTGGTTTACATCTAACCTTTAAGGATGCCGTTGAGAAAGATGTTATTGATGGAGACTCACTGCTTCACGATTTGGATAGTGGTCTTACTCTTACTCTACGAGAAGCTCTAAGCCGAAAAAAAATCGATAATGACGGAAAATACATTGCTGGAAAAATGAGAATGAATCTTAGAGACGCCGTAAAATGTGGTATGATTGCCCTAATTGCATCACCTATGAAAGCTGCGCAGGCTGTTGCAGAAGCAGTAAAACGGCGTGATGCAGAAGGGTATAAATTCAAAATAGAAAATTATGATGGTGGTTCCCTGGGTAGTCGAACTAGTGTACCGAAGTTTCGTGAAGAAACTACTATTACCCGATTAACTCCACACAAAACTGAGCCAACACTGTCTGTTCGAATGCGACAGTCTCAGACTAGTCTAGGCGATCGAGCGAGAAGTCTAATTGATGACCCATCAACCATTGCTGAATTACAACATGAATTCCTCTCAAACCTCGAAGCGAATCAGTTTGATACTGATGAGAAAATAATCACAAATCCTTCGGGTGGTCCACGTATGTCTGTACGCGAAGCTGCTGAAACTGGACTTCTCGATGTTATAACTGGTGAAATTGTTGTTCCAGAGTCTGGTAGGAGATACTCTATACCTAAAGCTGTTCATCTCAACTATGTCCAAGGAGATGCAGCAAAGCGACTAATGGAGTCACTTAACATGTCTATAGAAGAATTTAATTTATCTCAGCAAGGAGCTCCTTCTCCTAATTTGACATTCAGTCCTGATGGAAGTAATACAACAAGGACATGGACAAAAACAGTTAACTGGCATGGTCAACCATCTGAATTGCGGAAATCGCGCACTGATCCTTTTGCTCATTGTACCTCTTACACGTCTAGTTCGACAGAATTAGGTCATGACTCTCCATCATGGGCCCGCCGAGATTAACTCGTCAAAAATGGTGGTGATTAAAGAGGATGACCAATTGTGTATCGTTTATATATCCTAGATAATTAAGTGCGATTTTATGGTCACCAATTCTTACGAAAAAAATTCGCCAACCGAACTCAGTTATTTACCAAATAAAAAATTGCTAGCGTTTCAAATGATCTTACCTGAAAACCCATAATTCCATATTCTAAATCACTTAAGGACCTAATTGTGATAAGAAATTTTTGATTCACTTATTGTTTATCCTTAAATAAGTTTAGTGTGACTTTCGTAATGTGCCTTATATTCTCGCTCAATCTAGTTGTACATATTATAATTTCTATTGAACTGTATCTAAGCCTATATTGTCTTCACTGCCAATATAATTCTTAATTGATTCTTCCTAGCAATTTAGAAAGCATAATAATCTGAATACTGTATATTTTTTCAACATATCTATGATTATATTTGAGCTCCTGTGATTTTGAATGAATTAATGTTTATATATAAAAACGCTGTGCTAATATTAAGAGTGAGCAAGAAACAGTGTTTGGAAGATGTTGAGTGGTTAAAATGGCTAGTGGCTGAAAATCTGATAATATGATATGATGAAGTGCTTTATGCAAATTTCAAGCATAATAGTGTTAAAGTGAACTTGTCTGAGACGTTATAAAAATGATGTGATATGAGATTGGTGTGTGTGTGTGTGTGTGAGGATTACAATATCACTACTGCATATAAGTTAGGAGTTTGCTTAAAATGTATAAATGCCCTAAATCTATCAATAAAAACAAGTGCACGTTTTGTACAAAAATATGCTATGGTGTGGTATTATATACTTGGATTTATATTTCAAGGGTTTTACAGTGTCTGTGTAGATTAACTATCAATAGATTTGCGGTAGGTGCTGCAATAGTCATGTTTATATTTACATAAATATAAGTTGTGTGTAGTATGAAGCGCTCTAATCACTTCTCTTATTGAAGTTATCAACTTGTTTTGATAGAAATCTAGTTATGTATAACCTCCGTAATTCACTGGCTTAAAAGAAAAGATTTTATTATTTATTTCATCCAGTAGACATGAGCAAAATTGTTTGAATTCAATTTGGTAAGTGTACAGTATTATATTTAACCTTGTTAATGTGAAAATGTATTGTTTCAGATTGATCTTGATGGAAAACTTAATAGGCTTACTACTGAGGCTCACCAATTTGTAGCTGATCAGACTAAATTGCTAGAAGTTGATGCCGAAGAACTTAATTATAAAGATAGAGTTCAAGCTAGTTCGTTTCTTTACAAGTATTTTAATTTTCAGGACCATCTTTTTGTTTTATTCTAACTTTATTTAAATATCAGTCTTTAAAGTTCTTGAACGTTATTTGCCTTATACATATACACAATCTGTTTAGAATTAGCTGATGTTAATAGTTACTGGCTGCGCGCAACTAGAGAAATAGGTATCTGTGGTGAAGATCTTAAAAAGGTAATCATGACACTATTATTAAATCATTTCAATGTGTTTTTTTAAAAATTCTATTACATTTAAAGTATATCCATTTAGATTTCTGACGCGGACGTCAAGAAACATGTTGATAACGTAATTTCTGATCTAGAGCGTAAATTCAACGGTCTTTGCGAAAATCTTACAGTCATAGATGCTCGGCTTGAAGAAAAGAACAATGCAGTAAATAGACTTTACGACAAGACTTTAAGATTGACAAATGATATAAATGCACTTTATGCGGCAAGTTTTTTTATTATATATAAAAGGTAACATTTATCGACTATAACAAAAAAGGTTAATTTGTAGGATATTAGCGACATGGAACCTATTGGTCGCAGCCAAGAAAAATTGACGAAACAACTCTTGAAATGTGAAGAAATCAATAAACAGATATTAGGGAAGGAGAACGAAGTGGAGACAATAGTGGCTGAATGGAATCGTACTCTCGAAGATGGAATTGTGAACCAGTCACAGTGGGAACCAAATAGGATGACTATTGATGGGGCCAAAAATGTAAGAGAAATTAAACTTTAAATTTTCTGGACCACCTATATTAGTTATTTTGAGTGCATAATAAATGAAACATTCTTTCGCAGCTCAAATTACAACAGTGAAGCCTGTTTTGGTCAATATATATTTATAAATACTGATGAAATCTAAGTTAGTTATATATACCTATAATAAGGCTTTCAATTAAGTAAGTTAAGTTGTAAATAGCCTAGAAGTTGATGACTGCTGGTAGGATAGCAAGTGTTGTTGAGAGGGTCATAGTGGGCGGTTCCTTACATATTTCCATCAGTTCTCGCTTCCTCGTGAAACGTGACCAACAAGATTCTCTAGTTTTGATCGAAATTACATTAATCGGCTACCTATCTAGTTTGAGATATTTTTTATCTTATTCACTTCGAACGAATATAATGCTTTGACCACAAACGAAAATTTGTATCAGTTACTAAACTGTACTGTAAATGGGTGCTAGGTCATCTTCGACGCTAGCACTAAGTTATGCACCTGTGGTTTTACTACCAATTATATATTTAGAGGTTTGATTTTTTAAAAATATATAATTTAGGCATATAGCCATTTATTATTAATAATAAATTATTTTGAATTCCTTCAATATTTTTACTGGGGTAATACTTTGCTCTTGATCCTAGTTTTAATTAATTTGATTACTATTACCATATGTTATAGGTTATTTTTAAATAAAAGCCTCATAAATACATTAAAACATGGAGGAATAGGGCTAAGAGAGTGATGTATTAGTTTTATCATTAGTTAATAACATAATAACTTTGACTTACATTGAAGTAGGATGTTTCTGGTCTAACATTAAACAACAAACAGAGCCGTTCTAGTGAAATTAGAATATCTAAGTTTTAAATTAAATAATTTATAGGTTGTCGGGAAAGCTCGGAACAAGGTGATACAGCGCACTAGGGATATACAGCAAATTCGAGATGACACAAGAAAGCTCGAAAGGTGCGATAATGCTATCTAATGACTCATATTCCCTATATAATGTCAGTTTTGAGCAGCTTATTTTTAAGAGTAAAACGTATCATATGCTAATATCTCCATTTTATTATTTAACTTCTGATAGTAAGCATCGTCAGGTCTTTCTAGAGCGATAGTAAGCCTTCGAAATGAGCGATATATGAAAATAATGTAAGCCTATTACGCTACTATTCTTATGCAACGATGAAACAATAAGTAAAAGCTCTGAAGTTAACCTAAATATGATATTAGATTGTAACAGCCAGTTATCGTGCCCTTTTGTTGCTTCAGTTAAAGCTGATTTTATAACATTACACAACTTTATTGTTGTATAAGCATGTAACTGTTACAGCAGGTAAACGAAGTGCTATGACAATTGTCCTTGATGTAAGCAGAGATAGGTGCCAGCTGTGATTTTTGCTTTGGATCATATTATCAGCATATTATTGCGAAAGCTTACCGCGTATAAAAAACATTTAGTATAGAGAGAATTAAACAAGGGGAGAAGGAGTTTTGCAAATTTCACTAGCTTCATTAACCGGGCGAAAATTTATAGCTTGAAACATGTGCATTACTTAGTTTACTATAGCTTATATAAGACGTTAAATTTGATTTGAGTTTTTACAGTAATGCTACTGCATTAATGGGTGAACTGAGAATTATTGGTTCCTCCGATGTGCTAAAATCTACTGCAACAGTATCAGATCCACGAGAACATTTTGAGAAACTGAAACAACTCAAAGATTCTTTGAAGCCCATTGAAGATAGAGTGAATGTTTTTCCTTTCACATCTCCTTAAATTGCATTTTTCTAGAATAAATAGTGATATTTTATATTAATTTTTTTATATTATGTAGATCGACAATTTTGTGGCAGACTGTAGGCTGCTTATAAAAACTGCTGGTCCTGAGACAGATACAACGGAATTAGTATGTAACATTACATATTTGTTTAGTTATGGCATTTCACGCTGTGTATACCATCATTGAGATATTGTTCCAAATCTTATTGTGAAACACAGAAATACGTAAGTTCTAAAAAAAAATCTCTACTTCGTGATATGTTCAGAATAACTCTCTTGAAAGTGTGTCAAATGTCTGGTCACTAGTTTCTGCCACTATTGCTGAACGAGAAATTGGAATTGATGCTGTAGTTCAGCAAATGGGACGGTGAGAATAGATTTCTTTCCATTTTCCTATCATGGCTTATATATTTTCATTCTTTCTATGTCATCTTCAGTCAAGTGTATAGTTTCTGTTAGTAACGTGTATTAATTTTATCTGGATTGCTGATTGCTAAGAGATAAAATATTTCTATTATCATATTAAGTCACATTATAGTTGTTTTTTTTTCAAATTGAAGATACGAAGATGCACACAAGGCACTGCTTAATTGGCTTGAGGAAACGGAAGAAATCATGGAAAACCAAAGACCACCAGCATCTGATGCTAAGGTAAATTTTAGCTACGAAAGTTTTCACATAAATACTATAATTACGTTTTAGTAATAGGACACTACATGTTTATCCGTTTTTGATAAATATGCATTCAAGTTTCTACGGTCATATTATATCCTTTTTATAGCTTAAGCCTTTGAAATAAATTACGTTGTGTTGATAGGTCTCAAAGGCTCAATTACATGCTTATGATGTTTTACTGAAACATATAGAAGACAAACAAGCTAGGTAAGAATTGACTTATACTTGGATCCTAAATTTATCTTATTATTTGTCGTTTTAGCATGAAAGCATTCTCGTCATTGATTGACAGTATGACTGAACTGAACGAAGATGAAAAAAAGTCTGTGAAACAAAAAGATCAAGATGTTTGGAAAAGGTTCGTATAGAAATTATGCCGGAAACATAATTAATGGTAAATGGTTAAGTGAAAATAATTATTTCCAAATGAACATATTACATTGAAAACTGATAACCGATCAACTTTTAAAACTAACAAGTTATGTTTTAGGTATAATAATCTCTTGTCCGGTGCTCAGGATCGACAAGCTCGCCTCATGGATGCTGTTGATTTGGCTGAGAGACTTGCCGAAGAGATATTTCCACTAGATGCATGGTTGACGCAAGTAAGCCATATTCATTTTATAATATTTATTTGTTATTTTGTGTATCACGACAAATTTCAGGTTGAGTATTTTCTGCTTTCCTTGGAGATTACGGTATTTATTAGAAAACATACTTTCCGAATTTTAGACGGAGAAACGTCTAACAATACTTGCTACTGTCCCAACTGATACAGAAAAAGTGGATATCAAGATGCGGGAACAGAAGCATATCGAAGAGGAAATCACTGAGAAAGGGAAGGACGTAGATCAAGTTCTAACAGTGCGTATATTTTCAATAGAATTAGAGTACAGTGAATTCATTTAAGAAAAGGTTTCTACGAAATATATAAATATATATAGTTTTACTTTAGTAGTTAGTTTTTCCTAAAGAGTAAATTTAACTGGCAATAACCCTAACATTATTTTGTTTTAGATTGTACCAATGTTGTGTGCACTGGTTAAAGTTGAGGATGCAGAGGAATTAGAGACTCAGTCTAATCAACTGTCACGTCGGTATAACTCGCTAGCTGAAAGAAATGAAAAAATGAGAAAACTGTTAGCTGATATGGCAGTTCAAGTCCAAGATTTCGTGCAGGTACATTCTATTCTGAAAATGAGTATGAAAATAACTTATTGAGATTAATATCATAGCAAAATATCAGGACTCCGAGTTTATGGAACTTTTTAAAGAGTATTTTCATGTTCCAAAAATAAAGTTTAATACTAGAAACAAAAAAATTTTTTTTCCAATGCAAGTTACTTTTTGCACATAGTCATGTTTCATAGGTAATTCAAATGTTAAACTTAAAACAAAGTATCTAGTTTAATAAGGCGGAAGAATTAGTCTCGAGTAAGAAGAATTCGAAATACAGAGGCGAATTGTGAAAAGACCTTTAAAGTAGTAGACTGTAATATAGATATGCTTTAATTTTCCAATTGTCTATAGTATTAGAATTATCAGACAAGAATTTCAATGGTTATAAGTTTTAATGTGGTTAATTATTTTCCATTGATTAGCAGCTTCTAGGATGCAAATAACCTTTCAACATGGCTTGATGATGTAGAACAGGAGTTGTTTGAAATAAATGAATTGGCTATTGAACCGAGTGACCTTATCGAGCAGACCAATATTTTATCTGTTAGTCGATGTTTATAAATTTTATTCAGTTAGATTATCTAATTAATTACTTAAAGTATTTGAATCGTATCTAATTAGGAACTAGCGGTGGCTGTAGCAGAGCGCGATATTCTGGTATCAAATGTTATGGAAGTTGGACGTGAATTATGCAGGCAGGCGATCGGAGATGAAGCTATGGCACTGCAGAACAAAATAGAGACATTGAAATTGAGGTAAAGTTGAGAAGAAGTACTTGTGAAAAGAAATGTAATATATAATTACATATGGCTTTAAACAACTTATAGATACATTGATGTTATGCTCGTTACCGATAATAAGTTGGCTATGCTTACGAAAGCCATTCCACTGTCGGAGAAGTTTCACGAGGGATTTCATGCTGTTATGCAGTGGTTAGAGGCTGTAGAAGAGGATCTCGCACAAATCGATGAGACTGATATTGAGACTCAAGCTCAGGTAGGATTTTTTTCTTTGCTTAAAAAGTTTGATTTGAAAGGAGAGTTCCATTGTTTTGTTATCGTAATTCTTTCCACATGTTATTTCAAGAATTACCAGATTATAACTTTAGCTCATCTTTACTATGGAAGAAGATATTGTTAAGTGGCGACCAGAAATTGATGACTTAGTTGCTGTATCTACCCAGTTACAAGCTTTAAGCTCACCCGAACGAGCAGAAGAATTATTTCAGAATACAGTAGAAATGAACAGACGTGTGAATCACATAGCAGATAAGGTGAACTTTGTTATAGGTTTTTGGTACGTTTTATAGTTGTACTTTAACACCATTGAAATTTTATATATAGATTTATTAACAAGGCAATTTTTGATTTCAACTATTACTGACTTGTGATTATTAATGCTGTTTTATATTTTAGGTGGCACGTCGAGCAGAGCGTATGGATGTAGCCGAAAAACAAAGTCGTAATGTTCATAATGAGTTGGACTACCTTGTTGAGTGGCTAGCTGATGCAAGAGAACGTGTAATAACAGCAGGACCACCCTCAATAGATCCTGAATATGTGAAAGCTCAATTAAAAAATCAGCTTATTATGAATGAAGATGTTACTGCAAATAAAGTACGTAGGTTTTAATTTGTTTACTACATATTTATGATATTGGATACCAATTTATTTAGACTCGTTTACGCGAAATGATTGCTGAAGCAAAAAATATTTCAAGACAAATTGATTCTGAATATGGCAAAGCTACTCTCATAGAGCGATGTGACCAAGGAAAAGAACTTATTGATGAAGTGAGATTTACTAATCTTATATTACAAGATTAATATTTTTTCATAAGGTGGAGTTTTCACACAGCATTAGGACGTAATGCAGTGTTAGGTGTTGAAACTGGTATTTAGTCACAGCTTAATTCCTATAATATATTTCTGAAGGCATCTACACCTAAATGCTTAATGAATAAAATAATGTCATTTAATCCTCGCTTTGTCTAGGTTGCATCTCTATGCATGGATCGTACTGAATGTCTAGAAAGAGCCTTAGCTCTTGCTCAGCAGTTAACTCAAGAATTCGAGAAACTGACAAGTTGGGTTGATCAGGTGGATAACGAGTTGCGATCTGCACCTGAGATCACCACAGCTACTCCTCCGGCACATCTAAAAAGGATGCACGATCATAACACAGTGCGTTATGTGGTATAGTTTTAACAAAATGAGTAGTTTTGAAGTATTTATTAGTGATTGGTATAATGGGACTGGATTTTAAAATACATTACGACTACAAATCATTATTTGTAATGTCTTTAGATTAAAATTATTGCAGGAACTGACTGGAGCAATTATTGCTTATAAACCTCTCATGGACCAATTTGAAGAGGATGTAAAGGCATTACGAGAGATTTGTATTGAAGAAGATGGCGTAAAACTTGGAGAACTCGCGGAAGAAATAGTTACAAAGTTAGTTAAATTATCTGCTTCTTCTGTTGCAACTTGCTCTATTTTCTTCGGAAAAAAGCTATATATTTAATATTGAGTTGATATTTCGGTTTATCTTTCTGTGCTGTCACAGGTATCATGAGGTTCGAGATGCTGTGAGAGCTCGTGGCCAAGCACTTGATAGTACACTTGATTTCACCAGTGGATTGGGAGAGAGGTTGGATACATTTGTCCAGGTTAGTCTTAGTCAATATTTCTATCGTGAAATAATTTGTTTCAGGAAATTTTTAATAGCCTTATTCATTATAAACATTTTAGAATTTACAAGGATCAACCGAACGATTGAAACAAAATGAAATGATCTCTTCTGATCCAGCTGTTCTTGAGAATCGAATAGCAGAAATCCAGCTAATTCTTGACAATCTTCATGAAAAGGAAATTGCATATGGCGCACTTAGAGATAGTGCTGCTGAACTTCTTGCAACTGCTCCTGAAGGTATATTAAAAAGCTATATAGAAAATTATCTTTTAAATATATCACGTAACCCTAGCTCGTAAATAGTTGTATCTGCATGTGTAGAACTGAATTGAGTTACAATACTGTATGGCTAACCATTTACTTAACACGATTTTATTTAATTCTAAGATGAGTTAAATTATAAACGTATATTATTGGGCACGTGAAGAGAAATTAGTGTATAGTGGGGAAAATAAAGATACTAGTTATACCTAATATTTTAATTTATAGGTGACGTCGCTGCTAAAGATGTTTCAAATAAACTGGATCTCCTATCTAAGCTTTGGCTCGATGTAGAATTAGAAGCAGTTAATCGACGAAATTTTCTAGAAGATGTGCTAGTCAAAGCTAAATATTTTTGGAACGAACTTGATCAATGTCAGAAGGCGGTAGGATGATACTTGCATAGTAAAAAGAAGTATTAAAAGTATCTAAAGCTATCAATGGCTTTTTAAAAACATTTTCTCATTAATATTTTTACTGTTTTTTAATATAGAGTATGAGGTTTAGCTTTAACCTTCTTTATTCCATTAACATCAATTACCAATAGTAGATGTACATATTAAATTAAATTTCAGGTTGATGATCTCAGTGTCCATCTTGAATCTATTGAACCTGCTGTTGGTCAACCAGATCAACTACAGATTCAGCAAACAGTTATGCATAAAATGGCTGATGATATTAGCAGTGTTGAACCAAGAATATTAGGACTTCGACAAGTAATTTTATATCTTGTTCCCCACTTGAATTAATAAGTTGGTTGTTTATTTGGTACCTCTCCAAATTCACCTATGATTCAGGCTGGAGCTATTTTTTCGTCAGTTATCTCTAGGGAAGACCAAGCAGTGATAGACTCACAGATAGATGTTGTGCAGAACGGATGGAGCACGATTACTAAACTGTTCACGGATAAAAACAGGTAAAAGTGATATGCTATGAAATTAACCGGATATTTTCAGTTCATAAAAGGCTTTTTTCTTCAAATTGTAACCTTATTTGGTTGGTAAGTGGAGATTGTATTTCAAATAATTTTAAATATGAACGATAGGTTTACCAGTGTTTTATTAATAAACTAGTTTAGGCAGTTAATTGTTGCCATGGAAGAAGCAATTTCTTTCCATGACGAATTTGCGAAACTTCTTACTTGGTTGGATCGAGCAGAACTGCATCTTGAATCCTTACCAGCAGCTGATAATCTAAAGGTATTCACAGACTTTTTAAAAGTGGTAAATAAATGTTGATATTAAATATAAATATTAGCTGGATGATATCCCCGAACATCTGGAAGTTCTTCACCGCCTCAAAGATGACGTTGATCAACATGCTGTGATCAAAGTATGTTTCATTTTATGCGCTTTGTAAAACCATGTGATGCTTATGAATAACGTTTTAAATCTTATTTTCAGCATAATTATGTAGTACACTATATCATCTATGAAGTTATTCTAGGAGCAATTATCGCAAGCCGCAATACAAATTGCAGCTGGAGCTTCTGCTCATCAAGCTACAGCGATCCGCCAGCCGATAAATGAAATGAACACCCGCTGGACTCGTCTGTTTGCATCATTATCTGATAAGGAATATAAAGTATATACCAGTGTTTCAAATCTTTTCTAGCAAGATTTTAAAATCCAGGGACTGCTGGTTAAGATTCCACTGGATATATTAATAAAAATTAAGGTAGAATGCGCATTGCTTCAAATGGGTCGGCTGTCTGATGCTGTTGATCAGATGATTGCTTGGATGAATAAAACTCGGGCCACACTAAGTGAACTAGAAGTGGCTGGGCCCGTTAACTTCAGGCAGATCGAAATCCAGTTATGCAAGTTAACTGTTATTACGAATGATGTTCAGTCGCATGAACCAAGGTATGTATAGATGTACGTGCGTACGATAGTAATTTTTTACCTAGAAGAACAAATTTAGAATGAACTTATCAAATAAGTGGCCTATATTAAATTTTTCTTGCTTTATTATTTAGACAATACTATTCGTTTGAGTAATATTTGTCTTTTGCTACATCATAGAATCGTAAAGATTTTATTCATGTTGATTTTTGCAGTTTGCTAGCTCTGAATACGGCGGTACAACGTCTTATAAAAGACGAATCGAACTCTGAGAGTACTAAAAATATTGACCAGATGAATACTAAGTGGAAGGAACTAAAGGAAGTGCTCGAGAATTTGGCAAAGCAGATGGACAAGGTAATTCCAGGGTTTTTTCCATGTTCTAGTATTTGTGATTCAGTTTATTGCAGATTTTTGTACCCAGGTATACTTCTGTGCTGGAAAATAGTTTTTAGGCAAGATCAGAAGCGGAGAATGTGGGAGGTGAAATTGAGCATTGGTCCGGTTGGCTTGAAGATATAGAAATACAGTTGACTACAACGAAGCCTACGGGAGGGCTTCCGGAAACTGCAGAATCTCAGATGGATGATTTTAGGGTTCTAAGAGCGGAGGTAGTTCACTAAAAGATTCCTTGGATTGTTGATAAAATATTTGATAATTGGTACATATTGGTTTTTATAGTGACGAATCTGAGGCACTATTTTGTGACTATGGGAATTATATACGTTGAATTTAGGTTGAACAAAACAAGATTTCTTTGGAGAGGTACATTTATGACACCGATAGATATTTGTCAGAACATGGAAATGATATGGAATCATGGATTAGCCGTAATCATACTCAGATCAAAGCTAAATGGATTAAAATTAAGGTTTAATACAAATTCGTTGTTAATAATAACCTTCTTATTTTCCACTTTATTTTTGGACATATAGTGATACTCTCGAATATTGTACTATCTGTACTAAAATGAGGTTTATAATTTTTTTTTATAAAATTCTAGAGGTATAGTTGTTTGTGTTTTTAGATATTTATTATTAAATGACAGGACTTAGGGAATAGCATTTAGTGATTTTTTTTCAAGGAATTATGTATCGACCGTGAGAAAAAGCTACAGCTTGCTCTAGAAGAAGCTATAGCTCTAAGTGTTTCGATGAAAGACACTACAGATTGGATAAACAGCGCAGAGCAGAAGCTTGCAGGAATGGTTAGGTCTTTCACTTGTACATTAAGAAAATAAACGATAGTTACGTTTTTATGTGATTTTCAGTCCCCTGTTAGTCGCTTAAAAGGCCCTCTCACTAAACAAATAGAAGAATATGAACAATGGATGGAAGAAGTAGCGATTAGGTTAGTTCAATAATGGTAATTTGTTCTCTTGTTATCTTCAGTTGTTTTTTAGAAAACAATTAATGGTTGAGCAGCAAGCTGCCGGTACCCGTTTGCAGTATTACTGTGAAAAGAAAGATGCAATACCCATTAAAAATGGACTCGTATCTCTCAAACATAGATTTGAAAAAATCGCCACTCGAACTACTGAGAGGTCCAAAGTACGTTCTGTTAAGTACTCCTAACTTTGTACTAGGATGTTATTTAAATGGGATAAACAGCCATATATTTAATAAATTATCAATAGTGTTCTCCTCAGAAACTCAACGCCGCTTTCGAAGAATCTCGTGTTTGGTTAGAGGGATTAGAAAATCTTGAGAATTGGATGAGTGGAATAGAGGGTAGAATATTGGAGGAAACACCTCACACAAGCAGCGTCGACCGTCTGAAGGAGCAATTAGAAACGATTAAAGTCTGTTTTCCTAAATTGATTATAATTTTCCAACCCTTCGAAGATATTATTTAGAAAATAATTTGGGAGGAAGTATTGCTAGATGAGTATTTTCTACTATTAATTGTCCTAGGAGGTTCATAAGGATATAACTATGAGACAACCACAATTTGACATCACTCGAAAAAGGGGAATCACAGTCACAGAACATGCTCCACGTTCTGAAGTTAAGCAAATCAAAGATAGGTAAGCTATTTGTTTCTTTGATTGACTTCTATAATAAGATTGGGTTAGTCGGAAAATGTTTATTTTAATATTTTTGCAATAATAATTTTATAATGGTTTTAAGAGGTACGAAATATAAAGTCTAATGTACTTTACTAATAAATTACAAAAATCAATCCGAAATATACAAGACAATACTCGATGGGTTGGTACCACGAGTTTCTCGACTGTATCGTATTAGGTTGATATCATAGGAACGATGAACTTATGAGACGATGGAATACACTAACACAAAAGGCTACTGAGAAGCAGCAACGTGCAGAGCAGGTACTCTCAAAATGATTTTTTCGTTTTCTTTTGTACGTATAATGCGACAAGTTGTCGTTATAGGCTGTTTTGGAAGGCGGAGTATTTGAAGAGGCCATGTTAAAGTTGGAGTCTTGGGTAGATGGCGAGCTTGAGAAAGATGAGATGGGGAATAATGAAAAATTACTTGGAGACGTGGATACAGTGAGAGAACTTATAGAAGATGACCAAAAAAGAAGTGCAGAACGTAAAGCAAAGAAAATGGGTGTTGAAACAGTGTTAAGAAAGGTGTGTAGTTATTATATTCGTGAATTTAATTAATTTCAAGAGTATAGATATATTTAGGCTGATGAGATGTTGGCTAGAGGTGTGGAGGAGAGTGAATCTGTTCGTGAAGCTACTAGTCGGCTAAAAGAGAAATGGTCCCGAGTAGAAGAAGCTGCAGATAAGAGGTCTATCTCACTGAATAAAGCGGAGTACTATGCTAGCGACTTTGACTACAAAGCACATGCACTTCTTGACTGGTTAGCGGAAACAGAATCGAAGCTCAAGGTTGGTTTTTCAACAGGAGAAGGGTACATAGAAACTATATACTTTAAAGGAAAAGACTTACAGTTCCGTACAACTGATCTGTCTTCTGCATTGGCTACTATTGAATCTGTGAAGGTTTGTTAATTAAGTTTTTGATATGTAGATCCCCACTGATCTAGAATTGGATTTCAGAGAGATCTTAATGCCGCAAGTCAAAAAAGAGATGCTTGTGTTGCTGCTGGTAAAACGATTCAAGATAAGTGTCATCCTAGAGCAGAGCAGCCAATGAAATATTGGTTGAGGGTCGTGAATAGCAGATGGAAAGTGTGTTGTAAATTTTAATTCATTTTTAGAATTTTTGAAATATTTTACTATGAATTGTTAGAGTAACCCGGTTTTAGCTAGTAGTAAATTTTTTTTCTACTAACTTCTATAGGAAGTAGAAGAGCGTGCCTCAGAGAAAGAATTTACACTTCTGGAAGAAGAGCAGAGAGAGAAGGAGTGTCAAGAAGCCATCAAAGGATTACTTGATTTTGTTACCAAAAAGAGGAAAGAACTCTTAGAGATGCTTGCCCAAGAGGCTCCCCAGGATTTAGACACAGTATGGCTACTGCTTCATTATTGACTCCTATATTACTTACATATCCATAATCTCCTAATAAAATCCGGATGTAAAATTTAAATACCACCTAGATGTCGAAAATGCAGAGAGATCACGAACAGTTTGAGTTTGACTTACGTGAAAGACAGTCTGAAGTCGATTCAGCAATTAAAGGAGCCAAAAAAGGACTAAGGTTAAGGTAATCCTAAGTTGCATTTTCTTGCATTACGATCGTTGGCCTGTGTATTGTCTGTAGTTCTTTTTCTTTAGTCAAGGGTTTATTTTAGAAGTGCTATTGCTGATCAGTTATCTGCGGAGTGGAAGCAGTTGTGGCTAGATTCAATGGGTTATCAAAGTTCACTTGAGGCCCAGAGAGACCTTTTGGAAGAGATGTATCGCCTTGAGGGTTGGAAATGGGAAGACTGGAAGGAACGATATGTGGAATGGAATGATCACAGAAAGGTGCATCAAAGCCAGTTATTGCGACCTAGCATAATTCTAAATATTTTAGGCCCGTGTATCCGACCTTTTTCGACGTATTGACCGAAATCATACTGGAAATGTGCCAAGAGAAGTGTTCATTGATGCTATCCTTGCCAGCAGTAAGTACTTTCCCTTCTTATATATTGAATTAAATAACCGAATTTATAATTTCTATATTCAGAATTCCCAACGTCCCGACTGGAGATGGATAAAGTCGCTGATTTATTTGATAAGGGAGATAGAATGATTAGCTCTAAGGAGTTCATAGACGCCCTCCGGTTTGATAGAACCAATGTGAGTTGTTTTTCATCTATCCCGTTTTTTGCGTATAATTTGAATATTATACAGCGCCATCAAAAACCGCTGACTGATCATGAAAAAGTGAACGAAGAAATTACCAAGCAAAAAGACGCCTGTAGCTGTTGTAATCAGTTCAAGATAGAAAAAATCAGTGATGGACACTACAGGGTAAGTTTATTTTTCTTTGCTCGTTATAATGAGCTCTTATTTTTGATAAATTTTAAGTTTGGAGACACGCAAATTAAACGAATGGTGCGGATCCTTCGTTCTACCGTCATGGTTCGCGTCGGTGGTGGTTGGGAAGCATTAGACGAATTCCTTAACAAACATGATCCGTGCAGAGCCAAAGGTTAGTTTCATAAGGTTCTAAGTATCTATTGTCACTTCGCTTACATAGTCATTAAGGTCGTTTGAATATTGACATGATATATAAAGACGTGGCTCCGAGCACTGCGATTGATACGATGAGAGCGTTCACGAAAGGAAGACGCGCAAGACCAATCTCACAGGTACGACAATGTACGAACAGCTACTTTGAATTTTAACCGCTTGATTCCAGGGCACGCCCGGTCCAATCATGAAGATTCGTGAAAAGACGGAACTTAGTCTCCCAATGTTTCCACATAATCGTGCGAATAGCGACGTTGGCTCAGGTTTTGGTGCAACAGACCCGCGATTGGGTCGTCCGAGTCGCACCAATAGTAGGAATTCTATTTTTGACACACCATCGAGACCAGCGTCTCGGAATTCCGAGACCAATGACTCCGATAGGCCCTCCCGGATCCCTTCCCTGAGAGGGAAAAAGGGCATTAGATATAACTTACCGTCGAACTTAAAGTAGGCAATGGCGAATAGTTCAGGACGGTGCTTTGATGGATTGCGCTCAGACTTTTGTTGACACACACATATCCCTCCGCTTATGAATGCCAAGTTGAGTAATTTTGGGAGTTGGATGCTTTATCAGTCATGTGATCGTGACCTAACCGGTAATTTAGCAATTTGCTCTGAACTTTAACGCTCACAACATTTGTAAAGTGTCCTTACCGTAATTATAGGTTGTGTCTTTTTGTATCGTTCACGGTGATTTGTTTGTATATTAATGACTCGTGAAATATCCCTGGTTATTATTGTTAATAATTAATACCAATAACACGTTCTAGATTCTATAGAATATAGGAAAGGAACAATCCTGATCAAATTCAAGACAGATCCTTCATTTTCAAACACACGTTAACTACGACTCGAAGCTGAAACATTACAACAGATATAGCAAAGTGATCAGTCAGATTTGTGTGGTATTCTTTAAATTGGGATTTTTTCGTTGAGTTTCATTTCCATGGGAAATGTATTAGTCTCGTACCGGATTATAAAATATAACTGCTGCTGGGACTGAAAGGTGCGAGGATGTAACCGAATAAATGCCAGATAGAGCATAGCGTGATGGCAGGTGGTGGTGAGGGGGCCGAGGTCGAGATTTGCAGGGATGGTAGAGCACTCCAAAGATTGGCGGAGCATCGAGGTCAATCGCATACTCTTCGCAGGTTAGTCCTGTAGAAGTGGTTTTTAAAGACGTAAGAACACTATGCGAAATATACCTCCTGTCTGCTCATCTGATGAAGACAAGTCCTCTGAGGATGCTACTGGAGCAAGAGGAGGGAGTTCTTGCAACAATCGCTCTCTGAATAAATATTAGTCTAGGTTGTTTTCATCTCAAGGAAATTTAACATACTTTTGCCTTCCTAGGAAATCTAGCTGCTCTTCAAATAATTGCTTTGCAGTGCCTATATTATGAACGACCGTCTCTTCTTCCGATTTCTGATGTTCTTCGATTCGGCGCAGATTAGCTGAGACCTAAAACCGAAACTTATTTCCGATAGATAAACACAAAAAAAACCCCCGACCTTTTGACTGGCATCTTCTAGTTGTACAATATTTATTAACGTTGCTTTGTATTGACGTAGCTTTTCTTCAATTAATGTTTGAACGCAAACAGCCTGCCGAGAAACATCATTTAGTTGGTCCTAAATGTTTCAATATTAGGACATCACTTTTCATGTTTCATGTCGCGTAATTTAACGCTTAATAACAAGTCATTATCCATAACCTGTGCATGTACACTATCGTTCCTCTTTAAAATACAGGGCCCAAATATTAAGGCAAGGTTTGAGGCACCCATTTTGTTGACAGGCTCCTGAAAGAACGACTTTAAACCCAATATCTAGAGAACACTAAATTTTAGCCTCCGACCTGATGAGCCACTCTTGATAAATGAAACATTAAGCGGTCGAGAAGAGCACGGTTAGTTTTTGGCAGTAGTTCAATCATAACAGAGAGACAGCGACCTCGTTCTAGACTATCCTCTACCTCTGAAGCTATACATTTTCTGAAGGAACCAAAAATATTGGGGCTAAATCTACACTAACCAGAAACATTAAGAAAGTTCTCGTAGAGGTCAAATGTAATTAGCGGCTCAGGCATTTCGCGTAAGAATGATTTGACAAGTGTAGTGAGGACATGAACAGGCACATCATCCAAGGATATTGATGCGAGATCTAAGTTAAATTAATAATAGTAATCCCACTTAAACTAATTTTAAAAAATTGCCTTATTCGGATGATTACTACTGTAAATGTCTTTCAATGTTCTCGATAAATTATTAATGACTTACCTGGAGATGTTTCAATTATCCTTCGAATACTTCGTACTTGCGCTAAAGAACCACTTTTCCTAAAACAATACTGAAAATCAATGAAATTTCTTGTACCTCCCCGATGTTTTCAGCACTTGGAAATACTTCGAAATAAATCAATTACTTTTAAAAAAGAGCCATAAGCTTATAGGTAAATAAAAGAAATGTGAATTTTACCTGTATATTCCCTCCACAAATAGGGCTCTTGTTTCAACGTTCATAAATAGTTTATCAATAAGAGGCGGAACGAAATGATCCTCTCCAACGAGAGCAGACAATGGTACCCCGAAAAATCGACCTAACTGAAATCACAATTCGTAGCTGTACGGCTCTCATAAGATGACCTGGCCTTGTGACGATTAAATAATACATGTCTAAAGAAGCAAAATACTGCACATAATTTGCTTAGTTTAAAACAACATTCTTTGGTTTGAACGGTTATAGAAGAATAACAGTATCAGTTACATGGGGTAGAACACATTAATTAATGAACTAACTCTGTTGGTCATATTGTGACCTATAAGTGTGCATTGTTGGGTAATTTTCGAATGACATTTTTTATGACATGAAATCCTGCAAGCCACGCAGATATAGATCTTCTCAGCATGCCACATGAACTGGTTACAAAGTTCGCAATACGTTGGTACATGAACAATGTCCGATCGAAATCTATGACCTGCATGCATCTGAAAACAACTCAATAACATAGGACTCACAACCAGCTATCACAATTTTACGTTTCTAAAGCTAAGGCAAAAGTATGAGCTATCAATTTAATCCTTTGCTAAGCTCCATAAAAAATATAAAATAGTATAGTCAGAAACGATGTCCAGCCATGCAGTTGGCGAATAGAATTCCAAGTGTTTCCAATAGTAGTATGATACGTGAAAATCAATTTAATGGGGTAACTATAGAGAAGCCGAAAACCTAATGTAGAAGCAAAGCTGAATATCTTATACTAACCGATAAACTAAGATTCAAAACTATGGTGAAACACACAGAATGTTAGTAGACTATTGTTTCCAGGGTATCTTTACAGCATATTCTGTCTGGGAAGAAATACATAGTCTTTATTTCCCGCTCCCATGATCCAAGCAGTCTCTGCAAAACGATACTTCCATATTTGCCCGCAAAATTCAACAGCCATCAGTTGTTCCAAGCATAGTAGTTGCCATTTAAGCATATAAAGAATACTAATCACTCTAAAGCATAGTAGAACCACCCCCAGACAGAGTACACTTAAACTATCTACAATAATCACGCGCTCACCACTGTCACATCCGACCTTCTGCGTTTCTTACGAACATTCTGAATCAATGATTAACAATATCACTAATTAAGGCAAGGTACTAAAGAGATATTATATAAATTGCTGAAAAAAAGAATAAATGCATTTCTTACCTTAATTATATTAGACTTCTGTTTCGACCCCTTCTTCTTCAATTGATTTTGCATGAATTCATTAAGAAAACCTCTGTAAGAGGAGAAGCTAAACTACGTATTAGTATGAAATAAATTTACATGAATCACTAGTATAAAAATGTGTAGATAATACCTAAACGCGTTAACCCCCAATGTAGTCGGGAAAGAGATCTTCTCCTCTTTGCACACTTTTGTTAACAAGCCCTCGAACGTGGTAATCAGATCACGATACTTAAGAACAGCGCGTTCCTCCTGAAATTACTAGTAGTAAAAATACAACAAATATTTAAACTAACCGTACAGTAAATAGTTTAGATTGACAATTTTAGTCCACTAAACGTAAATTATAGCGCAAGCCGGATAGTAGTACTAAACTAACCGAAGACACAGCCTCATATCCAATTAACTCCATGTGGAACTCTCGCAAAGACTTTTTAAATATCGCGTCAACTATAGTATCCCTTTTTGACTTGTCGTGATCTAGATTTGCTTGCTTCTTAAAAATAAATACATTGAACTGTCGTAAATCTTCAGTTGATTCTACGATCATATTTCCTGGGTCGGTCTGAAAAATCCTCTTAGTGTGATTTCATGTCCCCCTCTTACTTTGAATCAGTCAACTTGAATGATATGCATTCAATAGGTTAGTGAGAACACTAGGATTCTCTTACTTTTTACATTCATGCTCAATTATAAAAACTATCTAATTACCTGTTGCTTCGTTTTATTCAGATTAAATGTCCATGACCCACCAGCTGATGACGGTAATGGAGAAGTGGATTGACGTTGTTTCCTACATTTAAGACTTTAAATCTATAATAAATGAGAAATAGAGAATATCAAGACCAAACGAAGTATAATACTGCCTGAGCCAACAGTTAATAAAGCATGAACAATAAAGAAATTTGTGGGTAAAAGACAATAGAAGGCATAATAATCGCATTAAAGATTAGAATATATTTGAAGAGAAGATGGAAAGCGAATTTCGTAGACTTACACTATATCCCAAGGCCTTTTAGGTGAATGCAGCCTAGTTGGAGATCGGACGGGGGAAGCTGATTGGCAGGGAATAGACTTTGCGAATGAAGCACATTCCTTGTGGAAACACAATTTGCATCCTGAAAAACTCGGGAACTTTCTTCAAACTTACTGCCTATAACTAAAAAAGGAAACTTACTAGAGCATTTGTGAGCTTGTGATATGAATCCCGTGAGGTGCCGATTACAAAGTGCACATTGCTCCAACCGGTGAAGCCGAGACATTTTAAATTGATGATCCTGCGGTGATTCCGGTGGGATATTTAATTCATTGCTGAAAACCTCGCTTACCTTTTCTAATACGACGAAATGGTTAGATATTAAAAATATCTGAAATATATTTTCGCATTTTCCCAGATGTTTATGGGAATATTTACCTAGTTCCTGGTTCAATTCCTTCTTCTTCATTTGTACTGTCTGTTCGCCTTCCAAACAGTGCTTTAAGATTTTTCTTGGCTTTATGAAAACCCATTCGACTACCTGTTTTTTTCTTAGTTGCTGCACCACTCAGCTAAAATGTTCTTCAATTTCCTTTGAAATAGAAACTACTATACTGAATCCGAAATAGAACGCAATGTATAAGTTAATTTTAAAAAAACCTGTATTTCCTTAAACCTGTCGTCTTTTCTAATAATGTTGTTACTCTCTGTGCTATTCGCTCTCCTTAGCATTTTCAACTTAGTTGTTGAACCCGTAGGAGCAAGTGATTGCCGACGGTGAAAACCAGGATCAGGATGATCACTAAAATAACTTTTCCCAAATTCAAGATTTATAGTAATATACGACTCTATACGAGTTGATTTTGTTTAAAAATATTCAATGGAACTTGTAACAAAGTCATGCACGAGATGGCTGATACTTTCAGCTCGGAATTGCTCTTCAGCAATTTCCCATACATACTTCGTATACAGAGAACCGTAGACTCATTAGACGTTTAGAAAATATTCGCGATGAAACTATTAGTATTATATAAATAGTATCGCCTATCCTTTCGTAGTGAAATTTGGACTACTTCATTTTCAATTTTCAAAATTAATTTTGATCACCTCAAAGGTCAAACTTTTACTAACTACTTTACGATACTTGCACCTAAAGGAGTTTATAATTAAATTTAAACGAATACGATTTTACTAATAACCATGGAATTATAAAACTTACTCCACCAGTTTTAGCTTTGTATCTTCTAGAATAAATGTCGCATCAAGCTCGATAGCGTCATCATCCCTGTAGTTACCAAAGTCACAAGAGCTCGTAGCATTTTATACTGTAGAAAACTACCTAGATACCTAATACTTAACATCTACAATATGAACATATCTAGTCCTTAATAATATAAGTACAACTATCAATCTAAAAGTAGAAAAGTTGTCGAACTCATGAAAATCTTCGCCAAGTACGCTACTCTCAGATACGTCCTCGTCGAGCTCATTGTCAGTCGACTCGTCTTCACTGAAGATAATCATTTTTTCACTACTTACTGAACATCCTTGATTTCATATTTATTACAAATAAAGCCAATTTTAGAACTTCAAGATAACATTTTTTTTAGACACATTTACATTTCATAACACTGAACGTCACCCCCGTAGGTAATACCTGTCCAACTCGTCGTCACTAGTCGCAAATACGGCTAGCGATTCTGGATCATTAAGATCGAATGTTGGTAGTTGTACAGCATGAACACGTGTCACACGAAACGTTGGTTTATGGTCTCCACGAAGAATATCAGCCATTCTAAATATTTAGGTTTAGATTTGCCAACACTACCAATAGTACTAACTTAATAACAATGGATTTCATAATTAAACGTGAAACTCTTTCTTTTATACAGAATTAAACTTTTATGCGTTCATATTATGGAAAATTCGGGAATTAATAGCTATTAAGTTAATTGTATTATACAAATGTTGTGCATTCTAACGGTACACCCAATGGCTTAGTGATCATATTGTTTGATTGAAATATCTTAGGTATTCAACATGTACGTAGTTAAATGAATCAAAATTTTCATCCTGAATACATGACTAAAGAGAAATGCTACGTCATCGTGTCCAATACTTATGCTCAAAAAACCATCTAGAATGAAAATTTTACTTCTGACCACCGTATGTGATACCAATGACTAACCGTTTTCTTGCTTCCGATCCTCGATAGGCCGCCTGCAAAGCCAAAATAGCATCCCGAATTAAGTGGTAACGATTTTGCTCTTGATATCTGTACAGGAAAATTATGAACATTTAGAGATTCCTAAGCAATCATTAGTTCTGCTCCCCTTCTACCATGAATGCATACCCCCACCAACATACCTTTTCCAGTTTGTTTGGATAACAAGAGCAGCATATGCCTGTCTGCGAAGTTTAGACCTGGTCAGGGCGCCTCTAACAAAAGCCTGGAACATTCATGCTTAATAAACTTAATAAAACTCCTCGAATTATGCCATTTGTCAACACTGATTATATGACTTTGATTCGCAAATTCTAATCGTATCTCTCGCAATGCTATCATAAAAACCTGAATCCGAACAATCCCTTGTTTCAACCGAAGGAACCTCTTACGCGCAATAGTTGTTCGAAACCAACGCTGGAGAGTATCTGAATAGTATTTTTCAACTGTTATTACGCCTGATTTGGCATTAATACCGTATTCATTTTTCACACTTCCTTTTCTGTCATTGATACTACCTCCATACCTTTAAAAAAACTTAATTAACAAGACCGTTTCAGACATAGTAGTTAGATCATTGTGAACGTAGTATCGACACAATTTACCTATGTGCTGCATTATCGTTCTATGGAGATGGTCATCGAGTATTAGCTTTTCAGCATCTCTCATAAATACCTAGAAAAGATGTTCTTGTTTCCAGTATACCAGCCTAAGCCAAGGAAAACTACTTGTGGCTTATAGTCGTTTTTCAGGAAGAAAAGGCAGAACACGACATTTTCAAATATGGTTCTCACACCTTATTCAAACCATATTGGACATTATCCGATTCAATAGATGGATGTTTATTGATGAACTCTTTGATGTCGTCTACAGTACTATCCTTGCCATTTCGTAACAAAATACGGTACTGATGAATGAAACTCTGAAATAGCATGCTACCTTTACAAACGTACCGACTGAATTACAGAAAATACTGGTTGGTATTAAATTTTGAAAAAATGAATAATAATAGTTAGCCATTAATTCTAGTAAATCATCCTTTGTGATCATAGTCATAAAAAAATCATGGTGCTAGAAATAGGTTACCTCATACTCAATTCGCACACTATAACCAGCCCTTCTAATTCGAACAGTCTCTAACATACCAGTGTAACGCAGTTGCCGAAGAATTATATTGTCATCAAAATTATTTGGAATCTAGAATAAATATGTTCATCATATCCTAACCTATTTGGAAAATTTTTAGTTAATTCATTACAGTACATTCTTTTATTTATTGATAGCTAAATAAGTTCTAAAAACTACATTGGAAAGCATTATAACACTATCTGAATATCATTTGAAGCATAAAAAGAACATATAATTAACTAAACTTATCATTATTGCTTTTAACGCAACGAATAAAATAAGGAGTCGCGTGTCCAAGTGTATTCATCAGACGAATTAACGAAGACTCAAATTGCTTAGAGACTGATGATGGTTTATTTGTTATTGGTTTTTTACCAATAGTTTCTTTTAAAATCTGGAAGAGTTAATCAATACCATAAATACTTATATTAAATGAACAGTAGTAAATATGAATAGCGACTAATGGATGGTCAAGAATACACAATGAAATACATACTTGTAAACTCTTTAAGGTGCTAAGTTTATCCTCGCATTTACTCGCTGGCGTCCTTCTAGCCTGATTAACAATGGTCTTAAACATGCTGGTATCACAGAAATATGGTAAATCAATATGTAGATCGCCACGAAGAAATGCTGATAGAGCTGAATCAGAACCACGCCGAACCGCCAAAACTTCCTCGGTCACTCGTAAATGGCCAGCTGATTCTGATTTTATTTTTATTCATTAATTACGAGTCTCACAGATCACATATCAACTCCTAGAAGACTGATATACGTCATCTATTAACATTAAGATGTACTGTCATTAATGCCAATTGGGTCATGAAGTAGCTCAATAAATTCAAGTAATCCAAATAGCTTTCTTCAATGAAAACTGAATTCAAATGGCTGTTATAGTGCATTAAATTAATACCATCAGTTAAAAAATAAATTATTAAAATTACGTACCGCTTCTCTGTAGTTTTTTGCCAGACTGCTTGAAAGCTTGCATAGCACGAAAAACTGTACGCATGAGACTCCACCTAAATAAGATATAATATACTAAATTCTAAACATTCCCTTCTAGTAAGGCCAAGTTAGGTTATTATGTCTTTCGGTGCTTAACATGTATTTAAAGTTTTTATCCTATTGTTCATTAGGTAAAACCACTTGTGATAAGTACTCTTCAAAAATGCCTATAGTGCTCCTAATTTCATTTGCTACGTTAAACTGGATCCTACAGTTGCACTAGACTTTTTTTTGTTAAAATACCGTTTACTACTTCTATCATAGTGTACTGTTAGTCTACATGATCCAACAAGTCTTGTCCAATAAATTCAATTAAAAATCGTTGTTTTTAAAATATAAAGAGATATTCAGTACACCAACCGGTATACCGCAACCGGATCACTTCCAAGCAAAGACCTCATAAGGGCATATTTACTTGTCTTTAAGGTATTCAAGACGTCTTGTCGCATGAGATCCTTGTTTTTCTCTCGAAAACCCTATATTTCAATCTTTCTGTCATAGTACTAAAATCCTATTTGCAAGATACAAGCAAAAAAGAAAATGATCCCTAAATCATTTCCACTTTGAATTTAAATGGATATGCAGTTTACTTTAAAATAATCAAAATACTGACTCACCGTAATTTGGTACTTAACTTTACCAGCATAATGAGCAATAATGAAAGCCGGTTCTTTCTTTTGCGGAGTCTCGTAATATTCATTAGTCTAAAAAATTTTAACATTACTTCTGCACACTCTCCATATAATTAAAGTTGCAGCATATAAAAAAAATCATTACCTTTAAGAACTGATTTAATTTGGCTAGCATTGACTCATCCGTACCATTATTAATATTGCTTTCCTCGTCTATTAACCGAAGGATTCCATATGGCTTGCTCTAAATGTGTGGTAAAACTTGCAAAATCCAGTAACAGTTGGACTTATTCTTCACTTACCTTATTAATTCACTTAAAATTAGTTGATGTTTCCATTGAAAGTCACTACCAAAAGACAAAATCTAGCAAACAAATTACTTTCATATCACATGACTATTTAGTTTGATTATAATAAGGGAAAAACTGATCACACAACACTAGGAAACCATACTCTCATTGAAAACATTTCAGCCTTCTCATTAATACTACCAGTATTAAGTTCTTCAGAGTATTCATGTAATAAAAAAACTGCGCAAATCCCTAATTATGCTGAAATTACGAACTTAAGTATCAACATTGATTCTAATGTACTAAAATTGACAATTATATATCTATAATGTTAATGAATATATGATTTAAAATAACTAACCTGAAATAATTGTACGCATTCTGTATTATCTGTATATTCAATATTTGTCCAGGATATACCTTCTTTAAGATATTCCTCCTAAAAAGAAACGAAATAAGCTGCATTCAAAACGAGATATCTTCCTATAAAACATGTCCCGAGTGTCTTAGAATAACGAAAATTCTTTAATCATTTTCTTTAGTGTACTGGAAAATAATACACTTAATCTGGTGTATGAGCGGAGGATAGATGGCAAAAAAGTTTCAAATAAATACTAAAGTTTATGAATATACCTGCTCAAATTGAAAAATGTGCTGGTTAAAATACGCCTGAAGATGTTCATTAGCATAATTTATACATAGCTGTTCGAATGAATTCCACTGGGCACCAACGTTCTCGAATCCGAAGATGTCCAGAATGCCTAAGGTAATATTCATTTTTTCTAATTTTCCATTACGACAATAGATGATATTCAATGCATAACAAATCTCTCAACAGATTCTATAATGAATTTTGCAGAAAAATGCCAATAGTTGAACGAGAATTTATCCTTAATTTCCATATTAGTGCACAGAAAATAACATTCTTAAAAAGCGCTTATAAACTACACACTTACCAATGTAGTAACCTTTGCTTCCGCTTACTTCTCTTTTGAGCAAAGCTTGATTAATCCGTAGAACAATCCAGTGAAAAAGAGCGTTATAGAGGCATTTTGCCATGGCGTCACGAGTGTTCGTCGCCTGTGAACAAATTTCGCGATTATCGTAAAATTAGTCTCAAAAACAGCTGAGCTTACTACGCCTGCACTTAAATTCCACATTAAATCGAGATCATGACTTTCCCAACCAATTAATTTCTTGACACCAAGTATTACTAATACTTGTACGATCTAACTTGTAATATTTCTATACTATTACTCTTAACTGTATTCTTGAGATCAAGATTTACTCATGCATATCTGACATATTCCTCCAAAATACTGTCTAAAAACTTACTTCAGACACACTGTAGCGTGTGACTACAGTTTCAGTTTTCATGACATGTCGCTTCATGGTTAGTGCCTGGAACAGTACTACCAAAATGTGATATAGCGAGCTAATGGAATTCAACACTTTAGGTATGTGTGAAGTACAACGATGAACTGTAAGGATTTAAACCAGATATTTACCTGCAGCAATAATTCACTTTTGATGTTCAACAGTTGAGCTACCAAATCGACCACCTCTTCGTTCTCTATGTACGCATTTTCATCGCTATGGTATCCATGGCGCTGAACTCAGATATTATATCCGGAAGCCGCAAACAGAAAAGCGTAGTATCTTAATAGGATATTAACTAATATCCACATAAAAACACGAGATTGATGAGCTGCCTCATAGTAAGCTCAAAGTATGAGAATAAGTTTGATTTGTAAATGAAAAACTTCTCATGTAATATACACTAACTAATTCAAGAGGATTTAATGTAAATGTAGGACTCTCACTAGCGTCAGTATACCAGGCCTGCAAACTTCTTGCCATGTAAACTTATATATTCGGTTAGAATTAGCGTTAATTGATAAGAAAACCTCAGTTATGGAGTTAGTAAAATCAGATAACTAAGAAAACAATTAGTTTTCACCAATAACCTCTTAGAAAAATGAATTTCGTCATACGGTTTTGTTTGATCTTCTTAAGCCTAGTCAAATGGTAAAATATGACAACAAAACGACTTGATTGTAAAGTTAGCAAGGAAAACGACAATAAACAATAGTAAGACCAAGCTATACCACACTTTCCTTTAACACTAAATAGTACAACTATGTTACTGAAGAGTATTAAGCTTTAAGTAGTCCTTGTCTTAGTCCAAACACAATTTTTACCAAGAAATTATCGCTTCATCAACCTGATTGAAATTACTTGCAGTGTCTCTAAAATAACCTTGAAGGGTGAATAAAGTACTAGGTCTTAGAGAGAAATAACTATACTTACCTTAATATAAGTGATGTTTCCTAAGAGCAGAACGGCTGAAATTATGGCAAATATAGTGCTTTGCGTGTACTCGTTGAAACCGACGCTGTTCATGGCATAACGTAAACGGTCGAACTCATACTTCTCGTTCATTCCCTCAGGTGAAGATTGTTCGTTCTGTAAGACATTATTTGTCACGTTTTTTTTTTACTTTAAAATAAAGTAGGTACCAAGTGACCCCATGATTCGAATAAATATTCTAGTATGCATTTTTCTACTTCAATTCTAAATTTGCACATACCTCCACATAAAATAGTTTGTCAGACTTTCCCACTTACCTGGTTAAGATAGTGGTAATCTTGAGGTTTTAGAAGAAAGTACTTGGTACGGTCAGTTTCACTAGCTCCTTCCAACAAGTAGTAAAATACGTGGTAATTCCTTCAAATATCACGCTCTTACTATCTCCTAAGTTGCTATTCACTAATTCTCATTCCCCTTTAGAAATACCTTGTTTATGTATATGATCTTTTACGTCGTTTCGACTTTCTTAAATACTACCTTAGTCTAGTTTTCAATTAACTCTCAGTTCTTTTAGTGGATCCATCCAATTTTGAATCACTACTACTACTATATAATACCTCACCTTTCTCCTCTGGCCTGTGAGATTATTCTAGATTTTTCTAGCAAATATATTTCGACATTTGCCCTAAAATAGTACCATGAACCGTAAGTTTTATTCCACCAGCCTAATGATGGAAAAAACACCCACGTATATTGTCGTGTTACTAAATATAAGAATAGATTCGTCTCATAAGTTAAATAAGACGAAGGATAAAACTCACCCTGAAACCATCCCATTCTCTCTGTAATTAATTTTAATAAATTTTCCAAATCGGCTGCTATTATTGTTTTGCAATGTTACTGAGTTTCCAAATGCCTAAACATGTTAAATTGTCACTTTATTTACCAATTATCCCACCACAATTTTTGGTTTTCCTCAAAGGAAACGGATATTTCGTAGTTGTTACTGTGAATGTTTTCCTGGCTACTTTTATTTGTTTCTACCATCTCCTTATGAAATAGAAGGATAAACTGCACAGATATCTTACTGAAGAATATTAAATAAACTAAATATAGGCTTAGAAATTTTACCTCCAGAACAGGACCCGCACTCAGAAGTGTCATCTCTGCAGTACAACCAGTTGATCCCTTTTGGGATAATGTGGTGAGATGAGAGATCAAATGATTAGTAGATTCTGTTTTACCGGACCCACTTTCCCCACTAATGACAATGCACTGGTTTTCCTTGATCCGTAACATACTGAAATAAAGTTTAACTGCGTTAAACTACTAGAGCAAAAAACAATTTTAGCAATAGCACTTCCACAAATAATGGAAAAATATGAAAACTAAAATACAAACTTGTGATATGTGACATCCGCAATAGCGAAGATATGGGGTGGAAGTGATCCAAGTCGACGACTTTGACAGTAAAGACGAGCATACTTAGGATTATAGATTGGAAAAAATCTAAAGCAACTTATATTACCGTTTACCTTGTAAATTTAAATAATAATTTCACTAGGCTTATAAAGCAAACTAAAGAGTATTAGTTACTAGAACGATATCTTCCTCCCTTACTACCTATTTCCATTAAATATGAGAAAAAAATCTCTGAAACGGTCCTGCATAAGAACCCATTCTTATAAAACTAGCTGTTTTGAAAAACTATAATTGGTTACAATCACCTGAATGGATTAACAGCAACGAGAATAGGACCAATATATGTATAAATATGTCCGCTATTAAATCTGTCTCTAAGATTATCCAGCAAAGTTTGTTCGGTTAGTTCTGGTAACATACAGAGGTCGGCATATTCGCGATCCTAGAATGAAACATATTTCAACATATTCCATTCTTATTTGAACGATATCCTACTTACTGTACTAATATTTGATGCTTACTCTATAAACAAAACGTACTAAAATCTCGCAGTTGCTACTGTAAATGACGTTATACCATGCAATAAAACAAACTTCTGATTGCTTAAAATCTCAGATACTAGTAATGTAATCATCCTTATAGATTATTAAAAATTTAGGAAACAAACTAAAGAATTCTCAATAAGTTGGATAATGTTTAATTAATCATTTATAGGAATCTATGACTTATAAGTATAATATGCGACTCATAAGAGAAATTTTACGTCGTGAAAATAGTCGAATTATATATCTATACTAGCGAATAAACAGAAGTCTAAGTCAATATTTATGGTTGAGTTAAGCTGAAAGAATATTTCTACTAAATACGAAAGTAATGCAACTCAAACTAATCGGCAGAAACCTGTTTTAGGATCATTCATACAGACCCAACCATAAGTGAAGACGACTGGTGACATGAGAGGTCGGAAGGGCGGGAATACAAAATGGTAAGTGGCGGGAACGTAGTTTGCACCCTGCCACATGCCGGTGGACATTAAAGCNGTGAGATGTTGGTTGAAAGATTTTAGGGAAATCGAACGACACTTTACTCCGAGGAATACATAGGTTGCATCTGATGTGCTAACAGTTTACAGAGACGTAAGTTTGGAATTCATTAATAGTAGTCAGAATTTCGTGTAATGCCAAGACTAAGAATTCTATAACTATGAACAAGTCTTGTCTTTTGTTTATGACGATAACTAAAGTTTAATGTTTTAATTCTAAGTGCACAAACAATTTAAATATCTATATTAAATATTGAATATATAAATATTGGGTTTAAGTTACTAGCAGCATATTCTAATATAACATACTTGAGGTTGAGTTAAAAATTTTGCTAGAAAAGAATCGATGGTACTAGCTGCTTCTGCTGACCCAAAGCGAGTTCCTCCAATTACTGCGCGTGATCCTTTATGTCTGTAAAAGCTAGAAGTTTTATCTAATAAAAACTGCTTATTTATAAGACTAGAAGTTTTTCATCACATGTAGAGAATCTCACCTGAACACAAACCGGTTCTTAGGGGCAGTTTGATCTCCACTTGGTAATCTATTCCAAATTAACTGTACTGCTACAGGATACTCACCACGATCGAGACGTCGCTCCTATTTTTAATTCCATGGGCAATCTTTTTTCTTTTTAAATTAATACCAACAGAAGTGAAGAAATACTTGAGTAAGCTCATATTATTTAGATTAGTATGTAAGAAGAAAGTAAAAAAGAATATTCTCGAAAACAGTCAAATTATTTGTTTTAAATCCATTTTTCCCAAAAACATCAGAGCACCTATTTGGACTAAATTATTATCAAATAAACAACTGTTTCGAATATGGTCTACAGTAATGTATAGAGGAGCCATGAATATATGAACTACATATTTTTATGGAGACATGCTTGGAATAATTTTCGTCTCTAAATTATAAATATTTGTTGTTTCCTGCCAAAATCGCTTGTAAAACTTCTAAAATGCTGGTAGGCACTGGTGGGTAATGTCCTGAAGATCCCTACCATAGTAATGGTATCCGGTGATGTAAGGTGATACGAGTTGGTGTGGCTGTTCGCCGGTTATTTCACTCTTACGTTACTGAAGACCAGTTTTGTAGAACTTTAAAAATATTTGGGGAACATAAAAAGCCATGAGCTTAAACTGTGCATAAACTATTTCAAAAATTCTTAAAATTATGAACTTTATAAGCTTGTCCATCAGGTGTTCCCATCATTTCGAATACTTCGTAATCTTCTGCAGACTGTCCAGTTAGATCTATAAATAACATTTTAGTTGCCTTCTTTAAATTATAGAAAAGTGTATAGAACTTAGAGTCTTTTGTCTAGTTACTGAGTCACGTTTCAAAAATAGTTTTTGTGATACCAATAGTCACCTACGATTTCACCCACCTTCTCTCATTTGAATTACTCTATCGATTAACTCTTCTGTAGTCGATCTTTTGTGAAAATCAATACGAAGACGATCTTCCTCATGCTCAGGATTAAAGCAGTGCATATACACCTATGTACTTTTCCATTATTAGATTATCTTTGGTCTTTGTCTTTTGGTTTAATTTCTTCGTACTACTTATTTTTCAATTTATGCTTTATTATAAGTGATAACAGAAATATTCCAGAAAAAGATTGATTTAAACAATATTCTAACCGTAACTGTGTGAGCATGTGCTTCATCAGGCGCAGTTATAGTATGAGCTCTGCGCGGAAAGCAGCCGGCAGCACCAGAAGAGATCGAATCGAACGACATTAGATACTCAATCTACTGATGTCATCGAATAGGAGAAAATTATGTTTACCGAATAATCAGCATGGCAATATTTGAATTGCCATTTGTTTAGTGTATTAATAACTAAACAAATACAAGCAAATCCCTAATTCTGTAAAGTCAAATTTATTATCATATATGGGTAAAGGGAATGTGTTTCTCGAAAAACAGATGGAAGACAAAGAAAAAAACATGAATGATAGGAAAACCAAGCACAAACGAATTTAAAATATCAAGATATACTAACTCTTTCAGGTGATAGCTGTTTATTAGTAAAGATACGTACATCCACATAAAAGAAAAGCAAGTTAGACATTGAATGATTCAAAGTTTTGCAAAGTTTTCAAAATAGTGTCTAGAGAAAGTCGCAATTTTTGCTTATAATAGATTGAATACAATATTTTTAATGAATTATGCAAATGAAAATAATGTATAGATATTTTAAGTGAGTGAATTTCTATGGCAAGTTCCATTTCATGCGTTTTTTAGTATAAGTTAAAATATACATGACATTCTACCAAAAAAGACACTAACAAGTAAAAGAGATCATAAATACTGTAGACAATAGAAAATATAAGGACATATTATTCAAATGTTAAATTAACATGAATTATTAAAATATATTTTCAATTCACCATCAAAAGAACACTTGAAAGGAGGTCATTTTATATGAGATAGCTATGACTTAGTCATTCAAGACATCGTCAGTATTCTCTATTAATGCCCGTCTATAGTATATCCAGTAATACAATTTTAGATCTGGTGACTCGTAGAAAGAGAAAGGGCCAGATCCGGATTTGAGAGATCAATATACCGGAGGAGGCAGAAAAAAAGGGGTGAGGGGGGAAGAGCGGCCGTCGACGCGCCTGCTCCGCACAACAAACGGCGGCATCCCCCGATTGAAAATAGCACCCTTCATGACCCAACCATGTGCCAACATGATAACATTAAGAACATAGGTAGTAAACTTACACTATTGTTAAGTGAAATATTGTTAGCTTTTAATATTTGTCCTCAAACATATAGACACCAACAGGTTGCAGTCAAAAAGAAAGAAAATTTACTGCTAAAATTTTTTTGACTACTAGATTTCATTGTGCCTAAACTCTTAATGGGCAGTTGATAAAATTACTACTAGATCGTCAAAATGTTAAATGAGTGTTAGCTTATTTAACGAATAATGTGAACACCAAAGCAACATGGAATTATAGGAATTATCCTGCTTAATTAGTCACCATAGTATTTTTTTAAGATACGCACCACTAGTAATATATTTCCTTTCAATATATTCATATTTCCTGGTTTTTTGAAGATCATTTTTCTGAATTATTGTCTCTCTTCCTTTAGGTTCAGGAGCCAATCCCAAGAACGATTAAATGTTACATCGCATGTTCGATGCTGTAAATCGATCATTACATTCTCATGAGACGAATAGAGAACTTTCAATTATTTAATAATGAAAAAATAGCATAACAATAAGGGACTCACTGACCAAAGACTGATTTACCAGTGCAAATTTGATCTGGACCGCGAAGCATCATGTCATTTTTATTTATCTACGGGAAGAAAACCTGTTTGTTCTAAGTTATACGCCGAAGCTAGAATGGTTTCCGTTAAAAAGTAGAATTTATCCTAGTGATAATCTCTACTCGTCGCTTGATAGACTGCAAATCACTTAATTTACTCTGGTCCAATCCGAGGCTTTAAAAAATTATTATTATTATAGGATTTATGGACCCAAAGGGAATAGATAATGCTTAGAGTTATTGCACTTACTTGGAATGTAACTGGGTTAGTTTCAACTCACAAAAGTAAAATTGATCATGAAGGTGCTATCACTTCACAACATTTCCCATGTGTTATTAATTTCACTTCTAGAATACAGAGAAACATGACCCCACTCTTAGACGAATGGTACAATGTTGGATCGTGAACAGACCGACCTCTCACAGAGCCATGGAGTGGCTTTCGAGACTTCGATGCATTCGCATCACTAATAGTTGTGTTTGCACTTCTGAATCAGAGCCGCCGAATGTCACACTCCAATGCATAAAACATATGAGATTTGAGAGTGGGTGTTTTAAGGTGCAATGAACAATTTCATAATGCTCTTTTTTTCTGTTTTTCCCGAAAAGTCACGAGTTGAGTTAAAATACAATATTCATTTCTTTCATTATATAGGAGATTGTACGCCCCGTGTATTTCATTGTTTATCACATGGGACTTCTAGAGCTCAGTCTCCTAGCTTAGATGTAGCCTTAAACTTAGGTAATTAAACCTTTATTCAGAAATAAAGTAACGATGATATACAACAAGTTAACAGATCAACAATCGATTAATACACTATAAAAATATATAAGTGAAATAATGCAAAGTGAAGCAATAGAGATGTAAAACTTGTAGGATGGAGAGGAGAAGTCTCGCAATGACGTCTCGCTCTCCGACGGGCTGCTTATGAACAATCAGCACAATATTGAAGGGAGTTGGCATTTCATTAGCGAGCATTAAGAGAAACATCAGGTTTCATCGGAAATTCTGATATTTGGATATTGATAAAATATTTTTCATACAATTTACGAACGAATTTTCTCTAGATGGGCTGTGGATTCATTAGATTCTCTACATTGTAACTCCCGTACTTGATTCTGAATATTATTGAATCACTTGTATTAAATATGCACGTAGGCTTATCTATTGACTCATTATCCCGTTTTATCTTACTTTGTGAAATCTACATTCATTCTAGTAGTTCCCTTTTCTATAGCTGTTGTTTCGGTGAGTAATTCTATCACTAAAATCTTATGGTGGGTATACACAATACCATCCAATCACTTTGTCACAACACTTCAGTATGACGTTAAGCGACAGTAGTTTAAACAGTATATGACAATTGGAGAAGATCCGATTTACCACATGGTTTCCAGTAATAATTTAAGCAAGTCACGCACCGTTTGCAGTATTTAAAGGCCCAGCAGTTTATATTCATAGTGCCGTCCAATTGTTTCTCAAGTACGTAGAAAATTTCCATCTTTTCATCAAACTGATTTATTTTATTTACTCATAATTTTTACTTTCTTCTCACTAATACCTCTTCAGTTTTCGTTGATTACTGTCTTCATTAAAATATATGGTTTATAACTCTCAAAATGCCCTATATATTCCTTTCACTATATTGTGGATTCTCATATTATAGTTTTTATCAGCTTCTTTTAAATTTCAACATCTTAGGGTGTAATGCGTTGTTAAATTTCGTTGCCGTTATGTCAGCATATTAGATGATTCCTGCACTGCGTTCTTCATTGTTGCTTCCATTTCTTACTTGTAGTAGGCAATTATATAACAGGAAATAGTGAAGCAATCACCTTTCCATACTTCTTTTAGATTTGAATTATGTCTACATCTTATGAAAAGGACACCAAAGCGAGAAAAATATACAATAATTGTCATGTCGTATTTGATTCGAATATTAAGAAGGTATACGCTAGAGCAATACAATGGAATCGAAATAGAGTTAAGCAACACTAAGATTGTTTTGCAGGAATACACAATCCCATGCAACGATAAAGCATACAGTCCATTACCTACGATGAGTTCTAAATCAGAAAAAAGGTAGCAAGTGTAGAACGAAAGGTTTATGACATAAGAGAGAAATAGTAGTAGAAGATTTCATTTCTTTTTCACGTTTTATTTAATAGTCTAGTCGAGTGATACTACGTTTAATATAAAATATATTAATCAAAACTAATTAAGTTGAATATGAGAGTTAGTTTTTTCCGTGAACGTTTTTTGGACGAGATCGCTCTCTTCAAGCGTGGAATGATCACTCGTGATACCCCGAAACATACCTATGAAAGAGACATGCACTTGAAAACTATGAATAGGTATATATCTCAAATCAATTCTAGTGAAATACTGTCTTTCCATTATATATTTATTGGTGGATATAACTGAAAACTAATTATAAAAATTATGTATTAAAAACTTCCAACAAAACTTTTACTCCACTTGTTCTTCAATAAATATTCCTATATTTAAATTATTCTTATGAAATCTGCATTTTTCTTGTTTAACCTTTTTCAGAAATATGCACTCTTCATTAAATCACAGTCCAATAAAAATTCATTGTTCAACAAATTCGTTAAATGAATCATCGCAAAAGTCCTTTAGCTCCAGCAAAGCTTCACGTGAAACTTCTGGGATATCTAGTAGTATTTCTAATTCTCTTAATAACTTGTCGCTACGAAGTTTTGTTGTAGGTTTACTTCCAGTCATACTTTTTATTCTAACTACTTTTTCCATTTTTTATGTTCTAACAAATTGAATTCATGAAATATTTGGATAACATTTCTAAGGAATTCCCACTAAGTCAAAATTCATATTCCATCGGTGACCCTGCGGAAAATGTTACTATTAAAATAGGTGAAATGAGAAGTGGTGGAAAGAGGTAATTTCAAAGACTAATCACTTAAATATCCTGAAATTTTAAATGCTAACTTTAAATACCCAAGATAATAATAAAATTTTAAAAAACTATATGGAATGAATGACTGTATGTATTATACAGTACATACCAAATAGAAATAGGATCTTTACACTGTTTCTGTTTAGTTACGAACTAAGCGTGAAGGATGACGTTTCTTTCTTGCAATTAACTGAAAAGGTTGGTGAACTGTTATAACTATATTTATTTACCACATCAATGAATGTATAGTATATTCTCGTTTAAGATTTTGAAATATCCGTATGATTATATTACGGATTTGCGCAAAATCATCAAAGGGATTTTCCTCTATTAATCTTAATTTATATTTCAGCACGTTCTACTAGTTACATGGAAAAATTGAAATCTAGGTATTATGCTTTATAAAAATATGTCAAGAGTTTATCATAAATCAGTCAAAAGGAAATTTTTATCCATTGTTAAAGTGCCAGTCCAGTATTTCATTCATTAATATGGAAATTTATGGGTTTATTTAAAATCTCCAATGGTACACTGAGTTTTAGTATGATTTGAAGAATATTGTACAATGTAACTAAAAACAATCTAAACTAACGAGATTACATGTATGCTCCAATGCAACATCGAGTTTTTCATTCTAACATTGCATTTATATATGGTTAACTCTAAAAATTTAAAAGTTGACCACTGTAATAGAGAGGTTTTGTCAACATAAAACAAACATGCAATATTGTAAGCTAGCCGTTCACAATTTAAAATTTAATTATGCGCTCCATTGATAATAATATCATAAGATGTCGACCTTTAATAACCTTAAAATATCAATTCGACGCACAGACCGGAATATCCTTATATTGGAGAGGTGGTGCTAATTTGTATGGATTTACAACTATTAGCTGGTGTAAGTGAGTGTTGAAATTAGACGTAGTTATGTGAATTTACTATTTTCATGTTTAACTGATTTTTTATTGTCACGATTCACTTCATTGGAATGTTTAAAGTTGTTACCCATCCATTCAACTGTAAGCTTCTCTTGCGTAAGTAATGTTCAAACTAATGTTTGAGTGAATTTACCTTTCTATACGTTTATTTTCAGTCTATAATATACGGCAAGCATAATAAAAATGGATTGTAATCCATACTAAAGCTTTCTGGGTTTTTTTCTCTTGTCGAAGAAGACTGAGCTCATGTTCTACGATTCATCAGTGGGAGTATACGATGACGATACCGATGATGTGAGATAATATTGTTTTTCGAAATATATTTTATTAGAATTTTTATGGTTGGGTTAATCTGTTTAAAGTTTTTTCACGTACAGTTTCAATTTTTTTTTAAATATACTGGGTTTTTTTAAAAATAGACTGATTTTTGTTTTTATTTCGATATTAATTATACTTAATGTGGCACTTGACGAATAATCAAAATCGTGCATGTTGTTATTTTTTGCTTGAAATATGCCATCTTAAGTTACCAGGAGTTATTGGTAATTTTTTTTGGAATTATTTGGGGAAGATGGAATTGTAACTATCGATCAGGTTTACAATAAATCACAATTCTTATGTAGAAATTTAAATGGTAACTTAATGGTGAGTTTGAATTTAAAACAACATTAATTACATATAATCTTGATCATGATGTAGGTTATTTTTATTTTTGCTTTTGTCTACGTGGCTGTATTATGTAATGTGTCGTCAAATTTGTTTAGTGTAACTAGTATAATTACCATATTCCCTTACAGAAGCATACGATATTACTTGAAAAAAAACATGATGGTAGTCTTTATATTAGAGAAGAAAATAGACCACATATACATAATTATATTATGTTTAAGTAAAGCTGTAGTTATTTAAACTTGTATTATCAAGTTCCTCCGTCTGTGTTTTAAGCATTGATCCAACAACCGACCACCTGTCGCTGGAGCCATTGGTTATGTAATCTTCATCTTTGACTGCGATATTTATCGTATATTTAGATGAATTATGGTCTAATATTTTGGCTTGAATCTTCAGTTCTTTATTTTATATTTTATTGCTTATTTTAGTTTTTATTTCATTACATCTTCATGTTTGTTATTATATTAATTTTATTGATTCTCCTTTGATCTAAGCGTCATATTCACTCCACACATAAATGACTGAAACACTAAATATGCTTTATTTATTACTGGATGAGTTTAAAATAACATCAGCAAATGAAGAAGTGTAAATTTGTGGTTTCTGTTCGAATTACGGCGTTGTATCGTAGAAAGTATCGACAGCTGACAGCTTCAGCTTCAAAACCTATACTGAAGCAAAGTAGATCATAATCTCATTTCATTTTGGATGATTAAAAAAGGTTTTTCCTTGTATATCTCATGTAGTTTTAGGTGTTACTTTGACATTACTATATATTTGGATAACAGAAGGTTGGTGGTTTCTCCGTTAACATTAACTGTGGTCGATTATGAAGTTGTACAATTCTCATTTGCTGTAAAGCCAGGAAAGAATGCTTTTAATCCATTTCAATTTTACTACATAGAAAATGCGCAAATATGTTATATTAGATAATATTTTCTAATCTAAAAAGCGAATAGTTTATGATCTTTTATTTTTTGTTATAATAAAGCAAATTTTTTTAAGTAGATGGAAGATTGGAATCTGTCTTGTAGTTTTTTTTTGTTTACATGAAATAAATGGAAAGATTGTAGCGTTTCATTGTGGACTGTTTAAGCAATTTGTCCTATTGGACAGCAATTGTTTGTATTGGTGGATACAATATGGTTTCCAGCAGTTTGTGATAATAAGGACGAATAAGAAGTCCGTATTAATTTATCCATTACTCATGGCTTTTTCTTGGCGCATTACACCTGATCATGATGTGTAAGGTGTGTTGTTTGGTCTGTATTCGTTCTTTATGATACATTAAGGGTTTTACGCTTCTGATAGAATATTTTTAAATATCTATTTCTCCATCTTGAGTCTTATTTGTATGGATGCTTGTTCATTCAAGGGCTGGGTGGAAATTAAAACAGATTACAACCAAACTAGTAGAATATAGCTATATTTTCATACTGTATACACTTTTAATTCCAAGTAATTTTGAGCCCACTTTTTTAAAATTCGCCTACTTCGTTTTTGTCAGAGCGAATTTTGACCATTATTAGACGTATTTTTTGCATATAAATGTATTCACGTAACTCTAAACGACAGTTTCGAAGGCTGGTACCACTGAACGTGGTGAGTCTACCTTATGAAAAAATTGTATGCCTTCGCTATTCCAAAAATAAGCGAAATATTTAAAAGCAGGTTAAATATGTATAAATACGTAAATATGCTATAAAATTTTAGTTCCAGGGAGGAACACGTTTCAGTGACGGGCAATGGATTGAGGAGGATGAATGCATTAAAAGGTATGTTTGTCATATGATTTATACAAGTAATTTCGATGTTGATATTTTTCGAAATCATCTATTATTTAATAATGTAGCTAATTATCGCTGAATGGGTTTAATATCTTTAAGATTGTTTTAATATTTCAATAATGAGTTTTACGCAACAAACTATGGTTATTTAATAACTAATGCTTCTGATATCAGACTAACAAATGAAAGCTAAATAATCTATTCCAATATTCGAGAAATTTGGGTTTCGAAAAATACAGTCTATTGGTTTCTACCAGGAAACAAAAAGTATTATTTTTGCTGATAGGAATACAACATTAGTGCTAACTCATATTTAATATTAACAAGAATACAATAAAATGTATCAAATAATAAGTATCAAGGCTTATGTCTAAGGTTAAGGTTTAAGATTATAGCTAAGATTTCTAACTATTGCTATGACTAATAGGAAAATTATGTTCAACACAATGCAGAATTGTTACTACGTGTTTCGTTATAATGCAAACTAATACTATAAAAACTGCTTGTAGTAGGGTGAACAGATTTTTTCAGTTCTTGAGAATCACTATTCGCTACTTTGAAGGAGAGTAACTTATTACTTTTTGACTATTTTGTAGTTTATATAATATATTATTCCATTCCAGTTTAAGTATTCAAAGTAATCGCGACAGTATTATTTAGCACTCAATACTAATTTAGAAAATTGTAGTAGCATATACATTAGAATTTGGTTGGTTCTCACTCACATTAGTATTTTATTGATTAGGTGGTGTATTTAATTCACCTTGACTAAGCGGTGTAACTGGCGTTTGTCTATGCTAAGCAATAATGATTCAATTGCTTTTCACCACGTTACGAATTTGGTAGGGTAGTTTGTAATCTTTACAACTGAATTAGTACTTAAAATTTTTATATTGCTATTGTTATTTCTTAAAACCATTCAGGTGTCATTTAAAATGACAATTGAATCAATTTATAAGTTATGTCTTACTTGCATGGTTAAAATGTATTATCAAAAATGCAGTGCGTTGGGAAATGATAACACATTTTGTTTTTTTTGCTTTCTTTCTGTTCCCAGTCGTCAGATTTATATTATTTATTCTGAGGTGAGTTAATGATCTTACATTTTCCAACGCATTGTATTTTATAATACCAATATTTCACAGCCTAAGAATATTTTAGTGGTAGTTAGTTAGAATATTGTAATCTGCGCGAATTTATTGATCAGATATAACATCAATTTCAACTGCATTTTGTCTGCTAAGTAGCCATCCGCCTACGTCGTTTTTTTGCAAAACATACATGATCTATGTCATAGGTTATTGGATGTATTATAAATTTCGAAAAAAAAACTGGTCATTTCAAAACTAATCTTAATGTCTGTTTTGTTCGAGGGAATTATGAGGATTTTACAAATATTGGGTTTGTACTTAAATAAATACTAACTGGGGTACAATTTATGAGTAAATCTCCATTTATACTCTGCTTCGTAGTAGTTATTTGGCATTCCTTGGGGACCCGATAGGCATTTATTCTGGAAAGACATTTCGTGGCTTCCTTTGTAACTATAAGCTTATATGTATTATAATATGTAGATAAGATTATATCGTTTTTCAAAATTAATATGTTTACTTTTCACTTCTTGTTATTCCATTATAACTTTATGGTATTATGTTTTCAAGTCACACTCTTTGTTCAAATCTACTGATTCGTTTACAATATTACGCTGTAATCCGATCCTTTGTCGTTCATAATATAAACGTGGATTTATTTTGAGACATCGTTTCTCAATTATAGTTAATATCTGTAACTTAGATTTTCGTGCCTATTTATCATTAATTGTAATACCACAGTAACAATAATAATAATAAAGTAGGAATACATAAAGCAGCTGCGAAACAGTTTTTTGTTTAAAATAATAACCACCGCTTTTCTATGTATTGAAGTATAGAAGAATTCTAATCAGTGAGAAATTGAATAGATAAGAAATTTAATTAAATTGAGTGTAGCACAGTTATGGGCTTTGTAGTTTCCATTAGCTTGCCTTTTTGTTTAGTTTGTTCTCTTATAGTTGTTTTTATGAGACGTTGCCATGCGAGTAACAAAATTCATCTTATAATTAATACTATGACAACAGTTGAGAAAGTCATAAAATAATTGCAGAAGGATTTGATAAAATAGTTTTAAATATGCTATTTTATATTTTCTTTTCTTAGTTTTATATGGTAGTAATTTTTGCCTTATAAATACAAAATGTCATGTTTCGTACAAATTGTCTATAATTATATTATGATTTATTAGTTTTCAGTAAGTCTAATAATTCCTTCACTTTTTTAAAATAGAAAAAACTAAGTGATATTCTTTGTATATTAAATGTGAGATTTATCAGGTGTGATGGGATCTTTAGTGAGGTAGCTTGGCGATCATCTTTGTGTTCTCGACCTGGAAGGGCTGCTATTTTAGTGCTTATAATGTTGATTGTCTATTTTATTTCTCTAGGTATGTCATTTTATATTTTATATTTAATAACTGTGAAATAAGTTCTTATTTTTGATATAATTTATCGTTCAAAGATCAGTTTAGTTGTTAATTAATGCACATGGAATCAGATCAATAGATGGCTTTGTTTCAGTACTCACGAACACTCATGGAACGTCATTAACTGATACCAATGACGCTACTTCAAGAGTTGGTGTCAATGTATCCAGGTAGTTATTTAAAGTTTAATTTCTTTAAATGATTCGTAACCCTGATAAAACATTTCAGAGCTGTGGAAGTATTAACAGCATTGTGTAATGGTTATGACACTGGACGCGCATCGGGCGATTCGTGCAACCGATTGTGTTATAATAAGAAATGGCACATTACTGACTATTATGAAGGCAATAAGGCACGTTCCATCTATAGATCAAGTTGACGATTATTATTAAGTTATGTGGTTATTAGTAATATAAACCGCAAACTTAGTTTGTCATTTATTCTTGGGTATGGTCATTTGTATCAATTTTAGGTTGTTATAATGATAAAAGATGGAGGACAAACGGCGGTCTATAAAAGCTCACATCTTCTGATTGATGACTTCGAATCTGTGGAAGAGTCATTGCCATATGAACACTTTACTGATAAGATAATTTCACCTACTCAACAGTTTTTATTACTTTTTTTTTCAATTTTTCCAAAAATACATAGCAGATTCTGTTTATATTCTCCTATTTAGCAAATTTTCCATTACCGAAATATCCTTTAAGTATTGGATGTGGTAAACAAGGAACTACGATTTGGTTGGCCACGTCACTATAAAAGACATCTGCTCGAAATATTATGGCCGACTTTGCTCCGGTTTAGTATAAAATTCATTCGGAATAACGTAATACAAGTAGATTATTATAATCGAATCTTAAGTCAGATAGTTGGTTAAAAAAGCTTCTATAGGTACTTGTATGTGTTATTTAAACATTCTCTAGGACCCCTGGGGAACCGATGTTACTTTCGGATCGTGTTTCATTGTGGGCACTACTTCAGCAGCCTGAGTTTATTCTCTTTCGGGTTTTACCTCTAACAAGAGTAACGCCGAAGGTACATATTTTATCAATCTCCCCCGTCGTATTCATAACAATTAAATATAAACTTCTTAATGTTAATATTTTGTATTAATGTTTTTGTGAGACAAAATGTGGCTTACTATGAAAGAAGCAGAAGTTATGAAACTAATATTTTAGATAATTGGAACTTGTGGCCATTTCTACCAGACTGAGTCGCTTGTTGCTTTCAAAATGAAGGGTTATTATATGAATCTTAAGGTGTGTCAAAAAATAATTTGTAGATATGCTGATTAATAGTTATCTTAATTTTCAGTACAATAATTGTTCTTTTCAGGGCAAAATCTTAGTCCATCTGATGGGAACCTTAAAATTATTATATGAATTTTTAAATGAGCCACTACAATGGTGTGATGTTAGATTTGAAAATTTGGGACTTTCTGCAGACTACCCAAAACGGTGGGATTTCATATACTTTTATTTCTTCTTTTTAAATTTAAGTGTCTGGGTGAAAAGTACGATTAGAAGTGTTGCTACTTAGATTTATATTGATGGATGGTGACATGGTATATACACAATCTCGACTTTCGGAACTTCTTAGTGGACGATCATGTGAATCGGATAAGGATTGTGCTATTGGAGATTGTCTGGCACGATGTACGGCGGATATGACATGTTCTGATCGAACTAATCAGAACTTAGAGGTTGGCTAATATTAGTGAGATTTAACCAGTAGTTTTAACAATTTCCTGCTTTTTTCAGGTATTCTGTGATAAATTAGTGGGGAAGCTATTCGGGAATACATGGTCAAAGAATAATCGGTACCTCGTTGCCTGTCACGATACTGGTAAAAATATTACCCAACGTCTAAATGATCTACGCTTAACTTGGTCGTGGAATCTTCCCGATGTATGAGGTACAACATGACTCATTCATTGGTCAGAAAAGATGACGGGTACTTATAGCATTACCTAGAAAAGATTTAGATGTGGTTGTATATAGCTACATAACCAAATTCTGGTCATTTATTGCTAATCGGGTCTTGTTTTTCCCGTTGTCTTGTTTTGATCACCACTGTTGTCTCAAATAGTCTCGAAGAAAAGTTTTTCTAGCTTCTATACTTACTATCTGACATAAGTATTTTTTTGTGTTATCCTCACACGGGTTAGGTTACTCATGATTCATTTTTTGTTACTATAAATAAATTTTGACAATGATGTCATATGGTATTTGAAGGAAGGGCGGACGTGATTGTGAGCATCATTGAAGATTTTTGGACGTGAAACATCCTTCTATTAACAACATTTCCTTCATATGACCTCAACAACAAAAATTAATTTAATATGAGCGAGAATAACGCAAATACCAAAATAGGACATGATGCAAATATTCGGGCACCAGAATGTTGAGGATGTCTCACAGAGGCATACTATTCCACTATGGACGTTTACTGACTAGACTACTATACCTTTAGAAATCTATCTATTAACTCCGCATTCCTACACAAAAAATAAACATTCTAATACAAGAGATCCACCGCAAGCAATCCAGGATCGTAACTAGTTGACTCTAACATGCATTCAAAAGTTTAAAATTATAGCATTTGAACAATAGTGAACAAATAATCACGGTCCAGTCATCCGCATAAACTAAGATATTGATAAAATTGGAAGTGAAGATTACTTACTATTATCTATTACAATTGCTTAAGATGCAGTGGACTGGCCGATCACAAAATTAAACAAATGTAAACTCCGAAACAGTGCCATGTAGAATATGAAACAATTATATCTTGTTCAGCTCCACAAAACGTCTGCATTGTTGTGCATCCTTCCAATGCTGCATAGAACCAAAAAAGCCCATATAATATTTGCGCTTTTTTGGTTTCAAGTCGATTTTCGTACCAATTGTTGAGTATGATACGTTGAATGCCGATTTATGATACGATCTCATGGGTGAGTGACAGATATCAGAAGATGGAGAGATGGAAGGAAAAAGAGCGTAGCGCCTGATAAAAGGATAGAAATTTAAAGATCAACAACAAATAACCAATAGCTTGCCATGCTGATTACATAGAATATAAATGAGAAGCTGTACCGAACACCACACATTTATAGACTACACAAAGTCAGTAAGATATACTAGACATGAAAAACAAGAGAAAGTCCTATTTGAAATTACAAACCGAATACAGTTAGAATCTAGTTACAGTACTATGACCATGCGTCTTACCTTTTCTAGAGTCCTTTAATAATTTTGCTGAAACAGTTATTTAGTAATGGAGCATTAGAAATAAATTGCAGTTTCTTTCAGTAATTAGACAGCAATAAAGAACAATTTCGAGAGAAAATCAAGCTAAGTAGCTATATTATTTACAAAAACAATAGAAATTAGAATTTTCGCTAAGCTCCCGACGTTTTTCTCTATGTAACTCTTCATTTGCTCGATTCTTTTTTGTCATTAGTATTTTTGTGCTAAACAAATATTAACTCCTTATATATAGGCCTACCTATAGCTGGTAGTGTTGGGCGATAGGGGGTGGCGCTGTGCGTCGAATACTGGGTGTACGTCTCCAGAAGGTTGATTCACGAGAGGCCCTTGTGTCACTCTCCCCACCAGTCCGTGGCAGCGACCCACCTCGGAACTCGATTTCGTACTGTAAAAGGGATATTTGAGAAGAGTCGCTACTATATGGTATATGTGCCATGATCTTCAAGTTTATATCTGCTGAAGATAGCAAACGTACTTAAAACTAGTTTATGTAGCTAGAATTCTCAAAGACGGTAATTTCGACGACTTCAAGAGCAAAAATAATACATTTAGTCCACGAAACAATGTACAACTCCACATTATACTACAGCACGAGTGAAAGCGACTAGTAGCTTTTATGTTTACATCTATTTTTCATGAAAATAATGATTACTTAGAATTCTATTACTAAGAGGTATATGAAAACTAAAGAGGTTAAATATAAATAAACTACCCACAACTGAACATTCAAATGTTACAGATTTACCCGACAGTGATTTAACACAATCAATCCTAAGGTGAGTGGGATTGGGAAAATATAGGAAAACATGTGTAGTGACAATCACAATTCACGATAAGCTAATAATAGCATTTTTAAACTTACACTTCCACTTTGTCGAACTGAAATTAAGACTTTACGCTACGACTATTGAGAACCAAGAACAGTTTTAAAAAATTTGCCATCTAATAATATATAAGTTAAAGTAATATCTATTAAAACAGCTTACTTGACAGGAACTGTATGCTTTTACTACTTTTCTCAATATTTGGGACGTTTACGACAAATATGCATGGCAAATAAAGAATAGAAATGGGTATCATGGAAAGTATAATCTAAAACATCTACGCTACCTGCACTTAGTTATTTATAAATTGTAATAGACTAAGTTGTTACATGAAATATTTTCACTGTCCCTCAACTAAAACAGAGCCTCGGTGGTTTAAAAAACAGCATAATTTATAAATCAAAAAGCGTAACTTACTCGTTCAAATAATTCTAGATAAAAAAAACAATGCAGTAACCAAAATTATAAAAAATAGGTAATGAAATAAGTAGAAAGGAAAAAAATCCAAAATAACTTACCTTTGTCGCACAGACGAAAGACGCGGTAACCAGTTTTGCAATTTCGTTCATTAAATTTTTTGTCTCTTGGATGACTGAATCCACCTAAGGAACCTCTCATTAACAACAAAGGTTTAAGGATTTTCTTTAAATACGAAAGCTATTTCCTCACTTTCCCAAATGTAGCGGTTTTCCCCACAGTAGGACTTTTTACCAAAACTTGAAGCTGTTGGCAGTGAACTGGAATCTTTTCAAGAATAGCTGAAAGTTCACTCTTCTCTGCTGAACCAGGAACCTAAAGAAATAGAATAGAAGTAAAATAAGCACGTAATACACAACAATAAGTGAATAATCACTGGCAAATGAGAAAGAAAACCAAACTGGTTTTTAATAAATAGGTCAAAAACTATGGCTAACTAATGTAAAACAACAAAATATACTAAATTAAACTCTTGAATTAAATTTTATGGAACCTGAGAAGGTATTTTAGATAGTGTCTGAAATTAAAACAACATGAACAAACCTCATAACTGAATTCCCTTACAGTTTTATACATTTTATTAGCTTGTTCAGCAAAAAATTCGGCCTGAGTGAAAAGGTCGTGGGTTGTTTTAAGAGGCCCATCTCCTCGTGTGAATAGATACATGTTGTAAGCCATTGATGACATGGCCTGTATAATGTAAATAGTAGCTGATTGACAATTGTAAAGGGAATAATAACTCTCTACTTAAATATGGATAATTATAACAAAAAGTACAACTAACAATACAATAAAAAATGATTATTAAATAAGGTTGATTTTTGTACGTGCAAATTCCCCGCGCGATTACTCAGAATGAATTATTTGAAATTTAAAAACAAATGTGCTTTGCTCAGTAGTAACCAGCTTAGAAGCTACAATCAATCAATTAATTCGAACATTGCTAGTCTTCGAAAATAGCTGTGCTGCGAACATAAACATGCCATCTCCATATGGCATAAAAAATTGACTTGTCCTTAATCATGATAATTCTTTTTAAAAAATTTTAACTATGCTGCCTTTGTATCTAGGATTCGTGCATTTTTAGTTTAAACATGGCCATCTGGGATAAAAAAATAAGAATATAAACGCAGTGAAGATGGAAGTTGGTAAGTAGTTCATAACTACCTTTGCTCTCTTAACAATATCATTTTCCGCGTATTCATCCCACTTTTCTGCCTCTGCATCAACTTCAGACGTCAATAACTTCATCTCCAAACCAACTTTTGCCATTTTTTGTTGATCCTAAAGTTATTAATCTTATATTAGGACACGAGAACATAATGCTATGGAAATCAATATACATGGTCATAATTCTAGCATAAGTTCTTTCATGCATATTTTCTCACCTCAACATCCAGAGTAATTGGCTTTGATGGTTTCTGTGTCGTTCCATGTTTCTGCAAAAGCATTCATTTGTAAATTAACTGTCGGAAATTATTTGTATTACTGTTCAAATATTTAAGCAATACTTCTGCACTAACAAATGTTTTTAATGCTCTTCACATTAAAAATAATTAGGAATAGTTTTAGAAATATTGCAAAAAAAAGTACTGTTGGGTGACCAAGTCAAATTCTATGTAAAGAAAAGTAATAATTTAACGACCTATCAGTACTTGCTTTATAAATTTAAACAAATTTGTACCCGGATGGTATGATATTATAGTCATAGAATTTCTGAACTCCTTTTCCTCTATACACTGTACTCATGTCTTATACATCCCACATATAGACTCACAAAGGCAAGAAATTACTGTTTATACAACACCTCACTGCACTCGATGCAAACAACCATGCAAACAAAATGCACCAAAACAAGAAACAAAATAATACCACAATAGTCACTCCACATTCAACTTTAGGTTTGCTATTTAATACACTTTCCCAAGATATACACCCTAATACTTAATAAGTGATTGTTGATTACCTGAAACTTGTGAAAAATACCACGCGTTGTTAGCTTGGAAAATTAACTGCTGAGACAATAGTTAATGAACGTTTCCAAGCAAATATTTTCATAATGAAAGTAACTATTTCAGTTATATGACCAAACGAAAAGGTATAAAGTTAACTATGTGAATAAGTTGGTTGTAACATAAGTGAACTTGAACGTCGAGCAAATGTTTGAATCAATAACGAAGAAAATCATTAAGACCTGTTTTCACTAAAGTCACCATTCCAACTACTTATTCGGATACTAAGAACGCAATTTTTCTTTCAGAAGATGGAACAGTTTCTATGCTATTGCAATACATACATTCGAGAGAGACTATAATTGATCACATCTTACTATACCATTTTATCATGCAGGTTAGCGTTTTGTAAGTCATCTATGATCAAACTAATACGATATTCGAATGCCTTCTGATCCTCACTAGTTGCCGAAGCTGCGGAACTCAGTTCGTCTCCACCTTGGATAAGCACAGCTCTCGTTTGAGTAGGAAGAACTGTCGAAGTTTCGGTTGATACACTTGATGCCGAATCATCAGAATCGCAAATAATCTGTGAGACGGTTTGCGACTCAAACGAACGCTTGAAGGGTTGAGAAGAGGTACGATGAGCATGTTGAAGTAGAAGGGGATCAGAAAACAAAAGACCTGAGCTGTTACTGCTCACCCCAGGTCTTGGAAGCGACATATAAGCCTGTTTCTCAGCAGCCACGCGCCCGTTCGCAGCAGCATCCGATTCTTTTGCAAGACGTGATAAGTCGTTAACCTTAAATTAAAAAAAAGAAAATTTAGTAATCTCATCTTTCTTTCATTAATTTAATTACATTATATGGTTATATACGTTCTCTAATTAAAACATCATTACATCGTAATGTGATAGCAATAAAACGTGGAAAATTTGTAAGTGATTCTTTATTTATAGTAAAAACAGTCACATAATGCATAAAAACAATAGCTCACCGACTGACTCCAAGTATCACAGAATACTTCCAAATTTTCTCTTGCTATTCGACTCGAAGGATGAATGCATAAAGTTCGTCCAGCCAAAAGAGTCTAGATAGAGTTAGTGTAAAACAAGAAAAGATGAAAATAACTATAGTTAAAGTTTTGAAGGACGAATTTAAAGAAAATTATGTAATAGATTAAAACCGAACACAACCCTGTCTTCATAATATAAATAAGTAAACAAAACACAAATAAGTTATAAAAATTCTAACAAGAGGTGCTAGTGAGCGCATATTTCGCTCACAGTGACCTGTATTGACATGAAGTGCATCGGTTATAGAAATGTGATGAAGGAGACGGCAGACCTAGAATTACTCTTCGTGTTATCAAATATAAATATTCTGTTATACTCTTATTTTCGCATAATAATTTTTTTGTTTTGTTGATACCAATTTCAAATAAATTAGCTCATCTGACGTAAAAAAAAAAGGGAGGCTAGTTACTAAATGAATAAAGTTCCGAATTTAAATTAACCTCTTGCATATGTTCAGCATGTTCTCGAAATTTCTCCATGTACTTCTCTACACCATCGATATCACCTGCTACTGCACAAGCTTTGATTGATGATAGAAGTACCTGGTCTTCATTCGCTCTCAATACCTCAGATAACTGAAGCATATTTTTTCGAAAAATTATAATATGAAAGCAAACAAAAATTATATGAGCTGCTGAAAATTAAGTAATTTGAAGTTATAAAGAATGCAACTAAAAAAACACCTGTTCCATGGCAACAATTTGAAGTTGTTTGCCTAAATCCTTAAGTCTTCGATTTAGACGCTCTACAGTCACTTCAAGACCATCCGCTCTCAGTTGATCAATTTGATCCTAATTTCAAAAATGTTAGGCTTGCTTGAGTAAAATACTATACACGTTTAACTATTTAGTTCATAGTCGTCCAATGGTAGATAGATTCCTATACATGTTTAATTTATTTATAAAATCTTCTAAAAATATTGTGGCTTGTTAAGCAATATGGTTTTTCATTAATTTAATATATTTTTTTAAACTTCTAATTAGATGCATTATACCTCCGGTTGTATTAAATTCGTCATCTCAAAACGACATTCTTCAAGAAAGTCGAGTACCTGCTCTCGATGGTGATGTGGAGTATACGCAGAGTCAGTAAAATCCTTGGAAGATTAAGGGAGATTATATATATATATATATATAAATGAATGGAAAAAGATTGAATATAATAATGGTCTCTTTTGAATTTAATGAAAGAATCAGATTTTAATCTTTCTGTACAGTCAGTATTATTATTTTTAGTTTTACTCTAGTCACAATAAGAACATTTATGAAGAGTACAAAGCTTTGACTAACTTGTGTCATTTCACAAAGAGCATCTAGTGCACCGATAAGCCGCTCACGTACTCCAGTACCCACACGTGATGTCATACGAACCATCTCCAGCATCTCCTGTGAAGATGAGTACATCACAGATAGACATGTTTGGTCTCTGTATAAGAAAATGTATCTTTCGAAATTCAGAATATATTCCAATGTATGAATTTCAATAAACATTTGTGAAATTAGGTTTTGAAAAAAATGCAAGTGTTAGTTAAAACTATGAAAATAAAAAGACCCTACTATCCCAAAGAAAAGTTATTTGTGCTTAAGAAAACTACCATTTGAAGAAGCTATGTTCTATTAGGTGAGTGAAGTATTGAAAACAAATACGTTTCCTTGATGAAAGAAATTCAAAATTTAAAATACTTGCTATGATCTTTTTTCACATGTTCTGCTATTCCACATGGTTGGTTTATTAGCTCCGCAGTCATTCCTAAGTACATCGTTTTATGATGACAACAGTGGCTGCTCGCAATAAAACTAACAGTAAGCTGTTTGATGGCGGCGTTGGCTGTAAGTTGAAGCCCAATATCCAAGGGTTCATCACTAGTCGTCTGTGCATATCTTGAGCTTTCTAAGGAAAAAACACCATCACTAACGCAAATCGCTATTAGCTGGAGAGACATCCGAATCTAAAAGCATATCTTTATGATACTCAATGATAATTGCACCTTTCTTTTTCATCTTTTTTCACATATTTATAATAAGTGAAGAATACTAGTAAAGCTTCCTAAAATTAAGGTCCTATTAATAAGAGATCAAGTAGCTAACCTGATCAAAAACTCCATTCCTACATTGAAGAGCTGGGTCCGATTCAGGATGCCGTAGAAGTGTTTTTGACGACGTTAAAAGTAGCATTGTCATTCGCTCCAGCATTGTCCTTGCTACACCCATCTGTGCCCGCCGCTTCTCACTTTTCAAATCATGTTGCCTATAATATATTTAATACCAAATTAACAGTGAGCATTAAAGATTTTTCTACAAATTTTCAGCAGTTATGTTCGAAAATGTTTATAATTGGATGATCTCTTTAGCAAGTTCCATTTATATGAAGGGCATCTTTATTTAGAAAATAACATTACAAACTAATAATTTCTATTATTCCAAGGTACAAACTAATTCTTGACAATTTTTTTCATTCAATTCACTACACTCACATTAAGAAAGAAAGAATGGCTATTTTCTCCTAGAAGTAAATATTTTCTTATTGATGTGTTAAATTAAATCAAATAAATACATTAGATACAGGAATATTTAAGAAATTTTTTTATTTTCTGCCCACCTATCTCCTGATCTATGTGCCAAGTCGACCATTTCACCACCAAATTCAGCAAAAATCTTTACGAATTCAGTAAATGATCGAGTTGCTTCTAATCGAGATAATGAATAACCTACCTAAAAGAGAATTTATGCTAAATACAGAATACTCTGCATTCTACTCAGTATTTAAAAGACAAAATCACTTCTTTTCTCTTTTTTTCCTACAATTAACAACTCAGAAAAATAATGAAATATAAAATAAACCAATAAAATCACCTTATCTTCAGCACGTATAATGTGTTTCACCAAAACTCTATCAGCCAATAGCAGGACTCTTGTAACACTGCTGAGCAGTTGGCGACTTGCTCGGACTAGTACTGATTTGTCTAAAAGGGGGATATCCATGGCTTCAGAAGAGCAACATGACAGGTTAGCGATGGATGCGCCTGAAGAAAAGGTTAGTTCTAATAGTGCAAGTAATAAGCTTAACACTTCTCCATATACACTATATTTTATTAGATGTTCTTCTATCGAAAAAGACTTCATTAAATGATTTATGAAGTCTAAATAAAAGTTGGGTTCAAACACTACGCAGATATTTATTACGCTGTGAATGAAAATTGCAGGTGTTAAGTGATTTTATTATTATACAAATAAGTAATACAACAAAGTGTTATGACACTTAGTATTCAATGGATATGAATCTTGTTTTAAGCACACCATTTTGAGACATTAATGAAGACCATTTTTAATAGTGGAAATTTATGGCTCTCACCAAAAGACGTTAGTAGTAAAGTCTTATAAGTTGGTCGATTAGTCAGACAACCCACCGAGGTCGACTACATAATATTAGGGTAGCTAATTTCAAAGAAACTTAAAATTGGAATTGTGGTTCTTAATCTAAGAACAGCCCAGTAATCCACGTATCGTAAATTACCCTATTAATTAAGTTTTCTAGACCTCCAGCCAGCTTGATTTACATACTAAAAATTCATTACCACAAAGGCGGTGTAAAAAAATTGACAAATAAATTCATCGCATTTCGGTAGTTGTGTTACTTCCTTCGATGTCAGTTTCGACGAATTGATTTCTAAAGAGTTGGAGCTACCAGCCATAAGTTTCTTTTATCTGATCGCCCATTCGATACGAACTAGGAATTATTAGAGATCAAGAAGTGTAATGGCCTACAAACGTTATACGAACACTGTCCTATATTAGAGCAAGTTAACTAATCAAAAAACTTTCTGATGCCATTAACAGTCTGTTTAGTTGATTATTTAATATTTCTATAGTATGTCTTGTGAAATTAGTTCTGATGCGAATCCCACCATAGATGGCGCGAAGTGACTGCAAAAATTCCTGAGAACTGCCGCCATCCATCAAGTAGGCTGCCAGTTTGCTCCCCTCGACAATTCTGCCACTCTCGTTACGTCAACATCGTCAATGACCCAACAAAAAATACTATTTCAAATCAAACTATTCACCTTCAAAATACATGCTTTTTTTGCTCCACAATACACACCGTCCTCCATAATCTACTGCTCATTTCTTCTGCATTTGATGGACAGTGTATACAACTGATTAAGTTTAAACAGTGCAATATGTTGAACAATTATATAGACAGTGAGATAAGCAGTTTAAAACTTGAAAACTGCTTAAATAGATAAATAAAATAAGAAGTCACGAAAGTTGAAGATAAAGTGGAAAGCTAGCAATTAATAAAAAAAGTCCGCATGCCTAGAAGAAAAGATTTTAAAAATTAATGTATAGCCAACCAGCCAATCGTGCTTCATGACATGCATCGTACATTTCCGGTTGAATGTCAGGATTCTCATCAGCGATCGTCTCTCCCACTGCTACAAATCTCTCTATTGCAGCCTCGACTGCACTACCAACCTGAAAATAGTGTAACATTATAGAACTAACCTGCTCTCAGATGTTATTTGAGTGCGTTTTTATCCAGAAGCAACCATTCCCAACTACTTTTCTGGGTAGCCAACCACTTGAAAAGTTGAATCATGAAAACAATAATTAAACCTTGATTCCACCTTGAGAGCAGCTCGAATTGCACGCTCCGACTTTGGCTTTCCATTAGTCAGGTATGATTCCTTGAAGTTGACGAGAGTAGTAATCTGACAATTTTGCTAATAGTTCTTAATCACACATGTAGGTTTCTTACACTATATAAAGGAATGATATACATCTCAGTGAATAAACTCATCGAAATCTGTTCACTTTTAAGTATTAAGTAAGTAAATAACTTTAGCCTAAGAAAAATTATAATACGAAATAGTAGGAGCAACAGCATAGAAACAAAATCTGATTACTTCAATAACATCTAAAACAAATACATTTAGACAGTGAAAAAGTAGCACCAATAGTTCGAACAAAGCTTTTGTTCGAATATATAAATTAAAATTATGGAGAATGAAAAGATTTCTATTAAAATATACTTAAATATTTTAAAGTTAATGAATCAGAAAACCAAAATAGTAAAAAAGTAGCTATTGACTATTTGCTGCATTTGACCAGTATACTTAATGGCTAATAATTTTGAGGTGAGAAACAAGTCCAAATAGTAAACCAAATATTTCAAACAAACCTGTGAAACTAGAGGAACTAGAGTTTGCTCTATTGATTTGGTCTTGATTTCGAGATTCCGTGGATCTAGGCCAAAGGACGACGAGCTAGATGCCCCCACGTGGTCGGCACCCGTCGCCCCCCGTGCCAGCGACATGCAACTAAAACATGTATTCACCAAGAATACATAATTTAATTATTTTCCAAAAAAAACTTAAGTAGAAAATATGAATACAGAGAATATGGCTGATATTGAAACTAGAATACTTTAGTGGCCTTAAAGAGTGTAATAGTTATCCACAACTAAACGTTAGGAAACAATCAAAATAGTTTTTAGGTGAACCGCTCATCGCACTTTTCTTTGCAGAATAAACATTGTTTTTCAATTAAAATGCGACAGAGAAACCATGAAAAAACGCCAAAACCGGTTAATGAAACCGTACAATTTTGTTAATATTACTATGTGGCCATGATTATGGCAATTGTAGAATGACGAAATAATAGTAGTCATCAATAATGTGCACAATTAAAATTGAACATTAAAATTTATCCAGAGAATTCCATCTCATAGCCTATTTCTGGCCAAAACCATTCTTTCAATCTTTATAATTTTCGAAGAAACGAAGAATGAACTCAAAAGCCAAAGTTCTAAAGACTAAACAAATACATAAATTTCGACTAATCATACAATGGACCATTATTTGACGCTTAACCATTGCTAGTTGTAACAATTTTATCTAGTTGACCAAGCGAACGTATAGATTCTAGATAAACCATACTATATGTGAGAAGAAATTGTCTACTCCACCTGAGCTACATATTCCATAGAAGCATCTCTCTCATCTGAACACCTCCAATAGCCAAGTATCTATATAGTTTATATCGCCATACTTAAGATTTGAGACAGCTATCTTCTTTGTTCTAATGCATGCCTATATGGAATTAGTAGAGAGGAAGAGTATATGCGAGTGGAAGGAACAACAGAAGTAATGCAATCTTGCAATACCATGGAAAACTAGCCAAGACGACGAAATATTGATAACTAGGACACCAACCAGGGTAAACAATGCGGATAAACTCATTAGAAAAATCAATTACATAGGGCGAGTGGTCAAATATGGCAGGAACGACTTTGCATTAAGGGAGTTAGTAGACCTAAAACTGAAACAATATCAGTACAGTTTGCTGGACATCAAATTATGTCCTTTCCTCCTAAATTAAAAATGGTAAAATTAAATCTATTAGCTAGATGCTCCAGATCGGTAAAAGCGATCAAATTTAATGACATTCAGAATAAAGTAGATGCATTCCATAATCAAACTTTAAAGGAACATATCACTCATAATAATGAAAAATAGAACCCAATGTCAGATTTCTATGCATATCAGCAAATAAGAGAAAAAATATAAGAAGACAGAAATAGGAAATGCCTGCTTTTCAACACCTGTAAATCCTTAGAAAAAATCAGCTAATATAGAAAATTGTGCTGTCTACGTATGTTCGGCGCGCACAGAAAAGATATTGATCGAAGACGGCACAGCCGAACAACCGCGATCCAGAGATGGGTGACATCATCACGTAACTATCCCCAATCTACTGTCTCTTCTTCATAGTGGATCGTATTTGTATTCTAGTCTTTCAGTTTTCTTCCCTGCGTGCTGAGCTAAATGCTCTCAAACTACTTATGATTTTCTCTGTAGTTGTTTCATAAATAACCCATAATTTCTGCCGCACAATACCCTCACATACTTCTCGATGCGCACTTTTTAAACACTAACTACAGTTAAATGATGTTGTTTTAAGAAACATTTATGAGACCTGATTAGCAACTAAAATTTAGCAATAGTAAACGACTTTTAACAAGTTTACATTACTACGTTTTTCAAAATCAATTAATTGCGATTAATCTAAGGCTAAGCAAGGAACTGCAGGGGTAATAGTAGCTGATATTATAGAAACATAAGTGACCTAAAACCTTTGACTGCAGGTTTCATTGGCATTCATGCAACCCTTTACTCTATTACTTAAGATAAATTCATAACATTTAGTCAATAAGCGAAGTATCTTCACTTTCTTGGAGTTGAGAATCGGACAGCCCACAAAAGGACGATCTTTCATTTTGACTAGGTTGTTTTAGTGTTATCTAACCTGAACTAAAAGTGAAACATGTAATTCCTATGATTAACAATCACAACTGATAATACTGTCAATTTTAACAACGAGCCTTTGAAACGTTCCTATGAAAACGGGCGAGGATTAAAATGGAATAATAACAATTCTGAACAAAGTATGACGCAAACAAACAAGTAAAGCGAAGAAAATCAGCATACAGGATGCGGTCTTATGCAAAAATACGAGCGTAACATCTGTCCTATTACTAAGCTCTGCGATCGATAGCCAGCGTTGGCAGACCGCGCACCGTAAAATGACCAATTGCCACACACTCGGTGGTTAATTGTGACGAAGCACTTTCCCCGAAGTAACCAGGAAGAAATCGAGATGCTCGGCAGTGTAAGAGGTTGGAATTGCTGAATGAATGCAAGTGCAAAGTACTGCGAAGATAAACAAATTGGGAACAGTAGTGTTTGCTCCAGCCAGTGCATTTATCCCACTTTATCTCAATTCATTACACAATTTGTTGATTAGATCTATCAATTAGAAGCGGATTTCTCTATAAATATTCCTAATACACTATTATTTTTATTAAAAACAGTTAAGTCGTTTCCGAAATTTAGGACAGATCTTAAGCTTAAAATAAGTCCTCGAAACGAATAAATTCGGAATAATTTGGTTCACATTTGAAAAACTAGAAGAGTACAGAGTCTCTTTAATAAAATTTCTTAACTAGAAGACTAATTGTATAACCACATCCCCTATAGAATAAATAATGTATCTAAGTATCCAAGACAATGTTGGTTTCATTTAATACGAAATATAATCGAACTTGGGTTTGAATCACTATTTAAGTATAATTTTATTTCGAAAATTGCTTTTAAAATTATTTACAAATGAGGATAAGCTTAAAAATTTCTACTTCTCTTTCTTAGTATCCATGGTCACGTCGATTTTCACCGTTAGCAGGTGGAGGTTTTAACATTTAAGTTCCCTCCTCTAATGGGCGCTCGGCAACCATTGACAAATCTAGTGGACATCGAATGTGTTTGAACTAAGCATTGTTCATTTACAGATCAAAAAACTTGGAAAAATTTCGGACGGACATTTTCTTTTCTTGAAATAGTTACTGGGATGCTTTTCGCAAGTTCTTAATATTTTCCAAACGAATTAGAATGAACCTGCTGAAAGCATGTTAGTAACCAATACCAATGAAAAACTTTAATCCACGAATTACAAATTTAATACTTATCAAGACTTATGCATCAAAAATACATGTCATAGGCATTTTATTAGAGTAACATTTTTCGAGCATTTGTGATGAATGGGAATAAAAAGCACACAGAATATAGAGTTGATAACGCGAAAAATAAACTAGTGCCGATATGATACGCATAAAAATAGGGTTTCGTAGTTGGCGGTACAACCGCTCGGCCTTAATGCTCGATTTATATTTTATTAAAGAATTGTTTTTGGGGTAGAATGTTCGGGAATAACGGTAATATTCGCAACATGGTAATAGATCTGATATCACGGGCGTCTTCTCTTCCAAGCAGGAGAACTTCATTATCACAATTTTCTGCGATATGTTATCATTGTATTGGCGACGGAATTTTAATTCCCTGCTAAAATATTGATAGCAATCACAGGTGTACTTGTTTCAGTAGTCACTTATGGCTTAGAACTGTTATTTCGATATGCCCCTACCCAGAATAATGAGGTGAGTCCAAAATTGTTGATGGTGATTTTATTAAATGCTATCTATGACTTACGTAGTTTGCTCAATTTTCTATTCTGGAATACGAAGTACAATATGCTTGGTTATACGGTAACTATTAAATATAATTATTTGTTTTAAAATTTTGTTTATAAATTTATGTTAAGACACTGTGGTATCTGGATATCTTTCAATTTCACCTGAAAATTCCCAGTCGCGTTTTCTTTAGCCAAATTAACCAGCAAATTTTTCGACAGAGGAACTACGCTTATTAAATCGTCTAATAAAATCTGGCTAGAGAGATCTTCATTTCCATTACAGTCAAGAAGATAACCTACCGCCTGACCACGGTCCCTTCGATGAAGAGGCTCCTTTAATACCGTTGGATCACGATGAGAAACCCACCCGCCTCGTATTCGGATCTGCCCTCGTGCTTCTCATATTTAGCCTGCTTATTTCAACAGTTGCATTTGCATCATTATACTTCCACCTACTCAAGATTGTAAGCTAGGAACAACTAAACATAATTCCAAAATAGAAAGCAAGGGATGTAGAATAGAAAATCTGGGCCGCTAAGCTTTCGCACCTAAATGAGTAATTCAAAATAAAATATCGGCTAGTTTAAAATTAAACACTTTCTAAAATAATTTCAGGATAATAATTGTCTTCCAAAATGGCCGAAACCTTCACTGAGTCCACTTGGCAAGTATTCCAGTGCAGCTGTAGCAGCCGATAATGAATACTGTTCTGAAATTGGAAGGTTACCTAAAAGAATTTCCATATGTGATTTTAAGTAAAATTGTAAACTGTGCGGGATCATAGCAGCAAATGAAGCTTAGAAATATACTGCCAGTATATACAGGGTGTTTAAAAAGAATTCCGATTTTGAAAGTTTATAACTTTCTTCATACTCAACTGAAATTGTTGTTCAACAAAGATTCTGTAAGCTTGGATATCTGAAATTTTACCTGCATCAACCTCATTAGCATATATCGCATGTCGATTTCGCGATTATCGATTTTATGAAAGTACCCATTTTCATGTTTTTTCGCGTGTACATGAATGAACTGACTCCGGAAATGTGCAGAAACTGGTGCTCTGAATTCATAGGAAGTCATATACAATTGTAATACAATAAAATTTGAACATGTAACAATAAATATTTTATATTTTTTAAATGGGACATATTAAACACCACTTCCGATTATTAGAGTAGTAAAAATACCAACATGCCGAGTACACGCGAAAAAACACGAAAATGGGTACTTTCACAAGATCGATAATCGCGAAATCGACATGCGATATATGCTAATGAGGTTGATGCAGGTAAAATTTCAGTATAGGTTCGAATGTCTTAGAAACTTGAACAACAATTTCAGTTGAGTATGAAGAAAGTTATAAACTTTCAAAATCGGAATTCTTTTTTAAACGCCTTATGGCGAGTATATTGTCTAACTAAAAGTACATGGCTTCACAAATGTAAGATGAACTAGAGGGTGGTGAAAAACCTACGACAATAAAACTGCTTTAAATTACTTTTCTGTGAATAACAAGGAAACAGCTAATTAATGAGAATTTATCTAGGAACACACTTCTTCGGGGCGGAAATGCTGTTGATGCAGCTATTGCAGCTTTATTCTGTATCGGAGTGATGGACTCTCATTCAGCTGGCTTAGGTGGTGGACACTTTATGACCATATATAATGCGTAAGTTATATCACAGCAAAACATTATGAAGAGAAAAATAGATAATTGAAGAAGAACAGCAATGATGAGCAAAAGAAAGATGAATATAACCTTGTCATTTTATATTTGATAATAATGTATATGCTTAGTACCACTCAAAAATGCACTGTAATCGACGCAAGAGAAGTAGCACCTCAAAGTGCTACAGAAAACATGTTTGAGGGAAAATGGAACAAAAGCCAGATGGGTCAGATTACATAAATGTTTAATAAATCGATAGTTTTCTTCTACTAGATATTAAAGTGCGTTTTCAATATACTTATTTTTTCACATACACAAATAAAAATAGGAGTGTAAGATAATCGTGGACATTTTTCGATACATATCCAGTTGGCTCAAACTTATTTTTATTTATGTTGGCTTGCGGTAGCTGTTCCTGGAGAACTACATGGTCTCTGGACTGAATTTAACCATTTTGGCAGTGGAAAAGTGACTTGGAAGAGTCTTATACAGCCAATAATTGAATTAATGGAAGAAGGTTACCCGAACTATTTTGTCTCTTATAGGTGTAGTAAATATTGTGCATAATAATTCTAGGTTTTCCCACTTCTCATGCATTAGCAAAAGCACTCAAGGAGCAAGAAAAGTACATCATGAAAGAGCCAACTATGAAAGACTTCATTAATTCTAAAACAGGAAAAGTTTACACAGCTGGTCAGCAAATTAAAACTAGGTTAATATTTATTTTAATAAGATATAGAGTTATTTTAAGTGTTACTATAAATAAAAGCTTAAATATTGATTCTGAATTTAGAGGAAGAAGATAACATGGAGATAAAACCCGAAATTCTTTCAGACAGGCTCTAGTTCTGAAATACCAAATAAAAAACTGGAAATTTAGTGACTAACATAATATTATTAACATTCAACAGAACTGCGCTGCTAGAAACACTTCGACTGCTTGCTAATGTATCAGATCCAGTCAATGAATTCTACAGAGGATCAATAGCACAAAATATCGTAAAGGAATTTAAGGAGAATGGTAAGAAATCACAATTACTTGTTTAGTTATTGTTTATTTAATATGCCGAGCGAAAACGAACGAACGAGTATATTTACATAAATAAATATATCTAGGTAAGAAACGATTGAGTATAAGCCTACAAATGTAGCCATATTAAATTGCTTTCACATAGGACAGTTAACTGTAAGACTATATTATCTGAAGATTTTTCATGTTTTAGAAGAGATATAATAAAGAGATTTTCAAAATTGTCGAAAACAATGGAAAAAGAAATTGTAGATTATCTAAGGAATGTGGCTAAACAGAATTATGTCTAAGAATAATTTAATAGTAATAATATCAGTAAAGTATATGTTAGATTTCAGTCTAATGGTACGTAACACTGGAAATCAATTTAATTAAGAAACCCGTCAATTATTGTTACCATCTTAATCACTAGCTTTTTAGGCGGTCTTCTTTCCGAAACTGATTTTTCTTCCTACAAATCTATCATTATTCCCTCTTCAAACGTTATATACACATATCTCCGTAATGGTCGTGTAGTCTGTGGTCCACCACCACCATCAGGATCAGCCGTGGCTCAGGCTATTCTTAATATCATGGATGGGTTAGTTGAACTCGTAAAACGTTTCAAAACGATATTTGCTATGGTTATCCGGGCTACCATTATAGATATGAATATGATATGAAGTCACTGAAAGATATAGCTACGCTCTACCATCATTTCATAGAGTCTTCCAAATTTTCGTGAGTGTTCTTTGCATCGAAAAATTCAGAAACATGATTTACTACTAAAAATGAAAAAAAAACTTGAAAAAGGGAAATAGTCTGAACTAATTTAGATATGCTGCGCGGAGTTGGCTGGGAGATCCTGCATTTATTTTGAATGCTACAGAAATCGCTCGTAATATAACTACAACAAAGTGGGCTGAATGGATACGGTGAGTTTTCGACTCATTCCGAATTGAAAAGCTAGCATATTACTTTAAGAGTCTGTCTATTGTACTAAAAGTCCTTCAGTTGTTTCGATATGATTATACAATGTAAGCTATTACCTCGTTAAGATCGAAGATAACCGAAGAAACTCATCCAGATGACTATTATGGTGGTTCTTTTGAAGCACCTCCTCAAGATCATGGGACTACCCACATAAGTGTAATTGATATATATGGAAATGCCGTATCAGTAACATCCACGATTAACCTATAGTAAGCTTCATGAAAACGAATGAAAAACATCTAAATTGCAGCTGGTTGATGGATGTTTCCTAGGCATAACATCATCCTTAAGAAAATAAACGTTACCGTGTCAATGTTAAAACTAAGTACTTGTATTAAATATGTCACAAAATATTTCAGAACAACTTAAAGTACCTATAAATTTTTGAAGAATAAAAAAGAGCTGCATTAATTTAGTTTGGGCGCTGTAGTGATGTCACCATCGACAGGTATTTTATGGAATGATGAGATGGATGACTTTTCATCTCCGGGCCACTCGAATTATTTTGGATATCCACCATCACCAGCAAATTATATCCAACCAGGCAAGCGACCAATGAGCAGTCAAAGTCCACTGATTATATTCGATACTACTGAAGATAAGAAGACAACGGTTGGTAGAAAATAAACTTTTGACATAATGGAGACACTGAAATAATTATATATTAGATGAATTGAGAAAAATATGTACTTAAAAACACAAAATAAATGATAAATTTATAGCAACTATTAGCTGTTGGTGGAGCTGGTGGATCCACTATTATTAGTGGAGTGGCAGGAGTAGCAATACATGCTCTTTGGCTAAACGCGGATGTTAAACAAGCTGTAGATGCACCACGTTTACACAATCAACTATATCCCAACTACACATGGTATGAATCAAATTTTCCGAAGGTAGGTAGCAAATTCAATTTCTCGTTTGCATTTTTTAAATCTCAGGAATATTAAGAAGTTCCTTGAATTAAATTTACTTAATTCAACTTTACTAAACTTTATTAATACATCTTATAATTACAGAAAAAAGAAACAAATAAGCCAAATAACAAGTTAAATTACAAATAAAATAGGTAGTGAAACAGTACTAGGCAATTGAACAGTTGAACAATCATCATTTCTCAACTCAACAAATTCTAAAAATAGTAAATGATACAAACTAAATATAATAGGCCTTTTTACGGTGATATATTTTCACCCTATATTTTATTTACATCTAAGCATTATTATCGTTCGCACTTGTAATAGCCAACAATGACCTATAGGAATCGCCAAGGTAAACAATATGGTTATTTAATCTGATTCTTTTCATATTTCATGCTCATAGGACCTTGACATTATGACAAGTTATACCTTGGGGTTAACGAAAGAAGCTCTGCGAAACTCCCGATACGGATTTAGATGAGAAATACATCAAATTATTTGGGCACATTTAGTAGGTTAATCATGTAAACATGAATTTATGGCGCGGATAATTTAGTTCTTAACACCAATGTAATGTAGAACGACGAGGAGTTTGCTATGAACAACTATATCAAACATTTCTGCACCTCAAGTATAGCTTTAGTATCCCCTGTGTCTCTGACCTGGCCGTCACTATAAAAGGCATTGTAGGGCGGAGTCTAGAGAAATGCGGGTGTCTTGAGCCTCTAACCCTTTTCCTTACTATATCATTGTATTTAAATGAATAAACCTTTACCTATAAAAGTACACTCTTTATATCATACCCAAAATATACTAGTTACCGTTACATCCTAAAGGGAGTAACCAGCTTCATTACCTGGATACGAACTAACCTGTTACATGATGAACACACATAAATTAGGCCCACACAACTTCACTTCAAGAAATTACTATTCCACTCATTAAGTTTTCGAAATAAGTTGATAACTACACAACGAACCCATATTGATGGTTCGAAATAAATTAACTATATTATTTGATTTCTATAATTAAATAAAAATCAATTACCAAAATGAATTATATAATTTCAGGAGTACATCAAAGAACTATCCCAAAGAGGCCACCAGTTTAAAGAAACCAACAATCTCACGGTAGTAACTACAGTTGAAAAAGCATATGATGGACAACTATACGCCAATAGCGATTTTCGCAAAGGAGAAGAAAGTGCTCCTGCAGGATACTAGGAATACACGTACTATACATTAACAAATAGAAAATGAATAAAAAATAAACATAAAAACATGCTCAACTATAAAAAAGTAATACAAACACAACAAGCACACAACGGTTAACCAAAACACGTTAAACAGAAGGTCGCTGGTTCGATTCCAGCATGAGGCAAGGGTGGCAGCAGTTTTTCCACCCCGCCATCGCGATAACGGGTAGCAGA